>QLNU02015360.1:70426263-70439329 GCA_006491805.2 Dysdera silvatica
GATCCCTATAGTAGGCACTTTTTAATAGATAAAACTAAGAGGTACTTCACAATTTAGTTTAATATATATCATCATCATATTCAACCATTATCTATCCACTGCTGGATGAAGGTCTCTCCAAATGCTTTCCACACAAGTCTATCCTGGGCCATTCGTTTCCACGTCACCCCAACCTGTTTTCTTATTTCATCCACCCATCTAGTTTGAGGACGTTTTCTAGGTCTTCGGTGGTCTCTTGGAATCCAGTTCAGAATTTCTGTTGTCCATCGTTGATCAGTTCTTCTTGCAATATGCCCAGCCCATCGCCATTTCAGCCCTTTTACTTTAACAATGATGTCCTCTACTCTAGTTTGCTCTCTCACCCAAGTGTTTCTTTTTCGATCTCTCCTAGTTATTCCAAGCATGCACCTCTCCATGCTCCTTTGCGTTGTCTGTAACTTTCGTATTGCTCCAACTGTTAGACTCCATGTCTCTGATCCATAAGAGAGGACTGGCAATATACACTGGTTGAAGACCTTTCTTTTTAGACATAAAGGCAATTTCCCCTTCAGGATAAAACTGTTTCTTCCAAATGCACTCCAGCCAAGTTTAATACGTCTGTTGAGTTCTTTCATAATGTTGCCATCCATTGAAATCAGCTGGCCAAGGTAAATATATGAATCAGCAATTTCTAGCTCAATGTTGTCAACTTGTATTTTTGTTTCCTCTACGAAATTATTGAACATGATCTTAGTTTTTTGTAGGTTCATCTTGAGTCCAACTTCTAGTTGAAAGCTCCTGTACCATGTCTTGGAGTTCTAATGGGTTCGTTGAAAAAATAACAATGTCATCAGCAAACCGCAAATGATTTAAATATTCACCATTTATTTTTATTCCCTTGTTATTCCAATTTATCTGCTGAAAAATCATCTGTAAAGCTGAAGTAAAAAGTTTTGGAGAAATGGTATCTCCCTGCCTCACACCTTTGCCAAGTTTGATAGTTTTGGTATCTTTATGTAACCGAAATTTTGCACTTGCATTTTTATACACACGTTTCACCATGTCAATGTACACATCCTCAATGTCTGTTGATCTTAAAGAGTTGATGACTGCTGATGTTTTAATAGAGTCAAAGGCCTTCTCATAGTCAATAAATGCAACACACAATGGAAGTTCATATTCATGTGTTCTTTCAATTAATTCTCTTAATACTTGAATATGGTCCACTGTACTGAATCCACTTCGAAATCCAGCTTGTTCTCTTGGTTGAGCTGCATCTAATTTTTTCTGCAGGCGATGTGTTAGCACTTTTGTGAAGATTTTATAAATAGCAGGTAACAAGCTAATTGGTCGGTAATTTTTCAAATCCTCTTTATCACCTTTTTTATGCAAAAGAATTACTGTTGCAGAATCCCATTGGTTTGGTATGTTACCGCTGTTAAGACATTTGGTAAAGAATTTTGCAAGTATGTCTTCTACATATTCTCCAGCTTCTTTTAGGATATCTAATGTAATACCATCATCACCAGGGGCTCTTCCTTTCTTCATATTTTTTATTGCAAATGAAACTTCTTCTTTTAAGATTTTAGGAGCTGTTCCTTCGACTATTTCAATGTCTTCGTTTAATTCACTGTTACTTTCGTATAGATTTTTGTAGAATTCTTCAACTCTTCTAAGTATTTCTTCCCTATTTCTTGTTACGGTGCCATCCTCTCCTTTTAATGCAATGATGTGTTTCTTCCCAACAGATAAACTTCCTTTAACAACCCTAAGGCTCTTGTTATTTTCAATGGCTTTCCTTACTAGCTCACAGTTGAATTTTCTTATGTCTTCTTTCATGCTTTTGCGCAGAGTTTTACAAAGTTCTATGTACTCAATCCTGGAACTGGTATTTCGATTGTCCACCTTCATATCTCTTCGCCTTTTCATGAGCTGTTTCGTCTTCTCAGATAATTTGCTATTGTGCTTTTTACAGGTTACACCACCAATTTCCCCAGCAGTTTCAACTATTGTCTTAACAATGTTTTCATTTGCTTCTGAGATATCACTTTCATCAATAAGTCCTTCCAGTGCAGAAAAGCGATTTTTTAATTCCAACTTGAATGCCTCGGTATTTACTTTCAGTTTCATTAGATCCACCCTCTTACTTACTTGTTTCCTAATGAGCTTCTGTCGTTCTAATTTAGTATTTAAGTGCACTTTACATCTCACCATTCGATGATCACTTCCAGTATTAAATCTGTTCAGTACACTGCAATCTTCAATAATTGATTTCTTGTTTGCCAGGATATAGTCAATTTCACTAGTTCCCCCATTTGGGTGTTTCCATGTCCATTTTCTTTGCGGTTTCTTCTTAAAAAATGAATTCATGATGCTAAGGTTTTCAGCTTCTGCAAATTCGATGAGTTGATCGCCACGTTCATTCCTTTCCCCATATCCGTATTTACCAACCGATGTCTCTCCTTGTTCCTGTTGTCCAATTCTTGCATTGAAATCCCCCATGATGAGCTTGATATGTTGTTTCCCTTTGGTGTGTAACTCTTTGATTTCTTCATAAAATTCTTCAACCTCTTCGTCGGTATGGCTTGATGTTGGTGCATATACCTGTACTATTTGAAGTTGGTATCGCTGGGTTAGTTGAACAACGAGCCTCGCTGCTCGATCTGATGTACTTTCAACTTCCAGAAGACAGTCTTTAATTCTTTTGTTGATTAAGAAGCCAACACCACTTGTTCTTCCAGTTTCCGTTCCTCTATAATAAAACAAATGTCCACTTTTAAGTTCCACCAACTCTTCACCTTTTCTTCTAACTTCACTGAGTCCTACAATGTCCCATTTGATCTTGTCAAGTTCTTCTTCCAATTCCTGAAGTTTTGCTTCAGAAGCAAGGGATCGTCCATTAAACGTAGCCAAGGTCAATAACAAACGGCAGCCTGGGCCATTCCAGTGATTCTTAGCACCCCCTGCTTTCATGCCACACTGACCGCTGCCTTGATCAGGAGCACTCCAGCACCTGGAGACTAGGGGCCATGGTTTCTGGTGTGTCAACATAATGGAGGAATTAGCCATAATTTCACCACGCTGGCTAGACGGGTTGGTGAATTAGCCCTCCCCTTCCGCCTTTCTATCCGTGCAGCAAATATTAATTTGCCACATAAATAGAAAGCTCAGCCTGCACCACTTGAAGGCGGGGTAGGACACTAGGTTACTGGCCTGGCCGGTTCCACACATCGTCACATACGTTCAGCGTGTGGGTCTCCTTCCAGTTAGATACCAGCAACCCTTTTGCAGGCCATATATATATATAAAATGCCTCCCTGATTCAAGAACTTTATATATATATATATAATCTATATATTGTTTAATCTTTTACTACTACATGTCAATTTTTATTCTGAGATGTTTCTACTACTTAAATTTACTTGGGTTTACTACCTTGTGTGATATTACTTTACTACTTTAACTTTGTCCAAGTTAATATACATTTAGATATGTGTATTCATGTATATTACATTAGAAGGTACTACATGTCACAATCATACTACAATTTTGCTATATATATATATATATATGTTATGCATATATAACATGTAATTATTATAATTATAGTTAATTTGTAAAAGTGTTTTAAGTATTTCGACTGATGCTATATTTTTAAAGAATAATTACACTTTGCAGCAAAACATCGGAATTTTTTCTTTTTTTTTGTGCAATTGGTTTAGCTTTTCCAGGATGCATTTTGGTGAAATTTTTTATGCATGAAGTAATACCGTCATATTTCTCTGCCAAAATTTGCTTTGCAGCATATTTTTCTTGAACTTTTCAGAGCTATCTTTCCGGTTTATCGAGCGATTAAGCTGCTTTCTTTTAGCGAATGTTATTTTATTGGTATGCGATGGATGGGTTCATGGTTTGCAAAATTTTAAAATTCCTTTTATATTAAATTTATCTTGATCCTCATATCACGGAATAGGCCTTTGGTAGCATTGTTAGAGTATTTTGAGTCATATTTGCTAATAAAAATCTTTTTTGAATAACTGAATAAGGTTGGTTATATTTTTGTGGCACAGTTGGTTGTATTATTTACCAAACAAGGCGAGACAATAGATGTGGTTTTAAAATGAAAACAGATCAAAACTATAATGGTAAAATATATATTAAAGGCATATTGAAACGAAACGATCTACTAATTTTATAAAATTACTAGTATTATTTTCCTTCCTTTCGAAATTGTTGCATTTGATGTAGATAAAAAGTCGAATTGAAATCTTTGAAATATACACTGCGACAAAAAATTCAATACAACCGGAAAAGATCGTCAGATTGTACATAAACTTGTATTCGAGCAATGAGATAATATACTAATAACAATCATAATTAAACAATAGGTCTCTAGGAAAGTTTGTTTTACTTGTGAATTTGTAACCATGTGTAGCTGAACGATGGTGCAGAGCTAAAGTATGTGTCTACCGTGAAGAAATCTTGGGTTTGAATTCCGCTGGTCTTCAGTAATTGCCGTTTCTTCTAATAATCCGTATTTCGGGGTATGATTTCCTAAGCGACAAAGATTTGGATTCGTCCAAATTAGCTCTTGGCGCATCATGATCTCAGTTGTCCTTGCGATATAAAGCAAAAGCAAATTTAGAAATTTAATAATTTTTACGTCTGGCCAAGTTGCATTTGTTAGGTTCCACGGTTATCGAAAGATTGTTTCAAGGTGCATTGATATTTTTGTTACAAAGTGTATAAACGGGTTGCTTTATCCTTAGAATGTTATACCTGCAATACACCGTTGTTTCTTCACCTCGTTTGGCGCGGAATGACCCTTGTTGTCCTTTTGCCATAAAAATTCAACTAACATTGGCGTTTTTAAGGAATTCCTTTATTTTTTTTTATTTTTAGTGGGTTTCAATAAATATTGAACCCGCTATTGTTTATGGTTTTTCTGTTCGCCTGTAGACAATAATAAAAAGGGTAAGGTAAAGGTTTTCCTTTAATGTAACAATGATAGCCATTGTATTGCTATGAAGCCCTTATAGGTTTAAAAATACATATTACATTATGCATTAAGAACAGTGTAGACGTTGACTTACGTATTAGATTGGTCGAATTTTTATGGCTCAAGGACAGCCAGTGATATGCTACGCTAACGCTATACTAGGGGCTGTTTTCTTGTTGAATTATGTACTAGGCTCTGATCATATATTGCATAATATACTAGATACATTGAATTAAGCACTAAGGATCGTTTCCATATTACATAATGTAGTACGGGCTGTTCACACGTGGAATTATGTATTATGGACCATTCACATATTCCATTTTGTACGTAATGAATTATTAGGGACAATTAACTATATTTAGTATTCAGAGAGCGTACGTGAGGGCACTTTAAATGTTGCATGCAAGGACCGTATCGTGCTACCCGGAGCCATTTTTTTCTAGGCTCTATTGGAGTTACGACTATGATATTACGTATTGAGAGAGTGCAAGTGAGGGTACTTGGAATGTCGCATGCCAGGGCCGTATCGGGGACTATTGTGGGACCTGTAGCCCTATTCTTCTTCTAGGCTGCTATTGGAGATACGATTACGATATTCCGTATTCAGAGAGCGTACGTGAGGGCACTTGAAATGCCGCATGTCTGGATCGTATCGGGGGCCAGGAGCTGTAATCAAAATCGCAATATAAATTTGGATAATTATATAATCGTAATCTAATATTTGATACTTACGTAATTGAAATCTACATTTTTAAACTTAAGTAATCGTAATCTCACCTTGAGTAACCGTAATAATATAAACTGATTGCATGTAAATGCATGCTCTTGACCGCCCTCTCCCGATAAGCCCACAAATGCACATTGCTTTACGTACTAGAAGCTGTCAACATATTTCATTTTGTACATGGCATATTGAATTAGGCACTCGGGATACTTCCCGCAATGCATAATGTACTGGGGGCTGTCAACATATTGAATTATGTATTAGAAACAATTCACATATTGCATTTTGTACTATATGCATTGATTTTGGTATTGGGGACGATACACATATTACATAATCTACCACAGGTTGTTCACACATTGAATTGAATATTAGTGGCTGTTCACACAGTGCATAATGTACTTTGAGCTGTTCACATATTAAATTACGTGCTAGGGCCCATTCACATATTGCATTTTTACTTGTGGTGATACATTTGTCACGTTTCATGTTTAGAATGGTATGTCTTTTTAATAATGCATATTACACCCTTTACCTAAATACATACATGTACACATATATACATTGCATCATGTTTGCATGCGTGCATACATATATGCATTACATCACGTACATATGCACTATATAATGTGTACATGCATACACGTAAATGAGATGTGATGTATGTATGTATGTTGCAATAAACATCGCAAAACCTCTACCAGAACCTTACAGGATTTTTGCAAAACCTCGAGTTGGGGGTGTTCATCTGACATCGTCGGGTGCGGGGACTTTCCCGGCGAGGGTTTCCCCGATTGGGGTTTCCCCAGCTGGAAATGCTCCGCACCAAATGGCGTCAGATGGGGATTCCCAACATGCGGGTATATAAGCTTAGGACTTTCACGAACTCTTCATTCTGCCTTCACTTGACAAAGGGAGCAGTTGGCTCCCGAAACGTCGTGTTTTTAAACCTTACGCCAGTGTCGAAATAACTGTTTGTTATGGAATCTCCTGGTGAAACTCTGTATTGTTTCGTTAGAAATTTTACGGGCAGGCTATGTTGCGCCGTGTTTGGAAATATATCAAAGAGAAATGTAGGATTGTCCGCTTTAAAGAACATCATACTTTCAATCACTGTTGTCGGAGAAATTGGTGGCTAAGGATTTGAGTGTGAAACCCTTTGTCTTTACGATTGAAGGACGTAACATTGCAAAGAACACAAGTTTCAAGTTTTTGTCTCACGGATTGGTCATTGTCATAACATGATTAATCGTACGCGCCTGATGTTGGTATCTTTTGAACCTAGTCTGGAAACTGCTCTCGACTCTGAAACCTTCTCCCGTGTTTTGGTTGAAGCTGAAAGAGAAGAAGCAACTACTCGTTCTAGAGTTCGTGGTGTTCAAAAGGAAAAGCTTGAGAGATTGAGAACGGAGTACAAACGAAACTACTGCAGGAACAGTGGTCGAATGGACTCCCGTTGGGTTCTTAATCTTTCTAAGCGACACCTTAGTGATTCTGAAACTTCTGTGCTGTCACGTGGTTTGAATTTTGCGCCTACGCCCTCGTCGATTCCGGTTTCAAAAATTCTTTTGGCTATTGAACCGGCCTTGTGGAACATGACGGAGGATAGGTCTGCTGAAGTGCGCATGGAGGTTTCGAGAGTGTTATTTGAACGTAAGGCACTTGTGGACAATCTTTCTGTTCCTAAGCGGAAAGCCCTCAGAGACAGTAAAAAGGTTGCGGTTTTACCGGCAGATAAGGGTCGTACTACGGTTGTGATGGATAGGTCGGTTTGCGATGATAAAGTAATGTCACTTTTAAATGATGGCGATACCTATTCCGTTGTAGATAAAGACCCTACTGGTTGTATTGAGAGGCAGATGAATGGTTGCCTGCTAAAACTTCACAAAGAGTCGAAACTGGATGAGAAACTTTACTCGCGACTCCGTTGTCATCTTGAAGAATACCATTGTTCTATGGACTCCCAAAAGTCCATAAACACGATATTCTTCTTAGACCTATTGTGAGTTTTTGTAGTTCGCCAACATATGCACTTTCTAAATATCTTGCAGGTATACTATCTCCTCTTGTTGGGTGCTCTGAACGGTCGGTGTCTACCTCTGAGGAGTTTATTTCTTCTATCAGAAACGTAAAAATCGCTCCCGATGATGCTATGGTGCCTTTTAGTGTTGTTTCACTTTTCACCTGTATTCCAACAAATTTGGCGGTATCAGCAGCGTTGGAGCGACTGAGGCATGATGGAAGCCTGGAAGAAAGAACTAGCCTTAGTCCGGAAGAGATATATTGCCTGTTCGAGTTCTGCTTGAATTCCACGGTTTTCGGCTTCAAGGGTAGATTTTACCGACAGAAGAGGTGTACGGCGATGGGGTCACCTGCTTCGAGTGTGGTGGCAAATTTGTGTATGGAGGCATTTGAAAACAGTGCTTTAGATGAGTGAATTTACTGTGTCCAGGTGTGGAAGCAATACGTCGATGATACTTTCGTTATCCTACCAAGGTCTTCAGTTACTGATTTTCATCTCTATTTGAACAGCTTGAACCCTCATATTCAATTTACATTAGAAGAAGAAGATAGCGGTTCATTACCCTTCTTAGATGTTCGGATAAATAGAGATGTGGATGGGCGACTGTTGACTACGGTGTTTAGGAAACCAACACATACTGATAGGTATCTTGACTTTCGTTCTCATCACCCGGCATCACACAAAGCATCTGTCATTAGAGCCTTGCACCGACGAGCCTTTACACATTGTTGTAATGATGACCTTCGCAATGTTGAATTACGACGCAACAAAAGCGTGTTGAAAAAGAACGGTTACCCGACTAAATTTATCGCTCGTAACCAATGTGGTGTTAGTGGTGGAAACAGGAATGTAGAGGATGAGACTAGGAAGACATCAGTGGTTTTGCCATATGTGGCGGGTGTCTCAGAAAAGCTGTCTCGAATTCTCAGTTGTGTGAATGTTAAGACCTACTACAAACCTGTCTACACCCTGCGTGATCTATTACTTAAAGTTAAGGATCGCGTCCCTGAGGAGGAAAAATCTGGTGCTATTTACCAAATACCGTGTGGAGACTGTGACAAGGTGTATGTTGGACAGACGGGAAGATCGATACGTCTACGAGGGAAGGAGCATATGCGTGCGGTAGCTAGGGGAGACGATTCAAACCAGTTGGCTGAACATGTCTTCAGGGAGGGTCACGAACCAGATTGGCATTCGATGAAAATATTACATCAGAATGTGACGAATCTGGGGAGTAGACTTTTTCTGGAATCATGGGAAACCTACGGTTTGAGGAGTCGTGCAATAAACATCGCAAAACCTCTACCAGAACCTTACAGGATTTTTGCAAAGCCTCGAGTTGGCGGGGGTTTTCCCCAGCTGGAACTGTCCCGCACCAGATGACGTCAGATGGGGATTCCCAACATGCGGGTATATAAGCTTAGTACTTTCACGAACTCTTCATTATGCTTTTACCTGACAGAGGGAGCAGTTGGCTACCGAAACGTCATGGTTTTTATACCTTATGCCAGTGTCGAAATAACTGTTTGTAACGTATGTATGTTTACATGCACATATACATGCATTACATTTGCATATATTGCATACGTATATCTCCAAGGGATGATGTATACAAAGAATATAGGGGACCCCCTTATATATATATTTACATGTAACTGAATTTGAAACCCACTAACTTTAAACATTGACTTTAGTCAATTTTAAAACTTGCTTCTTGTTTCAAGTGCCCATAATTATTAATTCAATTATTTGTTATTATTACTTCGGGTGTTCTTGCAATTTTTCATTATCTCTTCACTTGACAATAGGACAATTTGGCTCCAGAAATGCCGCGTTTTTAAACCTTTCATCAGTATTGAAATACAGAAGTTGTTGATTTCTTATGAGCATCATTAAATCTTCCCTTTTGAGATGCGGATAATGCATGTATAAAGGGTTATTTACTATTGATAGATTATAACTTAGTTGATTTATTATTTATCAGTTCATGGTAACTTAATTGCTGAAATTTTATGAATTCATTATTAAAATTTTCATTATAAAACCGTAATTGTTTTATTATTAAATTATGGTTAATGGTTCCATTATGAAACCGTTATTAATGGTTGTTCCATTATGAAATCGTTATTCATGGCTGTTTCATTACGAAATCGTAATTATTAATAGTTCCATCATAAAATTCAAATTTTTTCCTCATCAATCAGCGGTTATTTTCTCACAAAGGGACAAAAATAAAGAACAATATTCTAATTACCAATAAAGTACGATATAAAGGAATACCGTTTGTATTTATTGTAGTTTCTAGAAGCTATTTATAGCTTAATGCAATTGAATTGGTAACATTGATCATAAAAATTTATTTATAAAACATTCTATTATACGTGTTCTTATATCAAAGGTTTACACATTCAATTGTTATTGTTTGCTTTGTGTTCTATGGAAATATAAGCTCATATTGTATTGGAACCTGAAGTTTTCCGGAGAATCCGAACCTCTTTTGCTTAGGGAACCAAACGCCAAATTACAATGGGCAGAAAGAACAGCATTCGTCCTTTGGCACCATTTGAATCGAAACTAGGTTAAAGGCACGCTAGATAGTGCCATTACTTCTATACCATCGTAAGGCAATCAACTTTTATCACGGATAGAAAAGAACTATACATTTTGAAATCTTTCAGTACGCATTATCGCATACAAACTTCCTAGATATACTGGTCAGTAAGTTCATCGTGACTAACCGCTCTCCTCTACATCAGTCGGATAAAAATATTACATCGTATATTTAATGAATATGAGCAGTAAAGATCTAATGCTATGTGTATAAAATAATTCTTACCCCGTTTTGATAAAGTTGGTCCAATATGTGATTGTTGCCTCTGACAAGGCTGCTTCTGCTCGGGTAAAATTAGTTGGGAAGTGACCGAGTTGTCCATGGACCAAGGGCGCACCAAATACCAAGGGCAAATCTTCCCCGTGCACGCATCCAGTTCTCTGAGAATACCAACCTTCTTCTCTCTGGTAAACAAACGTGTAAAAGAAGGTTTTTCCATCTTGCTTTACTTCTCCGCTCTCATTGGGTGCCTGAAAACACACGAAAATAATTTATGGACAGTGAACTCTTCCGTTAACGACTTTCAAGAAGAAAAACGTCAGTTAAACATAAAAGGACGTTAATTGGAACGCGCACTTCTACGACGCCTTTCACGGGGCCGCAAAATACTGTTGTGAAACAGAAATTCAAGTTCAATTTTATCTTGGGCAGATAAAAATATAGGTTACGGTTTACACAACATACATATAATTCATCTACCCGGGCAGCTATGGGTAGAGACCATAAGGTCTGACAGAGCCCCAGCTGCCCGAGGCAAAATAACTATATAATTTATAATAATTATAAACACAGAAATCAATAAAATTGTATAGAAAATCGGTTTTCTAATGGATATTTACGAAGGCATTTTTTTAAAAAGTAAAAGTGAACTCAAAATTTTAATTCTGTCAGGAAGAGGGTTCCACACCCTAGGGCCCATACAACCCGTGCATACCAATCCAAGATTTGTTTTGGAGAATTCTGGTATTAGATTATTTAGATTTCTTGTGAAGTGATTATGTCCAGGTGGGATTAAGGACATAAGATTAAGATATAAAACGATTCATATGGCATTAAACATAAAAATAAAGATCTTGTAAATTAGTAATTTTTTTGAATTGGTAATCTTGGAGTATTATCGGATAATGGATCAATGGAGAGCGACGCATGATTATTGCAAGACAAAAATGAAGTAAAACGTTTTCGAAGAGCAGTAATCCGAGGGAGATCGGATTACGGTTCTTAGTGTATGCAGTTATTGTAGTGCAGCCCCAAATCATAATACAAGTATATGTTAGAGAAGATCAATGAAAAGTAAAGATTAATAGGATTTGGAGTGGGTAAATAATATGCAATATTTCTTATTATTCCCAAATTTCTACTAATTTTTATACAAGTGGTGTTAACGTATGGGTCCCATTTTAAATTAGATTGAAATGTTATAACAAGAAAATTAATTTCTTTTGAGAATGAAATTGATTTGTTATTAATATTAAGATGAAAATTATTTAGGCTAATATTTCTTTTATTTGTGAATAAAAAGCTCTTAGTCTTTGTTCTGTTAAGGGTTAAGTAGTTAATGTTAAAGAAGTTAATAATGTGTTTAATATCTTCATTAACTATTGTGATTAGGTTGTTAATATCAGTATGTTTAGAGAAGATACTTGTGTCATCAGCGAAGCAAATTGGTTTAAACTGCGTTGGGAGATGAAGTGCGTCATTGATATAAAAATTAAATAATAATAATAAGCGAATTATGGAAATGAAGTACATAAAATAGTCTTTATTAAGAACGACGTTATTCGAAGAATTTACTGTACAACGCTATTTGCCGATCAAAATTCACAGCAGCTCATTTTGACATCTAGAGATAGGGATTAAGCAATAGGCGTTTAAAGAAATTTTTTGACTTTAAGAAATCAGTGTGTTCGTGTTTTTACGGCGCAGGGACAATAGTTTTCCAAATAGCCGCTGCCAAGGTTACTAAACCACTGACTCGACGTGCAGAAAAACGGCACGTATTTTACTCTATCATTGGGAGTCAGACGGAACCGTTCGTTCTTTTGGGAGGGGCAGTGGGAAGCGTGGCCGCCGAAGGTGGCAGAGGTTTGAACCACCTCTCTGCTTATTTTCGAAAATTCAAATTTCAATTCCAGTACACATAACGGAATTTTATTGCATGTCTGCAAGAGATTAAAGCGTCCTTTTCTTTAACCGTGAAAGTGATCTCGCAGTTTAACACTTTTGTTTTCTTGTTTATTTCTTGGGTAAAACTGAAGGTTCTTTTTCCGGTTTTCCATGATTTTCACTCTTTGCTGAACCCACGTTTCACGCAGAAAATGGTCTCCGGCCCTTTAAAACGAAGAATTGCACCATATTGATGAAGATATTTACATTTACTCATTTATGACAATAGCCTTAAATTTACTTGAACACCGGCATTGTAAATTACAATGGTGTCTCGAATTTACGCTGGTCTTAATTGATGACTTTGCGTGATACTGATCTCATTCAAGGTAACCAACTGGAACTTGAAAACGGTCAAATTCAAGAATTGTATTCACGTACGTTTCGCAGTTTTTGCAAATAAAGCCTACTAAATTTCTAAAATATTATATGTAGTAACATTTAAATATAATATTCATTGATGCACTAAAAGAGAGAGAAAAATAAAATAATCAACTAGTCCAGAAAATATAACATTCTTTTTCTTAGTTCATTAAAGAAATTGTCCCTTCTAAATTTGAT
>QLNU02015360.1:70439429-70455695 GCA_006491805.2 Dysdera silvatica
GCAAAGATTTCTTTAGTAATTAAATTCATTGCGTGCATTCATATGTAAGTGAAGCGCATGCGTCTCAATTATAGAAATTATGAGACAGCAACCTACTATCGACACAGCATTGCTCAAGCGTGATAAGACCGCTCTGCCAATTTATTCGTAGCAGTTTGTGAAATCAATTTCAAACACCAATTATGGAGATGGGGCTGTGCCTAATAATCGCATGCGCCTCAATAATTAGCATTTGAAAATTCCATAATTAATGATGGATTTACTTTTATGGTGGGTAGTAAGAATTTATATAATAAAGGCATGCTGTGTAAATAGTAAACAAATACCTCTATACCACTCGCTAATTGGATTTAAATTGCAGTGTTATGAATTTAAAGTATGGAAAATTGGGTAAACTAAATTTCTACTAAAGTTGTGCTCGTCATGGGTTGCATACAAAATGGTTAATGTTTTCTGAATGTTGTTGCAGTTGGCGATCAAGCGCCAATCGAGTGGGCACATTTCATTATCTCTTCAGAATTTGGCGGACATTTCGGAGCGGAAAATTTGACGTTCGTTTAATGACGGACTTGAGTAGACAATGTGTTTTGAATTTGATGGTGATAATTTATATGTAAATTCTGACGCAGTGTTAAATGTGGTTTTGACCGTTTGCTTGTGTTTTACGACTAAACGACATCTAGGGTTATGCTGCGCAAGACAGGGAAAACTGCACTAATCCTACGTCACCGGTCGAATCGAACCCGAGTTAACTGCACGACAGACGAGCGTATTACTTCTACACCACCGTGACGCATTAGTATTAGAGTGCAATAGTTTGCCTTCAAGTATTACGCCAATGCACATTTCGCTGACATTGGCGTAAACAAAGGCGTGATATGTACCCTTCCCCTCACTCAAGCTAATACTCGGCATATAGCATTCTAATTCGTACTTTGTTTTCTTAAAGAGGGCTATTTTTTTCTAGTTTGTGGGGGGTGGGCTTAGCCACACTTATCCCTTCTAATTTCGTCAATATGCAATGGACAAATTACAATTTTTACATAAAGAAGCTAGCTGGAAGAGCTATTATTAAAGAAGCTAGCTGGTAGAGCCATTATTAAAGAAGCTAGCTGGAAGAGCCATTATTAAAGTAGCTTTTAGTTGTATATAGTACATGCGGGGTCCTTCAGATGAAACGCCCTGATAACAAAAATTCACATTTAATTTTATTTTCATCCGACGAGCAAAACAAGCATAGATTTCAAAAGAAAATTGCTCAAAACTTTTTTACATATTTTTTCGTCGCATGTTTCGATGTAGCGTCATTAGGAAAAGCGGCAACAATGGCGGATTGTAAGTTGTCTGTTGAACAGAAGAAGAATATCGTCACCTGGTTGTTGGAGTCCAACCCAGCAATTACAGTACAAAGGAAATTCCGACACGAGTGCCAATGGTCATAGGCACCAGAATTAACAAAGAGAACGTTCGTTTTTGGGCTTTAGAAGACTACATCAAATCATCGAGTCGTCTTTGCATCCAAAAATGTGTTTGTATAGTGTGCTGTATGCAAGAGAGGACTGTTTGGGCCATTCTTCTTTGATGGTTAGGTTAATTCCGGAAATTACCAGGAAATGTTGAATAATGTTTTCTGCCAGCCTTACGATGGAAGTTCGTTCCGATGCGTGTTCAGTGGTTTCAACACGATGGGGTCAGACCCCACACCACGGAAGAGGTTCCCACTTTTTTGCATTACCATTTTAATGATCGCGTCATCTCCAATCGCTATCCCAATTTCTTCAATGATGGCTTACAGTGGCCATCCATGAGTTCGATATAAACCCTTGCGACTTCTTCCCATTGGGCTTTTTAAAGCAAGAAGTCTGTACGCAAGCACTAAGGACATTAGGCGAACTGCAACTGAACAGTGCGTTGCGACCGTCACCCGTGAAACTTTTAATCGAGTTTTGACAACATGTATATTGGAGTACAGGAAGTGTTAGACAAGATGGACACATTGAATATATTTTGCAAAAAAAATTGGACTATTTTCTTTTGAAAATTATCCGTGTTTTGCTCGTGGGCTGAAAATAAAATTATGAATTTTTGTCATCAGGGCGTTCCATCTGAAAGACCCTATATATATATGTGGGTTAAAATTCATTTCTTACATAATACGTACTTGTAAATAAAGGATTTGTTTATATGCAGAAGACAGGAATAAAATCAATGAAATTCGAAATCGTGTCTGCTTATACGTGATTTTATATGAGGCGAGTGTACGTTAAACCAGCTGTCATCAACCTTTCGGACCTCATGGACCACTAAATTCATAATTTTAAATCCCGCAGACCACATTCCGTGAATTTAGTGCAATATAAAGGTGAAAATTGTCATTCAGAATATGAGAATTTCTTAGAATATTATTTTTGTTTTATTATTAATAAATCATTAAAATGCAAATAATGTCCAGATTTTTCTGCGGACCACCGGTTAGTGACCCCTGCTTTAAACTATCGCCCAAAATTAAGAGGAATACGCCAACCAACTAACGGTACTTTGGTAATACGTTTGACCCCCAATAGCGGTAAAATACGCTTAGCGACTGTAGCGTTGGTGTGGGTTGGTTGTATTTTTATTGCACAATTAAGAAGGAACTGTAGCGTCACATCTCTCAGCGCTACATCTGATACGCACAATGCAAATGTAACGTGGCAATGAGAAGATATCAAGACAGACTTCAAAACGCTGAAGTCTTTCCCTATTGCGAAGTTGATGGACGAAGTTTATTGACAGGGGAAAACACAACTCGGAATTCTGCCTTCGTCCATCTTTAAAAACCCCATTCATACGCTTCATCGTTAGGGAATTTATCGGGTTTTTTGCCAATGTGGTATATCCTACATCGGTCAGACGAGGAGAACTTTGTTCCACCATCTCAGAGAACATCGAAGGTATGTTGAACGATCAGAGTTCAAAAACTCTTCCATCGCGGTGCATTGCCATGAATTCAGCCACAAATTCCTCTTCAACGATGCTAGCATCATCTTTAAACTTCGCTCACCTTTGGAATTGGACTGCGCAGAAGCCTATTTTATTCACAAGTTCAGGAATTACTTAGTTGATGATCTTGGATACACCCCTGGCTTCAGTGGTGCTTGGAACTCTCTTCTCCAGCCTACACCGTCTACTTTTTCTTCATCAGACCCTCCTCTTGATTTGGATTCGCCTCCGCAATTATACTGCCTCTTCTTTTACCATAAAGAAAAGTTGGCCTCCACGCTTCTCATAAGAAAAAAGTTGGCCTTCACACAGCTCTCTTTAACACTTTACGATTAATCGTTTCTATTTTTGTTAATTTTTGTGGCAACTTAACAAGCCCGAAATCGGCAACACGCCCTTGCTGCTATTCGACATTTTTACTATCCTAGAAGAAGGACGACCATTAATCGTCCGAAACTATCGTCGATTTTTTATTTTTTAAGTTGTATTGTGCTAAAAAAGTTGCTAAATGAACCTTTTAATATCTGTGCACAATGTTTCTCATTTCTTCGTCTACACTAGGAATGTGGTTCTCCATATTTTTGTTTCCTTTATACAGAGCTAGACGCTTGTTTTAACAATTTTATCAAAAATTCCTTTATCCCAGGAGTATGCCAAGAGAGCTACTGTGTGATGTATATAATTCATGATCATGTTACTTTTTAAATAATGAACTTCTTGCAGTTGGGTCTGCACCGGCTGACTGGATGAAAAGCTTTTACCGAGTGGCAGGCAATGAATGCGTCCAGATTGTTTGTTCCGATGTAACAGTTAGAAATAACGTAGAAATAAAGTCCGATGGAATAGTTAGAAATAACGGGAGGTGACGTTACAAACGGACTATCCCATTACAGTAGAGGAGGACTCACATTTCAGAACTTGATTTTGGCGCCGACAAACGTTCACCAAAAACCAGTTCTGAAATTGTAGTCCTCCTCTGCTGTAATGAACTAACCCGTTTGTGACGTCACCTCCTGTTATTTCTAACTGTTCCATCAGACTTCTTTTCGTGAACGAACAGTACCGATGCATTCATTGCAAGAACAAAAAATTACTAGTTGTTTCTTTTGACATCGGGCGTGCAAATAAAGTCTAATGTTTACTTTTCCGTAGATCTTATTTAGCCTTGTATAAGGATACCTTCATAAACGATCTTTTACCATAGTCACCAAAGGCAACAATAAATTAAAATGACACAAAAAATGGAGTTAGCACCAAGAAATGATGGAGTGAACTGGGGTGACCCCCAGTTAAGTGTTTACACTCATAGTTGTATTTCTCCACTACATGACTCTCTGTTCAATGTAGTCCGAAGGTTAATTCTCTAGGCCTTAAGAGGTTTAGATTTCTTAAAAAATGCAGATCCAATACTCTATTGAGTGCCATAGTGGTAACGCATTTTTCTATGACACTTTTAATGAGAGATTGTCTCCTAGTAGCATCGCAGAAAATGTGCTGTCCCACGGTAGCCTGGAGCTTGATTTCTGTGGTATGGTCCTTACCCCATATTAACACAAAACTGCGTGGTGGCTTAGTAAACATCGCGGAAGAATACACATGCACATCATCGCCATTTCTTTTACCTTAGTTTACCCACGTGCGCCATCGTATGGTTCTTCTCCCGGTTACCTTTTCTTGTGGTAGATTAATACGATGTACATCCCAAACATAATCTTATTCATGAGAATGTGAATAGTGGACGTAAAAATAAAGTCTTAAGCATTCAAGAGAAGTATATAATAAAATAGTTTTTCTTTAAAGAAATAGGAGAGAACACGCGTAACGCTTTAATCACTTCTCTCTAACTCAGAAGTAATAGCATTTCGTGACGCCCATTTCCACCAAGCAAACGTCACGAATTTTTCAAAGAAAAGTGTTATATATTGACTGTTAGGCCTTTATTAGAAATTTAAGATGATTGAATGTCCGGTAGGGATTTAAATTTTTTGGCATATGTTATATGCGCGATTTTGCAGACTTCGTTCCTAATCTCCCTTTTACATGAATCCTGTTACTTTAATTGCATGAATAAGAAATATATTTAACCCATATAGAGTTATTATTGATACATCTGTTTCGATATTAATATAATGTTACAATGGAGATTTTTTTAAACTTAGAGAGTATTGACATAAGTAGGTTAGAAATAGAGGAAAGCATAAAGCAATAGCTTGATACGAGGCTCTTTTCCAGTTAGGTAACGTATTTCATAAATCATAGTTTAATCGATTACGGTTGCCTCGATTCACATTATTTTCATGGAACTAATGAATAGGGGGAGAACAGTCATTTCATTTTCAGTAGACTACAAAATTAATTATAATTTATATACACAAAGAATTGCTTTATATAAATTTATGACCTCATTTGAGAAACAATGATAATTTTCCACAACGCAGTGAACTCTCAAAATATATCGCTTTATGGAGAAATGTTTGTATCCGTTATTTGACGATCACCAAGCTTTTTTCCAGATTTGCAACATTTAAAACACTATCAATGATGTAACGACTCTCCGAACTAATGTTATATATAACTCGTGTCACCTTTGCATGTTTCGTTTCTCATAGTTCAGTTATCGACTAGCGTCGTTAAGTATTTTCCACTGCACTGGAAATAGGCGTGTAGTTAACAGGTATTTATTAATTAGTTTCAAATACTTATGGGAGACGATTATAAATGTAAAGTGCGCTATAATAGATGAAACTCCAATAGCAATTAATGCAAAAATTATTCATTCCTACTAATTTTGTTTACTATTTGCGTTCAAATACCTTGTGAAATAGAATGCTGTGTTTTATTTCTAATTGCTATTAATCCCCCTGTTTAGAGAGTTTACTAACAACCAAATAGTAGCGTAGCATAGCGCCATTTCCTTAGGTATTTGAATACGGATAACCAAGATATCAATAAAAATAGGAAGAATCGTGTTGAAGTACTATTAACCTTATTTTTTAAAGCACTTAAAGCTTTAAATGTGATATTTTCTATTAATAGAAAATAAGCGCAAACGAATTGCTACATTGAAATATATGTCACCACAATGCCGTCTCCTTTGCCTTTTATAATATACTGTTGATGTCACGACATAGCCGTCTTTCGTACATCACTTTGGTTTCCCTGGAATGTAATACGGCAACGGTACTAAAGTACTTTCCATCTTTTCTCCCCCGCAACAACTTTTTCAATAGCTTCTGTCATCACGTTACTTGCAACAATAGATCGTGGACTTCTTACACTCATACATTCTCATATCCGTTATAGGCCTATTTCAGCGAAAACAATAAACTTCGAAAATGGATGCCCTGAATAAATCCTTGCAAAGCCCAATACCACTAATAAATAATGCAGGTAAAAAATCACTCGCACATGAAATTTATCCCCCTTTGAGTAAAATGTAAATTGAAGCCCAAATATTTAGATAATAATTTACGTGTAAAAATATTTTTGGAAATATAAAATTTATAAAGGATTTAGGTAAGAAATTATTGTTTTAAATTTATATTTAAACAAATATTCAAAGAAAAACTTAACTTCTTCATGTATTTTAATTTTATAAAATCCATTTAGACGATTTTTTCAAAAAATATGTGTTTCCTGAACTATTACTTAACTTAATAAAAATAATTTGTTGATGACCGAAACGGATTATGAAATGTGCTAAACGACTACGAATATTATTCATTTACTTCGATCACATATGCTATTACAACCTATTGGTTTCTACTCGGTGCAATGTCTTCTAAAATAAACATGAGATGGAGCTTAAACAGCATTATTTGCACATTATGTCTTAAAGACATCATTTTTATGATTACTTTTTAGATAACTGCTCATTAGTTTTCGATATTCAATATATATTTAATGCATCTTTTAAACATTAACTCGATCAATAATGAAAGTAGTTGCCTCACCTCAATCCCGTTCCTATCTTCTTGACTTGAAAATGTCGTCACATAAGGGGATTCAACTTTCGTTGCCCCTAGCAAAAGATCGCAATTTCTGAAGACATCCGAAGCCTTTGTGTCATCTAATAAGTCTGAGGGATCTTCTGGAATCACGTTGCCATCAATTGTTGGACCAAAAGAAGCGAGATGATCTGGTATTTGCAGAGGACTGGTCAGCAGACTGGAATAATGTTTTTGGCGAAGACATTCCACCATAACAGTGTTGTCCTCCGTTGGACACTTGACGTGCTTTGCTGTTTGCTTTGTGTAGGTGACAGCGTCCCTTGCAATAGCCCATGGGCTGAGGGCTGTGCCACTCTGGAGAATAGCCCGCCGAAATATACCTGCGCGAAATATATTTTTATAGAGCAGTGTACCGCAAGCAGCATTGTTAAAATTTACTTGTTGCTAAAATAAAACACTAAAATATGTACCTTTTGCTAAAGGTGAGAGCATTAACAGGTGAACGCAAGCCGCACCATGACCATGCCCAAAAAGCGTTACTCTGGTGGAATCACCACCGAATTCTGGTATATTTTCCTGGACCCAGTGCAGAGCTGCAATCTGATCCATTAATCCATAATTTCCTCGGGGTGATCCATCTAACGTTGGCAAAAATCCTGCAAGAAAAAGAACGAAAATGGATAGGACCGTGCATATTATAATATGACATGACGCATTATAGTACTTATCTGTGGTCTTCATAAATTATGGAATCCACAGTCATTCTTTCAGGAGGGAAAGTGGAAAAGGAAGCAAAGGCATTTTCTCATATCAGAGAATGCACAATGTTTTTACAAAGAAAACAAAAACTTTTATAGAACAAATACCGTATGAACTATGTGTTTCAAACACTAAGCGTTTAAATGTTTGCATATATATAACAGGCTTGTGCACAAGATTCCAAAAGTCGGGGGATGAGAGAGACATAGGAAATTTCTTTTCTACAATAAGGCATTTAATTTTACAGCCATTAAAATTGTTCAAATGAAGGATCTCACCCGCAAATCCCCCTTTTATATACAGCCTTGACATATAAATCTACATCGAGTTCATTTTAAATCAGTATTTGGCATAAATACTCCCGTAAAAAATATCTTCATGCTTACTTCTTGTTTGATGCTTATTCATTGTGAGATTATGCTTTTAATCCATGGATTTTTCATGTTTTTCACAAGATATATATTCTGTAAAAATTCGTAATTGATAATAACGTTTTAAGTTCCAAAACATTGGACAGTTTAAGGACAAATGCTAGACCTATAATGTTAAGGATGAGATGATACAGGGATGGGTACAAATAGCTATTCTCGCTCGTAAGCCAACTGTTGTAACCAGCTTTTCCTACAGTAAAGTGTGATGTAAAACATTTAATAGATAAACGACTCCCCCCGTTCTAGAAATCTAAATTTCGGTTAGATTATGCCATCGCACGTTAGGGTCTTGCTGAATACATTCGCATTAAAATTTAAAAAGAGGATTTTGCACTAGATATGGAACGATTACACATCATAAACTTCTATCTGAAACTGTATTTAAGTCTGAGAAGCTTCCTGATAATGTGAAGAAATTTGGTTTTTCAACTTTGATGTACAAGGTGTTCAAAAATAAAGTTGACATTCCGGAAAGCTATAAATAGGGAACTATTCAGCGGAAATGTTCCAAATCTAACGCGAGTACTTCTGCAGTGATGGAATTTTACTTGGCACAAAAACAAACGTGCTTCGGAAGTTGTCGCTCGAGTGATACATTGCGCTGAAATACTGTAATGACTATTTCAGAAGTCATGAAACTTACCATATATACAAGGCACAACGTGTGATTACACAAGAGTATGTTCGACATGCTGCTTTCTTCCGTTATCGATAGCGTGCTGAAATCACCTACTCAACCACAGAACGCAGTCTCATTGAGATGTTGCATTTGGGTGTGTTTTACGATGCAGGGAGGTTTAAGGTCATGCTGCGCTGGGTGCTACACTTTTCCTAGGAATCCGAACTTCTGTTACCTACGAAACAGATTCCTAGGCTAGGTTGGGCAGCAAAATAACACGTGTTCTACGGTACGACTTAAATCGAAGCCGAGATAGCACGAGAGACAAACGCTTTGAATTTGCGCCATCGTTTGGCTGAGATGTCGAGGATATGGCGTTTAAACCTTTCCTTGATGTCCACAACAACTCGAATAAACTAGGGATGCGCCAATTTTTGTATGTCAAATAAGATTTTATTGCTGGAGTTATCCTCATTTTAAATTTGAAGAGTTTTCCAGTTACATCTGTTCGAAATGCAAAATTTAATTACGGATGTTCTGCATTGCCATTATGTACAAATTTAAACATTTGCAGCGATCATCCTTCCCGCGCTATCACATCATATCCTACAAGCAAAAATTTTCTCACAGTCAGCAAATACAGCTGTACCGCTCTTCTAGTACATGAGAAGGCGATACCATCAACTTCGTATAGAACTCTCTTCTCACACACAAACGAGAAAACCCATTGCATTATGAGGTACACTACAGGCGGCTAGAACAGATGTATTTACAAGCACTTGTGGAAGTCTGATGTCTAGCCCCGCTCTCGGACCACTTCCCAATAAAAAGGTCACAAACTAGTGTCGTCACCAATTGTCTGACTAATCACAACACGTGAAAGCTCATTCCTCAAAATGTCGCAAACTTGTGTCGCACCAACTGACTAATTAATCACAACACGTGAAAGTTCATTCCTCAAAATGTCACAAACTAGTGTCGCCACCAACTGACTGACTAATCACAACACGTGAAAGTTCATTCCTCAAAAGTTCTCAAACGGAGAACTTATCACTGTCGCGCTAGCTCCAAATCACTACTGGTCGCTGCTCACGACAAAGGTAATTATGTAGCTCATACGCAACGTTCCTTCACTCGACACTTACGTCGCGTCCTTCACGTCTGCTTAACGTTGATGTATCAACAGACGTCATTCTTGTATAATGCTACAACTCAACCTTCAATAAACTTCTGTTATGTTTTCCAACTGCTTGCATCATCTCTTTAATCAGTCGGCCATCTTCAGTCAAACGTCCTCGAGGCAAAACCTTCTGATCAACTAATTAGAGTCAAACTTAGCCGGCTGGTATTTTTCGTACGCAACCTCTCAAATCGGGCAATATTTTCCATACAAGACCCCCACACGCGGAACATTCTTATTGCGCTCTACAAAGTGCACATTATGTAAAAGTTTATTTAATTTTATGAACCTGAAGTTACTATTCGAACCTATCAAGAGCAAATTAAACCACATTGGAGAAAATAATCTGTGAAGTTGGAAGGGAATAGTTTTATGGGAAATAAGTACAAAGGTCCTTTTTTTGGGCAAAATACTTGGATGGGCTTTTGCTGCTAAGTCATGTGATTTTATGACGCAATCTACAATATTTATCCATCGAAACAACGGCAGTTAAAGTCTTTACGTCTTTTCCTTAAATTCGTGAATAGTGTTTAAATCTACGAGCTCGAAATTAAACCTTATTTCGGACCCAGAAAATAGATTCATAAACCCAACTGGCATAAATCAAAAGTAGAAATTTCTCATTCTTGATAGGACAAACGATACATTTTTAAATGAAAAAATGTTGTACAAAAATCTTTCGCATTAAGTATAGAAATTTAATTTTGCAATTTGGAGAGAAGAAAATTGCTATTTATGCTTCTAAGCACGCATTATTCATGATGTTATACTTAAAATGCGTAGATGTATATGCGTAATAAAATTTAATAAAATTTACCCTTAAAATGCGTAGATGCATTTCTTCTCCCCTTTCCATTTTTTGTTTGAACGTTAGAACAGCGAAGTCCCGATACGTGGTGGCTTTTTTTAGACGCACGAGTATTAATATAAAAGTTATTATTATGATAAAATCATAATTTACAATTACCTCTAATAAACAACCAAAACGCATAACGGTTTTAAACTCGAAAACTGAATCCTACCTACACAATGCTTTAGGCTTATACACTGAAGTGCCAGAAAAACTGGTACAGGCGTGCGTATGCAAATAACGGAGCTTTGCAACCAATCAGCGTAACGCGATGCGGTCGGCAGCGCCTATATAAGACAAGAGATGTCTGGCAAAGCTGTTAGATCGGTTCTTGCCGCTACAATGGCAGGTTATCAAGATTTAAGTGATTTTGAACGTGGCGTTATAGTCGGCACAAGAGAGATGGGACATAGCATCTCCGAGATAGCGACAAAATTTGGATTTTCGCGTACGACCATTTCACGGGTATACCGTGAATATCAGGAATCCGGTAAAACATCAAATCTCCGACAGCGGTGCGGCCGGAAAAAGACCTTGAAAGAACGGGACCTTCGACGACTGACGAGAATCGTTAAACGAGATAGACGTGCAACACTTCCTCAAATTGCCGCGGATTTCAATGCTGGGGCATCAACAAGTGTCAGCGTGCGAACTGTTCAACGAACCATCATTGATATGGGCTTTCGGAGCCGAAGGCCCACTCGTGTACCATTGTTGACTGCACGGCACAAAGCTTTACGCCTCGTCTAGGCTCGCCAACACCGCCATTGGACTGTTGATGACTGGAAACACGTTGCCTGGTCTGACGAGTCTCGTTTCCAATTGCATCAGGCGGATGGACGTGTACGGGTATGGAGACAACCTCATGAATCCATGGACCCTACATGTCAACAGGGGACTGTTCAAGCTGGTGGAGCTTCTGTGATGGTATGGGGCGTGTGCAGTTGGCGTGATATGGGACCCCTGATACGTCTAGAGACAACTCTTGACAGGTACGTAAGCATCATGTCTGATCACCTACACCCATTCATGTCCATTGTGCATTCCGACGGACTTGGACAATTTCAGCATGATAATGCGACACCCCACACATCGAGAGTTGCTACCGAGTGGCTCCAGGAACACTCTTCTGACTTTAGACACTTCCATTGGCCACCTAAATCGCCAGACATGAACATTATCGAGCATATCTGGGATGCCTTGCAACGTGCTGTTCAGAAGAGATCTCTACCTCCTTGCACTCCTATGGATTTGTGGACTGCCCTGCAGGATTCCTGGTGTGAATTGTCTCCAGGATACCTTCAGACATTAGTCGAGTCCATGCCACGTCGTGTTGCGGCACTTTGGCATGCGCACGGAGGGGGGCTACACGATATTACGTAGGTGTGCCAATTTTTCTGGCACTTCAGTGTATTAGTGTATAATATATAACATATTATTAGATTAAACAATTTCTCTAGCGTACTTACTTTTTTTTTTAGAATTTGCAAAAATACACATATTTCATATTTATTTCCAATGTTTTCATACGTGCCATAAAAAAGTAATTTGAAAATTAATATCATACATTTCGAAGACGCACTATGCAATATATTAACAAATTCAAAGAAAATAACATGTTTACAGCGCATAAAATCTCATTTAATTGCGAAAAGCTTTTTTGTTATTAAATGAGTTTCGTACGCAGTGAATACGTTGTTATTTTGTGATAATTTATTGAATTTGAATAAGTTTTAAACGAAAAGAAGTCATTTACTATAAACAGATAATATTTCAAGGTTTTTTGAAATTGTAAAGTTGCAAATCGCTTCTTTAGGTTGCGCTCTGATTTTTACGAGAGTTTTGCAATGTTAACAAAAAATGCACGTAAACTTATGTTCTTATTTATTTCTCTTATAAGTTATTTGTAATCAATTTCAAATCAATTTCTCATCCCGGTTATAAAAATATTCATAATATACATATAAGTGAACTAAGCAATTTATAATTTCTGATATTTTTTATAACAAATTATTTATTTTATCAAATCGACAATTTTTCATATTAGCCGATGATGTGATAGCAATATATATTAAGTTACTGATAAAGAACAGAAAAGAATAATTTTCCTAATCCCGGTGGGACACGGCTAATATGAAAAATTTTTGATTTAATAATATTAATTCTAGTTCGCCCTATCATAGATTCTTGCTATTTTGACTTTTCGCTTTGGTTACAAAGTAGTCACAGCATTGCTACACTAATAGCGGAATTTGTCCATAGAAAGCCCTATATATATATGCTCGTAAGGGAGGAAATGATTGACGCCTGCAGCTTAGTTGGTAGAGCACTTGACTTGTAATCAAGAGGTCGTGGGTTCAGGTCCCACCAGGAGCCGGAAAATCATCCTTTTCTTAACGAGAAATTTAACACAAATTATTAATTTGCGTAAAAGATGTCTAATAGCATCAACATATTTATAATTTCAAAATGTGTATAACACTGCATATTTTACAAATATCAACACATATATAAAGAGTGGAGAGAGAGAACCTTTGCAGAAATCTGAAATGTCCATTGCGAAATAGAGTTAACACTTTTTTCGTTCTCGAAACTCCAGAAAACGCATTTGATTATCAAAAAATTAATTCTAACTTAAGTAAATTTACCGCTAAAAGTATGGAATAGAACAAAGATGAAACTGAAAAAAATCGTCATCTTTCTTAGGGTATTAACAACAGCTTAGATTTTTCATAGAATTTCTTAACTAAACACTTGACGTTATCTTGAAGGCAAACATCCTCTTGTTTGGCACATAAAGAAATATTGATCGTCCCAAAGTTTCCTGAGATATTTTTCTTTCCTACTACCCTTTATCATTTATTGATTTTTTCGCAAAGGCATTAAATATATATATTTCTTTTTAGTTGCAGATATGGTAATTATTGCTTAAAATAAATATGCAAATAGAAGTAAAGTACTCAGAATGCTAATGCAGTTAAATATTTGACGTTTATCTATCATTAATAGTTAATATTTTATAATAATATTAATTTAATTCGTATTTTATATATTAATTTAAAACACTGTCATGTAATTTAAACGAATGCAGTTTATCACGCAGTATGTCGTGAAATCACACAAATTTGCAAATAAATATATTTCTTTAAGTTTTCTGCAAAGGGAAGATGCAAAGAAGTGTTTAGACTGACAAGGGGAACCCACAGTGAGTGACCCACCGATTTTGATGAAATTTTTTTGATGAAAGTAGAGCCAAAATAAGGAAATACGTGTCTCGGCATTCGTGCCAATGCGGCTTATTTTCGAAGATATGCATTTTTAAAGATTTTGCATCCGATATATGAGCTTAAAAAATGACGCCATCTGCAAGCCAATTGGTAGTTTGGTCGTTAAGTTGTTTGCTCTACACGCCGTATATTTGTGTTCGATGCCCCGTGAAATATAACAATTTTTTATGTATCAATTTTTTATAATTATGTATGTATTTTTATTAGTAAAAATACTTCGCTTA
The DNA here is from genome assembly GCA_006491805.2 of Dysdera silvatica. Classification (NCBI taxonomy): domain Eukaryota; kingdom Metazoa; phylum Arthropoda; class Arachnida; order Araneae; family Dysderidae; genus Dysdera; species Dysdera silvatica. The sequence continues at coordinate 70,453,712 of QLNU02015360.1, forward strand.
CAATCGGATTTTGTTCATAAACTTACTTTAATAAAATTCATATTTATGTAATTAAGTTAATTGTATGCTTATTGGCAGTGATAATTTCTACTCGAATTTTAATTGTTGATTATTGAAAAGTAGAAAAATTTTCGGTGTAACCATCCAGCCTGTTATGTTGTTAAATAGATCCAGCACACTTTAATAATGTTTTTACAAATGACGACGGCACCTCTTCTTCTACTGTTGAAGTAATTCCACCTCATTGTACCCCATACTGTCAACCTCGTGATGTGTACTTCTTCCGTCAAGTAAAAAATTTCATTAAAAGGTTACAAAATTGTGTTGAAATCTTACAAGAAAATAGTCATTTAAACACGCGAGCAGATAGATGCTTTGAAGATCCATTCACTTATTTATAATCAACTTTCGGCGCCGAATTTTAAGAATACATTACAGTACTCTTGGTTTGTTGCAAAGTTAACAAACGTTTTTGAAAATGTAGATGGTATTTGTTTTCCAGATAATTATGATCCCAGACTTTGTACCAGTATACAATTCCGACACCTCCGATAGTGATACACAAAAAATATGTTCACGTCAGTCAGTTTTAAAATAAAATTGATTGCATTTTATAAAATAAAATGTTTCTGTATAAATAAAATGCACATAAATGAGATACACATAAAATGTTTATATGTTATAAAATAAAATGATGTTTATATGTTATAAAATAAAAGATTACATACTAAAAATGCGTTTGTCAATAGATAAATATATTTAAAAAAATATTAGGCATAATAGATGCTAATAGTGAATGACTGCAAAGGCTAATAATGATAAAATAAGACGAATTAACGCAGTTTTCTTTTTTATTTAATGGAATTGTTAAAAGTTTTCAGAAAAAAATCTTTCAATCCTTAAATAAAACAAAACTGCGTTATTGGTGTAATTTCATCCCTTCACAGGTTGACAACGAGTACGCAAATTTTATAAAAGTTATATTCACATAAAAACTTACAGCTAACTCCTAAACTTTTTGTACCTTTACAACTCTTCAATTAAAAATTAAAATTCGTGTAAAAATTATAACTGCGAAAAATAGTATCACAGAATTAAATATGTAAATATGAATTTTATTAAAGTAAGTTTATGAAAAAAATCCGATTGTAAGCAAAGTATTTTTACTAATAAAAATACATAAGCAAACATGTAAAAAGGATACATAAAAAAAAAGTGATCGATTTCCCCAGGCATTGAACACAAAAATACGGAGCGAAGAGCCGACAACTTAACGACCCAGCTACCGATTGGCTTACAGAAGGCGCCGTTTTTTCAAGCTTATATATATAGTATGCAAAATCTTTAAAAATTCATATCTCCGAAAATAAGCTGCATTGGCATGAATGCCGAGACACGTATTTCCTTATTTTGGCTCTACTTTCATCAAAACATTTCATCAAAATCGGCGGGGCACTCACTGTGTGTTCCCCCTTATGAGTATAATTGTACGTTTATTATTAATTTCATGGATAAAATAAACTCACCATTGTAAGGTATGCTTCTTTACTAATTCGAGATTAAAAATTTCTTTACTAGTTCGAGATTAAAAGTTTCTTTACTAGTTCGAGAATAAAAGTTTCTTTACTAGTTTGAGATTAAAAGTTCCTTTACTAGTTCGTATTTAAAAGTTTCTTTGCGTAAAGAAAGAGATAAGAGATACAAAAATTAAAACTGATAGAATACTGTCAATGCAAGTGTCAAATGAATCATCAGTTGAAAGAGCAACGGAAGAATTTCTTAGGCGTTTCCATGCGGAAAACTCCCCGAAAGACTTCTTGCATTTTTTACCTCAATTTTTCTGCAAGTTTCAAGAGACCAAAATACCTTTAACTCTTCGCCACTTAATTTTTTAAAGATGGCCATGGGTCTTTTGAGTTTCTTTGTAAAACTCTGTGGGAAGTTTTCTAAGTCTTTTGGCATTTTGTGAATCTTCAATAAAAAA
>QLNU02015360.1:70455795-70468014 GCA_006491805.2 Dysdera silvatica
CAAATATCGATAGATGAGATCATTCAGAATTTTTCACCTACGTATAAAAAGAAACACTCAACTAATAAATCACATATTAGCATGAAAACATACAACTTCAATTAAATATATAATTAAATTTCCGCCATTTTTCGTAAATTTTTTTTAAATTTTACAATGCATGATTTCCAGAACCTCGGTCAAACCATTTTTTATCAGACGCACTATGAAATTACTTTTCTAAAAATTTTGATGAAAGGAGATCCTATTTTTGAGTAACAGTTGCTCCACGCTTTGAGAAAACGCATTTAAACGGGACTAATGTTGTCATATTAGGCAAAAGACGTCTAGATTGCTTTTATAAAAACCAAGGAAAACGGTTTTCAGTTCTTCCCATTGTTTTCTTCAGTCCGATGGGAGAGTTCTCACTGGATTGGCCAATTACACTGGAAGTTCCGAAGAAAAAATTTGTTGCCCATGGACACATGCCTTCATTTCCATTATTTACCAATATGCACATAAAATATTGATACGCAGACAATATCAGTAAGCTGAGTTTACCGATATCGAATACATATATTTCGATTTTGATTTCAATATTATGATACTATCGAATCACGCCCATCGATACTGTTCACGTCGGAATAAAAGTATCGATATTTACTCATATTCTTAGTACCGTGACGTCTCTACGTACATCTGACCACATCGTCGGTACCATTCTAAACTAACGAATCTGCAAAATACTAACACCGAGAAAACCGAGTTTTAACATTGCCAGCATGCTTTAACATACGAGTAGATAGATGAAAGTGCATGTAAAATTTATTAATATTTAAGTCATGACAATAAACCTTCGCGTTTGGCAGAGTACAGTTGTTCAATAATTAAGTTCAAACTCAGGTTAAAATTACCAAATTTGAAGTTTCGGTAGTTTGGTAGGGTGTGGACATGATATCCCACTCAATGCCGCCTACAAGGTGGGGGATTAATTCCCTCATTTGTGAACAATATATTATGTAAACTAATTTTCTTTTATGGGAGGAAATTTGATTTTATTAGAACCCCTTCTTTTTTCAGCAAAAGCATCGTTCTTTCCGAAATCCTGTACGCCAGCGTGTTTCTAATTATGAAAGTTCCAATTTTATAACCATTTCGCCTACTTTTTCACCCATAAACGCTGCATTCTGAGATCATAAATTAAGCTATTGCTCCGCAACTGCAAATGTCGGGCGTTTGAAGCGCTTTCGGACTACCTTTGCAGAAACAGAATTTTCATGTTGCGTATTGAGCTTTGCTGTTACATTTGCTGTAGTTTTAGTTTTATGCGTTTTAAAAAACGTTGTTTGTTTTTAATAGCAGACGATCCTTGTTAGTTAGTTTTGGTTTTTAGTCATAATTATTCAGAGACTACGATGCCTTACCAAGATTTACGTATGCCATCATAACTTTGAAGACTATTGCTCTGTATACATCTATAAAATGACATCTTCCGAAACTGATGCTGCAGCTAAATCCGAACTATCATCTACCATCTTTGAAAAATTGAATTCTCTAAATTTATAGCAATTTCTTATTAATTGCTGCTTAAAATTCTTTGAAATAAATTGGAGATGATATTGAACAGCATAAACAAATAAAGGAGTAAAGAAAGAAAATTACCACTTATGATATTTCATTGTATATTTCAATGTAGGTAATATTAATGTGTTTAGTTCCTCATTTCATGGATGTCTCCATTATTTTATCACACCATATGAAGGTATGTATAAAATTCTTCAATTGCATGTAGGGGGGGATAATATGAAAAATATTTACATTACCTATGATGACAATATACTCGCTGTCTGCGAAATTATCATGAAATTTGTGAAAGTAATTTCATATTTCACATGTATTTTACAGTTTTTTTCTCAACGACTGCAAAACCTGCGGTTGAATATAAAAGGCTGGTTATATTTTATTTCTTATTGTTTGTTTACACATATCAATATTAAAAGCTACATTCTGATCACTATTTTGCAGTTAGCAACATCTAAACCAGACATGCTTGATTGAAAAAAGCACATCGAGGTAAAAATTGAACATGATTTCTGTTTAACAACTTTCAGTACAATATTTTCAGTCTAATGAGTTTCTCTCTATCAGAATAAGAGGTTATATCTCTATTTGTAATCTAAAGAAAATGCATGTTATCTAATCAACATCTAACTTAGATATCGTCCAGTGATTTCAACTACAAAAGTAATGTAATCGATACTTAATTATTGATAATTAAATCCGTGCCAATTTATTTCTTGCCCTCGGCTGTTCTTGGACCACCGAGTTAGTTCCAATCACTTTCCTTGTCCCTTGCCACTTTATTTCTATGTATGTAGGCTGACACACCGAAAGAACATAAATTATGGAGTTTCTCAGCCAATTCATCACACGTCAATTGCACCTTCAAACGTAAGGTATTTGTGATTTTGCCTCAGAGGTAGGTATTCTCCGATAGCTATAATTAACATGGTAATGAAGTTAATTAATATGATAATCAATATCTCTTACTTCGAGTTTCCCCCATTACCAGTACCTCTTTTTTTTCTCTCCTGTTTATCATACAAAATAGTTGGCACAGGTGGAAATTACTCTGAAGTAGGGAGTTTGTGAAGGAAGTAATTATTACGAAATAATTGATTTCCTACCCGTTGGTTTAGTCTTTTATCTTATTGCACAGCCCTCTTTTTAGACTAACATAAAAGGGCGGTGGAAGCGTTAAAGAGAGAGAGAGAGAATTGCTCCAAGTTATATATAGATGCGTTTATTCAATTTTCTGTGCTGACATAGATAAATATGGGTGTAATATATTATACACATATGATTAAACCTTGCGAAAACTGCAGTATGTATTATGAAGTAAGTGTAATTATTGGCACACAACGATCCGAAATGCAAAATACACATATTCACATGCATGTGGTGTACTTTTATTTTATCGATTAGAGAAATGTTGTCTAAAGGAAAAAGTAATATAAAAAATAAAAACAACTCGAAAGAGTACTGGTGTGGAAAGGCGTATTCTTGGAATAAGAGATAGAAAAACTATTTTGGTGAGAGTGAAAATAAGGATTAAAGGTGTAAGTTTTAAATTAAAAAAAATGGAATGTAATGGGATGGATATATTGCAAGAAGATATACTATAGGACCGGAACAATTATTTAGCTAAAATGTAAAAATCCTAAACTGAGATTGAAAATCTTGAAGCAACTTAACATGTGCAGTAGTATGTACAGACAATACATAAATTAAATTGTTGCTTACATAGAATGTCATAATGTTAAATCATAACTTTCAAGAAACGCATTCAATACTAAAGATAATAATGGTTATTACAAGTGTTCAAAATAGCGACACCTTTCCTGGATACACGATTTCATAACCTTTTCAAGAGACTAGCAGCTATTTTACGTAGAGTTGGCATTGGCACATCCTGCCTTGCTGTTACAATACCAACTTTAAGCTCATCAGATGTGAGTGTGCGAATGGCTGAAAACAACCCTACAGGAAGAATTCAATGGCGTAAGGTTTGTTAACTAGATCGGGTTGCCTCACTTTTTAATCGCACTGTATTGAAAAATTCCCATAAAGCGACTAATTATCTGGTGATGGCTTGCTTCTTTAAAATTCCGGAAGGAAAATATGTGTGGGTGCTTACTTCAATGTCATTTAATTCTAAATTTATATGACAAATTTATTGTTAAGGTATTATTACCCTCCGCAGGGATAACACAATTGCCAAATATGGTCAACACAAGAAAGCCTCCGGGGCGAGAATTTTGTGAGTTTTCGTGGGGGAATTTATTATACTATAATTTTTGCCACCCACGTATTAATTACAGCTCAAACTAGAGCTTATGTAATTTTGGAGAAAAAGAGACGCTTTCCCCATCCTGGATTCGAACCAGGGTCCCTCCGTGCCAGGTGCGTCTCTTTTTCTCCAAAAATGAATAAAGCTCTAGTTTGAGCTATAACCTGTACGTGGGTGGCAGAAATTATTGTATGACATATATATTTTGCAACAAATACAGAGGATGTTTATAAAGATTTCGACAGCGTAAATAAAATACAATAATTTTTTTTTCTAATATATTCTACTTGATAGCTTTGTATTTAAACTACCATATCACGTCTAGATTTCCACGATAGTAGGGATTTTGTGAAGTCACAAGCGGAATTTTTTCCCAGTCGTCCTCCACAGTCTATCCAAGGTAATGGATCGACGTTTTGAATGAGCTTGTTTTAAAAGTCCATAATGCAAGGTAATTATTCGGTGCTATATATGGAGACTTGGTAGGAACATGGCTGACTTGTATTGACTTGATGCCAGTTTCTTGTCTCATTTTTCTAGAAATGCGGTTGTACTTTTGGAGGTGTGGCTGCTCGCTTTGTCCTGATGGAGTTCCACATTTTAAAAATCAGTAGAATACAATTTTGGAATATCTCCTTTAAAAATAGGAGTCAGAACATTATTTTGATAATATGTAGAGTTGATATTTGGATTTTTTCAACTTTAGAATTACTAGTTTTCCGTTATAAGAGATGCCAGCGCTAACCATAAATCCTTTGCTGAAAATTTCTTTGCTCTCTTTGAACCAAATTTTGAGTCTCTTAGGCCTCTTTTTCGATAATAAATCGACCTTTGTTTATTACAATCATTTAAATAATTGTCAACTGTAACAATTTTTTCCATCTATTTCCTGCTAAATGGCTTTCATATAACAATCTGCATCAAGTTTCACTCAGCAACATGCCGAGGTAGCAGACGATAAACTGCACTTTTTTTGTTTTAATTAAATTCAAATCTTTATTAATTATTTTATTTATAGTTGATCTGATGTATGAACAGTTTTTGCAATAGTTCTTTGAGGTTTTGGATTTTCTAGTAAAACCATAGACTGCACTTTAGAAATGTTAGAAGAAATATGAACCATTTTGGGATATTTCTTTTGGTTTGTTTTTCCTCTTGACATTAAAGCTTGACTATTTTTTCATTTTACATTAATAATATCGCTTATTTTATATTTTGAAACATGAAAACCATGCTTCTTGCATCGCTTTTTAATTATTGAATATGAATTTTCCTCTTCGGAAAAGGCATATATATAATATAATCTTCAAGCCACAGTTTTCTTTCTTACGCCATTTCACAGCACAAACTAAATTTTTAGTCGCAAACGATTTTTCAGTCTTCAGGTAATAGCGTGCTGTCAGTTTTTTTTCCGGGTCGCTCTTAGTTTTTAGCAAGTTTCAATAGACATTGAACCTCTATTCTTTTGGATTTTGTGTCCGTCCGTCTGTCTGTTACCATTAAAAAGTGCAAGATAAATGTCTCCAGTGCATGCAATAATGGTGGCTGTTGTTAACGTTGAAAACCTACCGAGTTACTTGAGAATTAGAGAGTTGCGAATTAATGTTAATTGAAACCCGCTAAATTTAAATATCGACCTTAGGCGATTTTCTTTCACTTGTTTGTTTTAAAATTTAAAATCAAAGTCTTTATAATATGTGTAATCACCCTACGTATATAACGCATGCATGAAACGCACCTGAATATTATGCCTCACACAACTGTGAGTTGTTGTTGAGCTACACAGCTGTGAGTTGTTGTTGAGCTACACAGCTGTGAGTTGTTGTTGAGCTACACAGCTGTAGTTGAACATTTGCAACTTGAAAAAATAGCTGTCTATAGATATATGTTATTGTTCAAAAACGTATTACTATTCTGATAATTAAAAAAAAAAAAACTAAAAAAAAATTGATCAATGTAGTCTCGCGATACTTAATACAATATCAATTATGTGGTAAAATTTTTTTTAAACCTGTGGTAACGCTTTCGCTTAGCTTGTAGTAAATCCTGCAATTCCAATAATTGCTCAACAATTAAAAAAAAATATGCTTACCGACTAACTGTTCGCTGTAGTCCGGAGGTTGATTCTTTAGGTATTAAGAGATTCGAATTACTCGGAAAATAATGGAACACCGCCAATGACGGATCCATAAATTGTTCGAGTGGGGGTGGGATTTGTTTCCGATTCCAATGTTTCTGGTATTTTTCATTTCGTTTTCCATGATACAATCTTGTCTCCAGAGTGGGCGATCATTCCCTTGAATCCGCCAGTGACCACCGCCCTACAGCGACTTGGTGATGACTACGGCCCGGATTTTCATGCCTAAAATTTAGCTCAAATAATATACAAATACGCACAAAATTATACAATTTATTTTTTTTAAACGGACGCTCCTTGGTTCGAATCCAGGATGAGGACGGCGCTTCTTTTTCTCCAACTATAAATAAAAAGCTCTAGTTTGAGCTAAATATACGTGGGTGGCAAAAATTATTGTATAATAAATTCCCCCACGAAATACTCACAAAAATCTCGCCCCGGAGGCTTTTCTGTGTTGACCATTATTTGGCAATTGTGTTATCCCTGTGAAGGGTAATAATAGCATATATATGCACGAAATTATTGCAAACTATGCATGGAAATATGCAAAAATATGCAAGTGCATAGAAATCTGGACCCTACTCATAAGCGATGTTTCGAAATGTATAAAATGACAATTTATTGAAGCAGTACAAACGTTGTTTAAATTATGGCATATGTATGTACTAACCGATCATACAAAAATTAGGCCCTTCGTTAGGTCCTCGAATATGATTGTGCACAAACTTAATAAAAAATTAAAACCACAATGTATGAAATACGTACGGAGATATGTTTGAAAATATGGCATCATAAACGTAGGCATGGGCCCCAAGGGCGCCACCAGGATGAATTTTTTTTTTGGGGGGGGCCTTGAAAAATGAAAATTTTTTACCTCACCTTTTTAATTTTTTTAAAAAAAAGCGAAATATGGGGAGTAAATGGCCCTCTTCTGCTTATACCTGCCAGCTAAGACCGTAGCCAGGATTTAATTTCGGGGGGTTCAAAAATTTTTACAGCATGTATCGATACAATCACAGCATGCAAGGCCGTAGCCAAGTCCCATTAAAAACTTAGCCTCGTAGGTGACCGGTCCTCAAGATCCACCTCTAGATACGGGGATGCTGCCAGCGCTAGGGGCTTGGGCTGGAAAATATTACACTTGGTCTTGACTTGGAAAGTATTTCTCATATTGAGAATTATCACCACACAAATGTGAGGACGAATAAAATTATACTTTTTAACTTTAATATTATCAAAAAAATATATCATTTACAATGGAAACATATTCTGTAGCATTTTTCCCATTTTTATTTAAAATTTAAAAAGAAAAAGAAAAAAGCCTTTTTAAAAAAATAAAAAGAAAAGAAAAACATCAAATTAATTTACTTGATTGAATTTCAAGCTGATTAGAAAAGTACACACCTTTTGAAAATGTTATACAAATATGCATATTTGCAGAAATATGCCAAAATATGCAGAAACATTCAAAATATGAAAAATATGCGCACAAAGACGAAATATGCCGAAATATGCAAAAACTTGCAAATGCATAGAAATCCGAGCCCTATTAATGACATAGTCGTCTGCCGTGCCATTAAACTGGGCTTGCCTTCCGATAGTATCATACACCTAGGCGTGCCATTTTCTACCCAACGTAGTTCGAAGTTTGGCTCTTTCAGCAGCGAGATTCGGATTCCTCGGAAAATTGTAGGTCACTGTGCAGCATGACCTTTGTCGTCATTGTACTGTAAAAATACAAATAAGCACAACCAAATCCTTGTATTAAAGCGATTGTTTCTTTCACTTAAGCTTATCAGCGGTCATTGGCGTACGCAAGAGGGGTGTTGATGGGGTCATAACCCCCCATTGCGGCGAAATTTTGTACATTTAACACAGGAATATGTGAGTTGCAGCTGTGTCCCCCCCCCATTGAGCCTATAACCACCCTTACGAACTTTCTGCGTACGCCTATGGCAGCATGGCAGCGGTTTCAATCACGTTTGCATTAGGGCAACACGGCAATTAATAAACATTTCGTTTATCTCGATTGTTTTGTCAGATTACGAAAGTGTAAACCAAAAACGGCAATGCTCAACAAACTTTTTATTCTTGTGATTATCCCCCGTATCCCTTTTCCTTGGACAACGTTTGTTGCGCTGGCATTTAGTTTCCATATTTCAACCAGATAAATTATTTTTATTAATATTACCAGGCAATTAATCTTTATCGCTCCATTCGAATCGAAATTAATGTCTATCTTTGCAAATGCAGGGCAAAACAAAAGGAAAACCACCATCCCCGAGTAACACGAGACTGTTCGTAATAAATTACCTTTCATTCTCAACTGCACCACTTACCGATACGCAAACTGTAGAGAAAAATATGCCAGGACAATGCATCATAATTTCTCGTTCAGAGTCAGCGGATGGACATTTTGGCTCGTTTGAGACCATTTTGTAATCGACTTGGCCAAAAAATTCCAAATAAATGTGCCATTATTTTAAATTTATTTTCATCCGAAAGGTATAAACAACAATTTCAAACAGTTTTAAGAGGCTGGCAGACCAATCTTGGTGGAGAGAAAAATGTGAGGTGGGTATAAGGAGTGGTGGTGCTTTGCGGAAGCGAACATTTTATTGGAGATTCTTTAAATCGTTTTCTTTCTCTAGTTACAGAAATAGACTTCAAATGCCTTATATGTTCTCGTGAATTGTTTAAGTGTAAAGAATTTTTCAAACAGTTTCACTGTTTTAAAACGTATTCAAATTCCTTTTCGTCCTTTCCCAGAAAGGGGAAAATAGTTGCGCATTTGTGAAGAAAGAATTAGTTGGGCTTCTCGAACTGATATCTTTCTCAACCGAAGACCATTCTCGCAGTGAAGGAAGAATAACTGATATATGTACTGTTGTGTCGCAAAAATTAAAATTATACTTTTAATAATTAATTAAAAGGAGACAACCATCCATTATTACACATTCTTCCCTTCAATTAAATTAATCACAAAATAAACCGTGAGACAAAATATTTGTAAATATGTATATTTCGTTCCTTTTCTACCTTCTCCCATCGTTATTTTCAGGGAAAAGCCTACCTGATAATCAACATGCTATACTTCTAACACTATACAATGGAGCCTTAATAATCATTACTCTAGTGATCACATCAACGACTACGGCCTTGGAAATATAACGAAATATTCGTGTTATCTACTATATTCACTCAACAACTTGGGTCTCTCTAATAATGAACAATAGCTTTTCACTACAACCGTTAGAAGACCAGTACCTCCTTATCAATTTTTACGGATTCTTGCAACCAATTCAATAAATGGACTTCTACATTTTTAATAAACTTTGACTAACTTCCAAGCTTTTATTCCAAGCAGCTGCCAGCCGTCATCCGAAGATATTTAAACGATATTTTATGTTGAACATTATTAATCTTTATTTCTTTTTCAGCTTCAGTAATTATATTCTTAAACAACTGTTATATATTTTGAAATCGTGTCATGTCGAAATATTGCATAGTACGGTTGCAATCAACAAGTATAATGTTTTGTATGTTCACAGACATTGTATCCCAGTGTACATAATTATGTAATTATTTCATTACGGTAATAATTATTTGGTTACAGCTATTCGTTTCCTACCACTGAAGGAAGTTGAATTCTTAGTTAACACAAATATGTATCTTTGTTGTTTAGATTATTTAAGAAACATTTTATTGGTGGCTAATGTCCACATTTATTTACTTTCATTTAATCCTTTTTTATAGTTTTTAATCAAATAATTCTTTTTTAATTTTGGGCTCCCTTCTCTTCTACTAGTTTGAGTCAGACACACCCTCTATACTTGTTTTTTCTCCTTCTCTTCTTTAGGTTTAGGTATAAACCACCATCATCATCATACTGTCCACGCCAGCATTTCCTTACAGATAAAGTAGCAACACCATTTCGTTTTCCCATAGAAGAAGAGCATTGAAAAATGCTTACTACGATCAACTCAGTTTGTGTGTTTGGGCCAGAACAGAAGGCTCGGATATGTGACAGACTGAAAAAGGGGGTTAAAGGTCGTTACTGTCGCCGTTCTGTTTGACTCTAGACAAAGATCCAGAGCAACAGCGATTGTCTCGTACTGCACTAAATGGGTCATAAATGTCAACGGCTATGGCTCCAAGCAAGTCGTAAATAGTATCCAAAATTCTTCGAAACGACCACACGATCTGGCGGAGTTGGCCTGATCCTGGACAATAACCAGCGACTCTGGGGAAATGATTTTATCGCCTTGGCGTGGACTCTGACTACAATGGCGACCAACTGTTCTTAGAGAAAAGTTTTGCCTACCCAAAACTTTGACACCTTTCAGCAAAAAATCTGAGTAGAAATGGTGTAATTTTTGTAACAGTCCCTTTTCCTTTCTCACCGTGCCTGAAGGCCGGAAGAAAGTTTTCTATCCCATAAGTATAATATATTAGTCCGCCAGAGGGCGTTTAGAAAGCAAGACGTGTAAAAATTACGCTCATAAAAATATGTATATAAGTACTATTATTGGTTGAATTAGTGTTATTGTAAATTGTTAAGCCGAGATATTGTGATAAGTGGCAAAAAGATATCATATTTAATATTTATTGTGGAGAAATTGCGAATCTTCAAGACATTGCCGTTGACTACTACGTGGCATTCACTAATGCTTGGTAATCATGTAAAGGATGATTCCAAAAATGGCCTATGGGCGTTCCATACCAAATCAAATGCTATTCGACGCGTCTCACTGAGTAGATAAAAAATGTCAATGGGCGCAAAGCTGTCAGATCATGCAGTCACGAGTTAGAGGTCATAGAAGGTCACCCTATGAGGAGGATCTCCAATGTTATTAAGATTTTGTCTATCAGCATTCCACAACAAATCAGATCCCATTCGACGCGTCTGACTGATTAGATAAAAAATGTCAATGGACGCAACGCTGTCAGATCATGCAGTCACAAGTTACAGGTCACTAAGGAAGAGAGCCAATGTTATTAGGATTTTGTTTATCGGCGTTCCACAACAAATTAAATGCCACCTGTAACTTGGCCCTGCGGTGGCGCAGTGTGGTAACGCGTTCTCCTATTGCGCGGCTAATCCGGGTTCGACTCCCAGCAGTGCAAAAAGAACGCTTACTCAGAGATCTCATAAAGATCGCACTGCTCACTGTAGTCCGGGGTTTGGTTCCCTAGGCCTTAAGAGGTTCGGATTCCTCGGAAAACAGTAGGTCCCGGCGCAGCATGACCACTGTAGTCTTTGAGCCGTAAAACCAAAAAACAAACAAACAAACAAGCCACCTGTAACTCGTGACTGCATGATCTGACAGCTTTGCGCCCATTGACACATTTTATCTACTCAGTGAGACGCGTCGAATGGCGTCTGATTTGTTGTGGAACGCCGTAGGCAAAATCCCATAGACATCTGGCATCGTCCTTTGGGGTTGAATCGAATTTGCTGTATTGCATTTACAGAATTACTGATGTATACGAAGTTATTAAGTCAGCAAATGGTAAGTGACGTTACTAATACAGTCAACTAGGAGACATTACTGCACAAAACTAAATTAATGAACGTTTAACGCAGTATTTATTTTATATAAATCGAACACTACGCAGATTAAATCAAACAACAATGTCAATCAATCAACGTTTATTGGCGTAGTGATACCAACGCCGATGGTATGGCGTGATTAGATGGTGAAACGTTCGAAAGAAAATAAATATTTCTGCCTTCGGTGGGACCTGAACCCACGACCTTCCACTTGCCGGGCGGAGGCTCTACCCACTGAGCTACGAAGGACAATATATAATCTCTTTACGAACGTATATATATTGTTGCCAGTTATTTCGCAGAATGGTGTAGTACATAAACTACTATTTAAACCAGATTTATATAAAATAAATACATACATGTATGCTGCAACGTGCATTTCGATCAATTTAATACCAGTCTCTTTGCAATTTGGTTTAAATAGTAGTCTATGTACTACACCATTCTGCGAAATAACTGGCAACAATATATATACGTTCGTAAAGAGATTATATATTGTCCTTCGTAGCTCAGTGGGTAGAGCCTCCGCCCGGCAAGTGGAAGGTCGTGGGTTCAGGTCCCACCGAAGGCAGAAATATTTATTTTCTTTCGAACGTTTCACCATCTAATCACGCCATACCATCGGCGTTGGTATCACTACGCCAATAAACGTTGATTGATTGACATTGTTGTTTGATTTAACGCAGTATAGTGAAACAC
>QLNU02015360.1:70498284-70525620 GCA_006491805.2 Dysdera silvatica
AAAACAACCTCGATTACTATTTTTTTTCTTTCAAATTTTATACATTTTGTGTAAAAAATCCGTCTATAGAAGGTATGTTCGCTAAAAATAATTAAATTGTATTACACTTTATTATACTAAACAAAACCCATATTTTTTTGGTTAAACCCGGAAATTCCTTAAATGCCGGCCCTAATAAATGCATGCTATATATATATACGTGTATGTGTAAAAAATAATTAAAATGTAAGTATAATAATAGAATGTAATAAAACAATAATATAATATTAAAAATTATTAGAAAGGTGTAGAAAATTTTTTTCGAAGAGAATGAAATTTAATTAAATAAAATATAAATAGTCTACATATGCGTGAGATTTTAAAACCTTCATCAGGAGCGTTCTCTAAACTGCATGAAAGCTATTGAGGAAGACATAAGTTTTGAATGCGATTTGGCAGTTTAAAGCTTTGCAAAGTGTGAAAGCTTTTGACAAAATGTGTAAAGGAGCAAAAGACATATCCCAGATGAGCAGCAAAAGTATGTTGAAAATTAGAAACGATGATGGCAAATTTGGCAGCACATGGTTAGAGGGAACTTAGACTTCAATATCGCAGATTTCCCAGTTTGAAAACAGGCGGTGCTTCCTTCACATCAGTTTGTTGCCACAGGAGGGACTTGAGCACTTTACGACTTTCGCTTTAAAAGGAACATTTCGAAGAAAAAGAAGATTACCCTGCTCTCCGGTGCTTGGAAAATGTCCCTATATCTGTCACGAAATGTCAATGATGATATGTTTGCGTAATGCTTCTCGTTACCTCCCCTTCCTCACACCTTCGGACACCATCTAAAGCAGATAACACCCCCATTCTCCTAAAACATTTTAGTAAAAGGTGAGAAAGTCCTGGTCCCATTATGGCTTCAGTAGGGCTGCTCTTTCTAGTAAAACGACAAAAGCTTTTATATATGAAACTATCCCAGTAGAACATCAGATCCCGACGTAATGCCCCACGAAATCGAAATTCGTTTCAGCCCTCTTTTTTATCCGACCTCCTGAAAAAACACGAAAGGTGAAATCTATGCCTTATACTTAGCTCGAGATTCTGTTCTAAATCGGGTTCTTAGGATCAAGTTCCGCTGAAACCAACAAATTATCGATAATTTAACTATTCCTTGAATTTACTTCAGCTATATTTGCTGGTAATAGAATCTTCAGTGTAATGTAAATTTGTGTAAAAAAAGTGTAAATTTCTTTTATTACTCTCTTCACTGACTTTTTAACATTTCAGAAATCTGACATTAGTGAAAAATGTGGGTTTAGAATGCCGAACATATATGAAAGGGATTTTTATTTAAGAATGGTAGTTTAAACAACATTGGAATATTCCATTATTGTCTTATGAGCGATCTGAAAACTCAAAACAATAAGCCGGAGCAGAATGGCACTTGCTGTCCTTGCGCCATGAAATTCCCAATAAAAATAATACTAACAATGAACGAACAAAATAATAAGGCATATTAAAATGTTGATTTATACACAGAGATCTATTAAAAGGTATCAATGTATACATAACTTTGAATCATTATTTCTACACTCTTTTGCAAAAAAAAAAAAGAAGCACCCCAAAACATAATCCGATCATCTCAAAATTTCGCATGCAAATTCCTTTAGACCAAGTATGCAAATGATTAAATTTTCAAAGCCAATGAGTGTTAACTTCGATCATAGCGCGCATTTCTACTGCGCAACTATCATCGTATAAAAGAGGTAAAAATTGCGGACGGTTTATTTTTTTTCGTTGTCGGCGTTGCAGTTCCCTGGAGACGCAACCAGTAATGCCGTTAATACGTTGTTGAAGATTTTTAGCCAATTGGACGATTTCGAATATAGTTGCATAGTCGAAATGTGTGAAGCTGGCTGGTCCTACAGAGCAATAGGTCGCCACTTGCACCATACGGACACTATTGTGCAAATGTGTTGGCAGCAATGGTTGCCGCAAGGAACTCATCGGCGTAATAAAAGCTCTGGAAGGCCAAGGTGCACGAATTCGAGGCAAGGTCGGTTATTTGCATGACAGACCCGAGCTGATCCAACGGCATCATTGTCCGCCATCCAACGTGCTACGGTCTCTTCCATACCACCCGTGGCACCTTCCACCATCTTACAACACTTGGCTGAGGTGGGGTTACCCTCACAGCGGCTTTTAAGACGTTTGCCTTTAACCCCACACCATCGACAGAGTCGTCTGGAGTGGTGTCGTAGCCGGTCATCGTGGCTGCCAGCAGATTAGTATCGCATAGTGTTCAGAGATGAATCCCGCTTCAGTCTTGGAGCAGATGACCATCGGATAAATGTGTGGAGGTGACAGGGTCAGCGGTCCCAACCACCCTTTGTTTTACAGAGGCACACAGCCATTACCCCTAGTGTGGGGTGCTATATCACATAACAGCAGGACGCTCCTAGTCATCCTACGTCCAACTTTAACTGGCTTGACGTTATGTTGATGACATTGTATGACCGTTTGCCTTACCCTTCACGACACGACAGTCTGGGACCGTTTTCCAACGAGATAATGCCAGTTTCCATACGGCACCCAGTAAGAGGAAAAGCGGGATTCTGCATAACTGGCGCACGGTGAGGCACGGACAGGTGGCAGGTAAGGCCACAGGATGGTTCTCAGGGTTGCACAAAGAGTCGGCGCGTCTTTTCTATTTGGCGCGTTTTTACTGAATGTGGATAAAGAATTTTTTTTAATTTTTTCCTTCTTTTTAACTTTTGTAATTATTTTTTTATTTTTAATTAAAGAAGAAATTTATATTTTATTTTCAAAGATTTAATTTTTAATTTTTTTCTTATCAAACCAATTGTTATTTACACAAAACGTATAATTTCTAAAATGAAGAAAAATGTTTTCCCGTTTTAAAATAAGTGTATTCTCCAATTTTTCTCAATGTTAGAAAAATGCTATAATTTATGCCTAAATTGTTTTAAATAACTGTAATTAGGTAATTTCCATCATAATCAAACCTCTATTTTAAGTTGTATGTTTACCGTAAAGGTTCATTTTTCTTTAAAGTTCACGAAAATCACGCATTTATTTTAATTTTTAACTAAGGTCATGATCAGTTTCTTAATTTCAATTTTTTTCAAATCCGTATCTTAATTTATACATCGTTTAATACCGTTGGTTTCAGCTAAATTGTTTTAAATAATTGTGAGTTCCTAATTAGATAATTTCAATCACATTCAAACCCCTGTTTTAAATTGTATGTTTTACCCAGAAGTTAATTCCTTATTTTCATCTATCTATCTAATTTTATATATATTTATCTAATCTAGGTTTGCTTCTATTTCCTTTATACCTGTCTACCGCGTGATGGAAAAATCCCTGAATCAATCAAAACAGGAGAATTTGTACGACTCCGGAATGGATAAAGAGGTTAATTCTGCTTTCGACAAGGTATTTTCTTCTCAAATGGAAGAGGTTGTTTATTCCAAGTTCAGTTTATATGAAGAAGAGGGCGGTTATGATAAAATGTCTGAAATTTTGTTTTATTGGGAATTGCTAAATTTTAATGTCTCTGACTGATCTTGTAATTTTTTCTAGTGTTATCAATAACCGCGGTATTTGGAAGCGATACGCATCTGAATTGTTTTGTATCCGAAAGTATGTTATTTAATATTGATATCTTGGAAAGAGTTCTAATGGAGAAAGAATCTATGTGTGAATCCCCATCCTCTCCCGAAAATTGTTGATATATATAATTCTAAGACTTCTGGAGATGAGTTTTAGTGAAACAGTTATATCATTATCATTCCTATAATTTCAAATCTGTTTTTAAAATGTAAAAGATATATTTTTGGTGTGAGAAAATTTTATGTGAAAATCTCGTTTTATATACTTAAAAGGTTTCTTTCCTATGCGTGTGTGCAAAAGCACACGTAAAATCTTGAACCTGATCACCACTTATTCAACTGGGGAAAAAAGATGTGCACATAAATAACATGTTTTACATTTACGAAAACATCAGCTTCACCCAATTGGTAGAAAATCGTATTTTGTCACGAAAATAATGCATGCCATGCACTTTGTAGATTTATACAATTTATTTACTATGTGAAAAACCGTTTGTAAAATCTCGTTTTTGTTTAGTATTTTTTCAATGTATAAAATAGTGATCGAATTAATAATGTGTATTATGTTTCTGAAAATATGTTTTTTTTTCAGCAGATGGAGAAACGTTAAATGCGCTTTCCCACTAAAAAATTTCATGCTTGCAACGTGAAATCTTTATCCCTCTTTATAATATGTATTCCTGTGTTACGTGATCTCAATAAACAAAGAAAGCCTTGTTTTAAAAATATTGATTCGTATCTTATTTCATCATTATAGTCAAATCCGAAGGTTTATTTCTGATTATAATCTTGAAAATTTTGTTTAAAAAAATTTTATCTTAGTTTATAGTGAAGAAAATTTTCCACTACTCAGATTTTTTTAAAAGACGTGGATTTTTTTTTCTATTCATTTTCCAAAATAACATTATTTTTTACTCGTTTTTTAAAAATAAATTTATGGAATTCATTCACAAAAAAATATTTTTTTTACTAAGTTTACGGAATCTACGCTCACAGCTTCATCACGTGTTTTGAGTAAGTTCGTCATCAACGCTCTGATTGGCTGCTAAATGCGAACCACGATTTCGAATTATAACCAATTATCAACGATTTCAACCCTGAATGATATAGAATGCTTCGAAAACGTGTAAGAAAAGTGTTGGAATCACATTTTCGACTCCAAAATTCTCTCTATAATAAGATAACCCAGCTGATTGGGTAACACCCCCAAGCGATTGATGTCGGTGCTGCTCTTACTCGACTCAAACCTGCGAAAAAATAAAATGTATCTTACCTCGTTATAAGTGTTATACTAAATGAGGCGTATACAACTTCGAATTCAGGGGGAGACTTGTAAATACACAAAGTGTAACATGAAATCATCAAAAGAAGAAAAAGTGGAAATCGTCAAATTGTGAAACACGTCTTGTTCGGTATAGAAGGTGGTAGGTTTTGTTGATAATCTATACCTCCATTTCGTTATAGATTATGCAAAAGCAACGAATGAACCGACGGGAGAACCTAGTTAAGACCGAATATATGTAAATGCATACAACACCACCTGAAATGAACACTAATCTACAGGGAAATATCATATTCTATTTATAAATACGATAAAAACATAATGTAAAAATTTACACATGGAGAAATATTTCAGTAATCAGAGAAAAAAAATGAAATAAAAGAAGAAACACGAAGCTAAAAAAAAAAGAAAAACACAAAACTTAGAAAAATAATGAGCTTGGAAAAATAGAAAAAATGGAAAAAGAAAAAAAATAAGAAAACAAAAAAAGAAAATATAAAAGTTAAAGGAAATCGTACAAAAAATCTTATAAACAAAGGCTGCAAATATTCCCATGATCATGGGGCCTCTCGAACTATCGAGCCCCGTCAACCCCGCCAGAAACGCCTATACTTTTACATTGGCGGGGCCCAATGTTTCGAGAGACCCCAATATCATGGAAATATTTGACCTGTTTTTTCACCCGCTTCATTATTTGGCGACTTTTTATATTTATTTTTTTTGTACAATTTTTTTTAACTTTTATAATTTTCTTTTGTTTTCTAAATTTTTTTTCTTTTTTCTTTTTTTTTTGTTTCCATTTTTGTTTTCATTGTTTGTATTTTTCTACACTCTTTATTTTTCTAAGTTTTTTTTTTCTTTTTTCGTCTTTGCGTTTCTTCTTTTTTTTCCTTTTAATTCTTTGATTACTGAAATATTTCCCCATGTATAAATCTTTAGATCATGTTTTTATTGTATTTTTAAATAGAATATAATATTTACCTGTACATTAGTGTTCATTTCAGGTGGTGTTTTATACATTTACATACATTCGGTCTTAATTAGGTTCTCCCGTCGGTTCATTCTTTCCGTCAAATTTTAACTAATTCTGTATCCCAAGTTTTCAAAATACCGTGGTTTTCTTAATATCACGTTCGTCTTTCGAAAAATAATGACCAAAATCATAGTTGTTATGAATATAGAACATATTTTAACAATATACAATGCTAAATAAATAGATGAATGAATAACAGAATTCAATTTTTTATATAAAGTTTTTAAAATCTTAAATTTTACCCACTTTATATTTGAAATTTACAGCAATTTAGATTGCAGAGAAACAGCATAAGAGTAATAAAAAAAAAGTACCCTTAAAAGCGGAAAATACAATTTAATACAAATGTAGTAAGCTTATACATATCCACTCCCATATCCTGTGCAAGTGGTCTGAAACGGCATAAGAAATTTCTTGAAGCATCACTTGGGCTGTCCTTGCAACATAAAAGCAGAAACAGGAGTTAGAAAGGAAGAAAATAAAAATTCAAAAATAACAAATTCCAAGAAAACATGCAAAATCGGTGAAAAAATATTTACCTTACTTTAGCGTTAAATTTAGAAATATTAATTAAATCTCGAGTGTGCTCATAAATCAAAATAACGGAAGTAGGGCGTTTGTTAAGTTAAATTTTTTCTAAAGTAATAAAAACGTGCCCAATTGGTTTCAAGAATCCTCAGAATTGCGTTATATTTATACATTTCTTTACATCCAATGAATTTTTGTTCTAAAATTCCTTTTGGATGAGTGGAAGTTAGCAGGGAGAAAATACAGTACGAAAGACATGATTTTTTATAATACGAATCGAAGCTTTTGTGCTGTTCCACATATATTCTTTTGTAAAAAAAATGAAGCCCTATGAAGAAACTGTCTTTATTAAAATTAAATGTACATCCAGCACATACACGGGTAAGGATATGGTAAACAATTCAAGGCCGTGGGACCCATCAATGTTTAGGAATTGCACATTAAATGTTCAAATCAATAGTTGGTGAAACCCCCCATCGCCTGGCGGAGATACATGCTTCTTTACGTAAAAGGAGTGACAAAGGTTCCCAATGTCATCCTGCGACCTATTCTGACGGAATTCCTAACTTGTTTCTCCAGATCTACAATATTTTGCGGTGCCAGAATCTGGCGACCCACCATGTCCCATACATGTTCGATTGGCGAAAGGTCTAGTAACCTTGCTTGCCAAAGAGATATTTGTGGTTTTACGGCTCAAGGACTACAGTAGTCATGCTGCGCCGGGATCTACAGTTTTCCGTGGAATCCGTACCTCTTGGACGTACAGTTTTCCGAGGAATCTGAACCTCTTAAGCCCTAGGGAACCAAACCCCGGACTACAGTGAATAGTGCAATCTTTATGAGATCTCTGAGTAAGCGTTCTTTGCACTGTTGGGAGTCAAACCCGGATTAACAGCGCACTAGGCGAACGCGTTACCACACTGCGCCACCGCAGGGTAGCTGGTCAAGAAGAATACCAAGAGCACGGAGGCAGTTCAAGGATATGGGAACAGTATGGGAAAAAAGGGGATTCTGCATTACTGGAGCGCCTGGCGCACCTACCTTATAGTGAGGCACGGATAGGTGGCAGGCAGGGCAGGAGGGTGGTCCTCAGGGTTGACCGAAGAGTTGGCGGGTTTTTTTTTTGTTTGGCGCCTTTTTTCTGAATATGGGTGAATTTTTTTTTTAATTTTTTTCTTCTTTTTAACTTTTGTAACTTGTTTTTCCTATTTTTAATTAAATAAGAATTTTTTTTTTATTGTTCAAAGATGAAGTTTTCAATTTTTTTCTTATCCAATAAATTGTTATTTACTCAAAAAGTATAATTACTAAGATGAAGAAGAATGATTTCCCGTTTTAAAATAAATGTGTTCTCCAATTTTTCTCAATGTTAGAAAAAAGATAGAATTTGTGCCTAAATTATTTGAAATATTTGTCATTACATAATTTCCATCATAATCAAATCTCTATTTTTAGTTGTATGTTTATCGTAAGAGTTTATTTTACCTTAAAGTTCACGAAAACCACGCATTTATTTAAATTTTTAACTAAGTTCATAATTAGTTTCTTAATTTCAATCTTTTTCAAATCCCTATCTTAATTTATACATCGTTTACTACCGTTGGTTTCATCTAAATTGCTTTAAATAATTGCGAGTTCCTAATTAGATAATTTAAATCACATTCAAACCTCTGTTTGAAGTTGTAATTTTTACCCAGAAGTTAATTCCTTATTATCATCTTAAAGTTTATAAAAATACGCATTTATTGCAATTTTGTAGTAAGCTCGTAATTGGTGTCTTAATTTTAATCATCTTCAAATCCGTGTTTTAATTTATACTCCGTTTATTATCATCGAATTCAATTCTGGACGGTTCCGAACGCGTCAGAGACATGTTTCTTCCCAACAAACAATGCGACGCCGGCGCGTCCCCTCTCCGACTCAGGTAGACTTCGTTCATGCTTTCGGTTCCCGCGCTGTGTCACAATTACCTAATTAGCTCTTTTGTAGCTATAATTTCCTGCAACGGGATGAGTCTGCTTTTATTCTCATACCGGAAAAATTGCTATCTAGCTATTTTCCTCGTAGCTGAATCCACGTTTTTCGCTAACTATTGGCAACGTTTTCTCCTAAATGGATTATTCCTGATATTTGTTATTCAAAAACGTTTTCCGTAAAGTTTTAGTGCTATTGAGACATGGAAGGAAAATATCGATTGTTGGTTTTTAATCATGTTTTGCACAAAGGTTTATGCTTTATTTTTCAAAGTCCGTGAAGGGTAATCACCGATTTATTATATTTATCGATTAATTTATACTAGTCATCAATTTATTATATTTTCATAATTAAGTTTGTACTTAATATCCTAATTAAATAATTTCCGTCCTATTCAAATCGCTATTTTCAATCTCTATCACAGATGAGTCATATAGCTTCGTCAAAAGTCGTTCCAGACAGGATTTTAACCTGACGCCAAGACATTTGGCGTCACAGCTCTTCATTAGTTACAAATTTTCACCTTTTTTTCTTTAAATTTAATATTTTTTAATTAAACGCGAAATTTCCTTCTTTTAATTTTTATTATTTTCTGAACTTTTTCCTTTTTCTAAATTTTTTTAACACTTTTATTTAAACCTTACGGTGCTACGCCAGTGGCACGGCGGCACATACGTGAACACTGGTTGCACGGCGGCACGGGGGCCCAGATAGGAGGGGTTTCCCAATTACACGGATGAGGGTTCGCTCTAGCGGCAAAATTTGGAATTTGTTTCGTTTTCTATTGTTTTCAGGGATATTTCTCTTGATCGTTGTATGTGCGTTTATGAGGATCACGTGATCCTTTTCTGGGCGTTCCTAGCTCCCCCTGGAGGCAGAGTTTGGAACTTTTCAATTTTTTTTTCTGTTTCGAGGAGCATTTCTATTGAGTGTTATAGGGGGCGCTATATTCCTATCTGATGGTCCTGCCTATCCACCAGAGTGCGCTGCAGATTTTTTCCTCCTAGGAGGCGCTGCAGAATTTACATTTAATTAACCTCGTTGTAATAAATACCGTCTGGAGGGCGCTTCCATCATAGAGTTGCCAGCGTGTTTTCCTTGTTGACGCCCAATGTCTGGTCGGTATCTTTGTTCTTTTCCCCGTCTGAACATGAAATGGATGCATGTTACCGGATTTATCCCACTTCTCCCATATTTTTCGTTTAATTAATCTCGTTGTTCCAAATATTTTCCAGGGGGCGCTTCCATCATTGGGTTGCTAGCGTGTTTTCCTTGTGGACGTTTTAATGTCTGGTCGGTGTCTTTGTTTTTTTCTCCGTCTGAATATGAAATAGATGCGGGTTACCGGATTTAACCGTTTTCCTCCTTCTAACAGTCCTCTACCCACTATTTCTCGACTACTTTTCTACAGTTCCTCGAAGTAGACAGTACGCGTTAATTCTCTTGGTATCATGTTCTCAACACAATCTCCTCGCATCAAGTCTTCTATCTCAGTAAATACTCCATTTCCTTGAAACTGTTTTTCCTTAAGAGTTATTTTAATAGTTGTTTCTTCTTTTTTCCGCCCTTTAGCAGCAAGTTCTCTAATTTATCTTTATTTTTTATAAGTTCGGGAAGAATCGGTTCAAGCCGCTATAATCGAATATAGGCAACCGAGCCTTTTCGCTGGATGTAAACAAATGTGATTCATCGAGTCCTGCTTCCAAGCGGCTCTGCGAGCCTCATCGCAATCCCGCTCCTGAACGTTTCTACGAGCCTTCAACAAACACCGCGATTAAGTGCATATTTTGTCGCGATTCAGCCACTCATTTTTACCCATAAGTTGCATCATCCATCATCCGTTTTTTCTCCCTAGTTGCAGTCTTCTTTATCTATTTGTTTATTTTGCTCTAGAATCGAAAAGGGATCCTTCGCTTTGACAGTCTTCCACCTGATTCATTTTCTATAGGACATCGTGTTTTTTGACCGTATCAACTTTTCATCCCGAGATTTACATCCACGTTCGGCAATACGATATTTACGATCTACGTTGCTACCCAACTTGTTCTATATCGTTCAGGGCTGAAATCGTTGATAATTGAGTATACTTCGAAATCATGATTAGAATTTAGCAGCAATCAGAGCGTTAATGAAGAACTCATTTAAAACACGTGAAGCTGTGTACGCAGATTTCGTAAACTTATTGAAAAATGCTTTTTTGCAAATAAATTCCAAGAATTTATTATTGAAAAACGAGTACAAAATAACGTTATTTTGGAAAATGAATAGAAAAAAAATCCACGTCTTTTAAAAATATCTGAATAGTGGACAATTTTCTTAACTACGAACTAAGAAAAATATTTTAAACAAAATTTTCAAGATTAAAATCAGGAATAAACTTTCGGATGGGAGTACAATGATGAAATAAGACAAGAATCAATATTTTTAAAACAAGGCTTTCTTTGCTTATTGAGATCTTATAACATATGAAGACATGTAAGATATTATTACCCTTCACAGGGATAACACAATTGCCAAATAATGGTCAACACAGAAAAGCCTTCGGGGCAAGATTTTTGTGAGTTTTTCGTGGGGGAATTTATTATACAATAAGTTTTGCCACCCACGTTTAAGTAGCTCAAACTAGAGCTTTTTTTATATTTGGAGAAAAATATTATATATAGAACTTTGAACGTTAAGGCCAAATTTGAAATGGCTGAATGAAGAGGGAAATGTATCCTCGATGTTTAACCACTGCTTTTCATCGCAGAGAATCTGGAAGAATTGATCAGGTTTCAGAACAGCATCTCAAGGAGTTGGGTAGCACCATAGATTGTAAATGTCGAATTGTCGAATGTGGATGTAAATCTCTCGAAGAGAAATTGATACCGTCACAAAAACACCATCTCTTATGGGAAACGCATCAGGTGGGAGACTGTCAAGGCAAAGGATCCCTTTTTGATCCTAGAGTAAAATAATCAAATACAAAAATAAGACTGCAACTGGGGAGAAAAAATATATGATGTATGATGCAACTTACGGGGAAAAGATGAGTCGCTGGATCGCGAAAAAATATGCACTTGCCTCGGTGTTTGGAGAAAGCTCGCAGAGACGTTTAGGAGCGGGGTTAAGATGAGGCTCGCATAGACGCTTGGGAGAAGGAGCCGATGAATCACTCATTCGTTTGCATCCAGCGAAAACACTCGATTGTCTACATTCTATTATAGCGTCTTGAACCGATTCTTCCCGAACCTATAAAAAAATAAAGATAATTTAGAGAACTTGCTGCTAAAGGGCGGAAGAAAAAAGAAACAACTATTAAAATAACTCTTAAGGAAAAAACACTTTCAAGGAAATAGGGTACTTACTGAGATAGAAGGCTTGATGTGAAGAGATTGGGTTGAGAACATGATGTCAAAGAGAGTTAACGCGTACCGTTTACCTCGAGGAACTGTAGTAAAGTGGTCGGGAAATAGGGGGTATACGACTGCTAGAAGGAAAAGAGGGATAATTCCGGTAACCCGCATCCATTTCATGTTCAGATGGAGAAAAGAACAAAGACACCGACCAGACATTGAGGCGTTAACAAGGAAAACACGCTGGGAACCCTATGATGGAAGCGCCCCCTAGAAAATATTTGGTATGACGAGATAAATTGAACGAAAAATGTGGGAGAAGATGGATAAATCTGGTAACCCGCTAGAGCGAATTAGGATGTTAATTACAAACTTAATTATGAAAATATAATAAATTGATGACTAATATAAATAAATCGATAAATATATCAAATCGATGATTACTCTTTACGTATTTTGAAAGATAAAGTATGAGCCATTATGTAAAACGTGATTAAAACCAATAATCTCTATTTTCCATCCATGTCTTAATAGCACTTAAATTTCACGGAAAACGTTTTTGAATAACAAATATCGGGAATAATCCATTCGAGAGAAAATCTTGCCAATGGTTAGCGAAAAACGTGGATTCAGTTACGAGGAAAATAGCTAGATAGCAATTTTTCCTGTATGAGAATGAAAGCAGATTCATCCCGTTGCAGGAAATTCTAGCTACAAAAGAGCTAATTAGGTAATTGTGACACAGCGCGGGAACCGAAAGCATGAACGAAGTCTACCTGAGTCGGAGAGGGGACGCGCCGGCGTCGCATTGTCTGTTGGGAAGAAACATGTCTCTGACACGTTCGGAACCGTCCAGAATTGAATTCGATGATAATAAACGGAGTATAAATTAAAATAAGGATTTGAATATGATTGAAATTAAGACACCAATTGCAAGCTTACTACAAAATTGCCATAAATGCGTATTTTCATAAACTTTAAGATGATAATAAGGAATTAACTTCTTCGTAAGAATTACAACTTCAAACAGGGATTTGAATGTGATTTAAATTATCTAATTAGGAACTCACAATTATTTAAAATAATTTAGATGAAACCAACGGCAGTAAACGATGTATAAATTAAGATAGGGATTTGAAAAAGATTGAAATTAAGAAACTAATTATGAACTTAGTTAAAAATTTAAATAAATGCGTGGTTTTCGTGAACTTTCAGGTAAAATAAACTCTTACGATAAACATACGACTTAAAATAGAGGTTGAATTATGATGGAAGTTACGTAATTGCAAATATTTAAAATAATTTAGGCATAAATTCTATCTTTTTTCTAACTTTGAGAAAAATTGAGAATACACTTATTTTAAAACGGAAATCGTGCTTCTTCATCTTAAAACATACGTTTTGAGTAAATAACAATTTGTTTGACAAGAAAAAATCAAAGTTTGATCTTTGAACAATAAAAGAATAAATTTTCTTATTTAATTAAAAATAGGAAAAAAAAAAGTCACAAAAGTTAGAAGAAGAAAAAAATTTAAAAAATTTCTTCATCCACATGCAGAAAAAAGGCGCCAAAAAAAAAAGTCACGCCAACACTTCGTGCAACCTTGAGGACCACCCTGCAGCCTTACCTGCCATCTGTCCAGCCTCACCGTGCGCCAGGTGCGCCACGCGCACCAATTATGCAGAATCCCCCTTTTCCCAACTAGTACTCCTACATCCTTGAACTGCATCCATGACCTTGGTACTCTTCTTAACCAGCTACCTTGCGGTGGTGCAGTATGGTAACGCGTTTGTCTAGTGCGCCGTTAACCCGGGTTCGACTCCCAATAGTGCAAAGAACGCTTACTCAGAGCTCTCATAAATATCACACTGTTCACTGTAGTCCGGGGTTTGGTTCCATAGGCCTTAAGGAGTTCGAATTCCTCGGAAAACTGTATGTTCAAGAGGTTCGGAGTCCTCGGAAAACAGTAGGTCCCGGCGCAGCATGACCACTGTAGTCCTTGAGCCGTAAAATCACAAATATCTTCTTAGAAAGCAAGGTTACTGGACCCTTCGCCAATCGAACATGTAAGGGACATGGTGGGTCCCCAGATTCTGGCACCTTCAAATATCGCAGATCTGGAGAAACAAGTGAGGAATGCCGGCAGAATAGGTCGCAGTATGACAGTGGGAACCTTTATCACACCTTATCTAGACTTATAGAAGCATGTATCGCCGCCGGGGGGGCGGGGGGGAGGGGTTTCACCAACTATTGATTTGAACAGTCAATCTGCCATTTCTCGTCATTGATGCGTCCTACGGTCTTGATTTTTTATTTCCTTAAATGGGTATGTGCTGGATGTACATTTAATTCTAATAAAGACAGTTTCTTCATAATGCTTCATTTTTTTTTTACAATAGAATATATGTGGAACAACACAAAAGCTTCGATTCGTGTAATAAAAAATCATGTCTTTTGCATCGTATTTTCTCCCTGGTAACTTCCTATCATCCGAAAGGAATTTTAGATCAAAAATTCATTGGACGTAAAGAAATGTATAAATATAACGCAATTCTGAGGATTCTTGAAAAAATTGGGTACGTTTTTATTACTTTAGAAAAAACGTAACTTAAGAAACGCCCTACTTCTGTTATTTTGATTTATAAGCATACTCGAGATTTAATTAATATTTTTAAATTTAACGCTAAAGTAAGGTAACTATTTTTTCTCCGGCTTTACATGTTTTCTTGGAATTTATTATTTTTAAATTTTGTTTTTTCTTCCTTTCTAACACCTGTTTCTGTTTTTATGTTACAAGGACAGCCCAAGTGATGCTTCAACAAATTGCTTATGCCATTTCGGACCACATGCACAGGATATGGGAGTTGATATGTATAAGCTTACTACATTTGTATAAAATTGTATTTTCCGCTTTTAAGGATACTTTTTTTTAATTACTCTTACGCTGTTTCTCTGCAATTCAAATTGCTGTAAATTTCGAATATGAACTGGGTAAAATTTAAGATTTTGTAAACTTTATATAAAACTGAATTATCTCATTCATTCATCCGTTTATTTAGCATTGTTTATAGTTAAAATATGTTCCATATTCATAGCAACTATGATTTTGGTCATTACTTTTCAAAAGACGAACGTAATATTAAGAAAATCAGGAAATTTTGAAAACGTGGAATACAGAATTGGTTAAAATCAATGTTGTCCAAAACTTTACTTTTAGCACAATCGATACTATATATTATAGAATTCGGTGAATCGTTTTTTCGCTTTTTCGAGCTTTCATGGCTTTTGAGGAGCTTGCTTCTTCGATGAAAGCTCAAGGCTTTCGAAAAACGTTTAAAGCCGAATAAATTTTCGTTTCAAAAACTGTGCCTATTGTGTAATATATTATCCATCGAGTGTTTAGCACAGTGAGTCGATCTACTATTATATTTTAGCACAATATTGTTGTTATTTTATAAAATTTGTAAATAAATAGGTAATCTGTTATCATATGGTTTGATATAATTTGCATTTCATTCCAATGGATCACCAAAATCAATTTTATAACGCTAGTTAAGTAACTATAGTAAAACCTTGCAAAAGTTCCAACTTTTGTCATTACAGTTTGAAGACCTTGTGTTACTAAGTTTGAACTGTATTCAAAAGTAACTTAAAATTTCGTTAATATGCTATATAAAAAATGATATTGTTCATAGAAATTCGATTCTCAAACACGACCGTTTCCATATAGAGTAGATTTGCGTTTTTACGAACGCCAATGCAGTCTAAAAATATTCGTATATGGGAATGGTATTGCGAAATGCAATTCCAATTACGAAGGAGGATTTAAAAAATTTGTAGATATTTTTTCTCCCCGGACAAAACCAGGATATCCGCAGAATATAGGCATCCTCTCCCGTTTTTGCTCATAACAGCTGAACTTATGCTCGAATAGCTGTATAAACTTATTCATGACAATCGAAATTTAACACGCGACTCAAGAAATTCCGGTACGCCACGACGCCCACATGCCTTTACTTTTAATATTCGAAACACATACAATGCGTTAACCATAGCTTTATTATCTTCTCTTGCACCGCAATTTCTCAAATGAGGCCACAAATTAATGGAAGCAACCCCACTCCCCCAACCTCTTAACGTTTAATTAATATGCAGCTTTTCTTAAGTGAACAAAACACAAAATTGAATGCAAATTCTTCTTCACTTGCCTTTACAACTTGGTGATTCGAAGTGCATCCAGTTACAGGAAATTCCATAACTTCCTTTACCAAATTTTCAGCGATCGAATGAAAACAGTAAAAAAAATAAGGGAATTAAGTTCGTGGAAAAGATGTATAATTTTAGTTGGCAGATCCGAGTGGGAATTAATAAGATGCCTATGAGCTATCTTTCTGTACCAAAGCAATAGTTCGTAGAAACGTGAGTGACCGTATTTTTTTTAATTTAAAATTTACTAGTGCGCGCATAAACAAAATCCCTATTTTCTTTCAATAATATAAATGCCTTCTAAAAAATGTTCTGTCCCTCTCTATAAGAATTTAGCGATATAAAGCACATCGATATATTTACATCGGTGTTACTAGACGTATCTATTATTTTTCAGTATATTTACAAAATTATCGATATATTAACAATCTACTCTTATAACATTTAATGCGTCAGTCGAATTATCGATGTGCACAATAATCGTTTTGTGGTCCCCGAAATGATTCGTAGAATTACACAGTCCGATTAAAATCTTTGTGTATGGAAGAGATTACTGTAATCGTTAAACACGTTGGAGTTTCGATTACCTTAATTAGGGCTCCTAAAAAAGGGAGCTGGCGCATCCGCCATTTTGATGCCTAAGTTACAGTTGCAAATTGTATTTATTGGCGACATTTTAAAAGTTGCGCCAATGTTCATATCCTTCGGATAGTCGCTGACTGTTGATAATTTTATGCCAAAATAGCGAACATTGCGCCAATGCGTAAAACCTTTATCGCTAAGGTAAACGATATCGGAAGTGTACAACAAAATGGCAGCTGATGCGTCGGCCAATAATTTTAGGGGCTCTAACTGTAATCGTTAAACACGTTGGGGCTTAGAGTACCGTAATCGTTGACCACGTTGAGCTTTGATTACCCCAATTATACAACGCTTTGGCGCTTCGATTACCTGGAAATGAAATAGGTTACGATAATTCAAAATCAATATAGAATTGTTCGAGAATATTAGGTGAAATGGTTCCTGAGTAAAAATGAACATGTTATTCATTAAACGGTTCAATGGCGACACAGTACACTAAACAAGAGAAGCAAAAAAAACAAAAATACAAATTTTTATGGTACAGTTATTTTAAAATCGTTATAAAAATGACGTCACTAATAGCTATTTCGATAGCGTTAAACAGCTATCGTCGTCAGAGCGAATGGCGGCTTCTGTTTATGTCCGTGCTGTTGGTCGGTGTTGCCATCACGTCGGTTGGAAACTTGATTGGGCGGGGGAGTAAAGCGTATTTGTGGAGACGTCTTCAGCCGTGAGACCCAAAAGGTTTTTCCAAGTGGATGATATAGAGTTACTAAGGAGTTGATCATTAACTGCAACGTTGATGTTTGCTAGAATGTGAAATGCCTCAAAGAAACTGAGATCAAGTGTTGAGTTGACTTTTTTAATAATACGTGCATTGGAGAATAGAAACTGATGTCCGAATTCCCATGAATGTTTTGCCAGAGCAGAAACAGAAATAAAAACTTGTTCGAGCTGTACAAGGCTTTCGGGAGAACTTTCATGAATTTAAGCCGGGACGCTATGTTCCCTCGGTTCTTCGAGAACTCTCTCATCACTCTCACAACGACTACTGCTTTTGTGTGTCATGCGCATATTTCACTGTTAAATCTAGCCCTTATGCGTTTTTCTGATAAGTTGGGCTTTCGTTCTAATACTATTTTACATTGAAATTAAAGGAAAACCACAAATTGAGGACGAAAAAAAGGTAAGAATTTCCCTCGCAGCAAATATATTGCACCTAATGACCTTTTAAGAGCTGCACTTTATCACAGAAAATCTACAGCTTTGCCCTTACTGCGCCAAATTGGAAATATAAGATCCTTGGATATTTAGGCTTAAACTACTATTATGCTACATCCCCCGTCGTAGAAAGTCAGTGTGCAGTTTTTAGGCCTCTCCTCAAGCTGGACGGTTAAGTGAAAGGGCTATGGAACTATGGCAACTACAGCCTAACTTACGTTGGAAGTCATAGCTTCCAGCATTTTCATTCTAATTAGGAACTTAAACATATTAAATAGAAAAACAGCTATGGATTGGAAAAGGGTAATGCAAGTTTCAAGGACACACCTTCTGGAATTTCATACATAGGACAAGTTAAAATTTGTCATGTAGTTTATAATTTCTCAACCACAAATTATGTCTTCTCATCCATTTGTAGCAATTTTGAAATGCCTACTACAGGAGCATAGAAATTGACGAGTTACGGGGGACTAAAGCTGCTTTAAAAAAAAAGATCAATTGCGTCGTTAGAGAGAAGAATATACTTTTTTTTTCAATGGAGGGGGGGGGGGGCCTTAAAACCATCCTTATCTCCGCTACTGGCCGCGTATAAAAGAGTTTCACGAGGCAAGGACCATGCCGAGTTAGAACATACAATTTTCTGTCTTGAAGAATCTGTACTTCGTAAGGTTTAGAGAACAAACCTCCTGGTATACGGTAAGCAATTAATTTTTTCTGGCATTGTTGATAGTAAAATCCTGACTAATCGCAAGCAAGGTGAACGTGTTGCCACTGCAAGGTCCGTAAGGAAAAGTGGGAATTCATTTGTAATTCACACGATTTATTATATAAATGTGTATGTGTGCATGTGTGCATGTGTGTGAGTACAGAAAACATTCCTTTACCTTAGAAAAATCCTTATGGATTAATTTGCAAAATCTACATTTATATATTTACCGTGAAATTAGATTTGTAAATGCCAACATACAATATGCCGAAAGCTAATTTAATAATGTGCTAAAATGCCGAAAGTCGTATAATCAACTTCTAAAATATTGGTAACAGTCTTGTATGTCCTTTCCGAAAATACCAAACAAATAGTAACGAATAGTTACAAATAGTAACGAAGATTTAAATAATGAAAATATATCGAATTTCTGCAAATATTTGAAAAACTAACTTTCGAATCAAATCTTTCATGGAGTCACCATCGCCACTCTGGGAGACAATCTGCATCACCCTAGTAACTTCTGTGAAAAATTTGTTTGGTTCTTCTGGTTTCTTTTGTGGCTTCCAATTATAATTTCCTTGACTTAAAACGTGAATGAAGTAATCGTGCGCAAAAGTTGCTGTATCCTTTTCAAAACTACTGCTCACCATACCTTCTGAATCAAAGTGCGACGGAGTTTTTTAAATCTGGTATACCTAGTTTTATATAAAATCTCACAGGATATGGGTCTCCGCCACGTTCTGCGCATCTACGTGGGTAAATGCAAGTACGTTGTTAATGTAATAGTAATGCCGAAATTCGCTATAAATGAGCTTGATCTAGATATTTAGTTCTTAGACCAAAATCGAAGTATGTGTAAGTTATCTCATGTAGTAGGACGTTATGAATATTAGACATCGACTCTTGATGCATAATAGCCACGTATGGTTATATTCTGTTGCGTACAATTATAGTACATATGAATTACGTCGAAAATTAGGATAGAAAACTACGTCAAAGAAACGTTACAAACTAAACGTCAAAATTACATTTACATCAAAATTAACATACTTGACCATTACACAACCAATTTTGAAGGTCAAATAATCCATTTCCAAGGCAGAATAGACCTTGCAGCAGCGTTTCTCATTTCACATGAATCGACGTTTTGGGTAACCATTATTAGACGTATTATTATAAACCTTTATTTCCCACATGAGATGCAGCAATTGCCGGAAGCACAGACTACCTTTACAGAAATAATCATTAATTAAGATGAAGAAGGATTAATAACAGGCCTTTTTAAATAAGGATGCCTTGTTAAGATGAGAAGGTTTAAAACATTATAGTTATTGGCATGTTGTTTAAATGAGGGGCGGAGGGGATTAAGCATTTTGTTAGATACTAATTATCAGGAATATATTAAATCTTTTAAGAAGCAAATCCATATACCTAATATAAATCCCTTTGTAAAGTGGTTTTTTTTGTACAAAGTTTTCTGTTTTACTTCCAATTTCACTCTAAAATTACAAATTCACATTCTATAAAGTATTTGTTTAATTTAAAATTGTTCAGTTTTTATCATATCTTTAAAGCTTCAAGGATTAATAGGAAAAGATTATAAATATAAAAAACTTTGTGGTTTTTCTTTCCTATTTCTAATCTTACGTAAAATTTCTTCTGTACTGAGGTGGCCAGCTTTGTGAAACTTCTTCCACGACCGATATCGTACATGGGAGCGCTGAAGGGACATTTTCGGACAGTTGGCTGTGCTAGAGAGCAAATATTCTATGACTGAAACACGCCTGTTAGAAAAGCTCTTTCTGTAATCCATTTGCTTTTCCCTGCCATTACCATTGGCGAGACCTCAAATAAAATGCATGTCGGCCTTCTCCAGGTTGCTATACCGATCCATTCCGAATCGCCAATAAACTTGCATACGAAAACCACCGCTTTTATACGCGCGCTTGAAAGGCCTACCAGCACCTGAAAGCGTCCTCTAGCGCGAAATCTTTTCACTTGCGACCATGCATTCTATGATGAGAAGTGTTTGTTTCAATGTATTTTATCACCCCTGGAAATTTGTTCTATTAGTTTCGAAACACCCTGTACTAGCATAACGCAGAAATTTATTAAAACAATAGAACTTATCTAAAACCTCCGTTCAAAAAGTACGGTGAATGGCCTTCGCACACTGGTAAAAGATGATATGCGCAGCAAAGTGCGCACGCAACGCATGCAGCTATACGTGTGTTGTTGTTTAGACAAGCAGTGTTTCGTTCGGACATTTTATTTTCTTATACGTAAGTTGGAAGTGCAGCATAGTGTAGTGGCTTTGCAAAAGAACAAAAACATGGATTGATGTGTCAATATGCGATTTTGTTTTAAACTCGTAATGTTAGCTAAAGATTGTCATCAAATGCTTTTAGCGGTGTATGGACAAGATATTGTATCTTTAAAGTGTGTGTACGAATGGTATCGATGGTTTCATGAAGGCCGTGACAGCGTGGAAGACCTCCAATGCAGTAGAAGACCCGCCACTTAGAGCGATGAGAATCACATTCAAAAATTGAAGGACTTATCAGTCGAAGACTGTCGCCAGACAGTGCGAACGTTAGCGGAGGAGATTGGAGTTAGTGTTGGCACGGAGTTTGCAATTTTGACTGAGAAATTGGGTGAACGTAAACTTTGCTTGCGTCTAGTGCCTCACCATTTGCGTGCAGAACAAAAACAAGAACGTTTAGACGCATACGGGGAATTCATTGACATTGCAGATAATGACCCCACTTTCCGTAATCGTATTGTTACCCGCGATGAGAGTTGGTGCGTCAGGTACGACCCCGAATCAAAGAGTCAGAGCATGGAGTGGCGGGGTGTAGTTTCGCCGAAGTCGAAAAAAGTCCGAAGCGAAAAATCTTACATAAAGACAATGCTCATTTGTTTTTTTGTTTTTTTGATGCTGCAGGCATAATTCATAAGGAATTTTTGCCCGAAGGAAGGACATTAAATGGGCCTCAGTACTTTGAAATTTTGAATCGCCTTGTGAAATGTATACGGCGAGTGAGGCGTCAATATGCAGTAAAGGGCTCGTGGTTTCTTCTGCACAATAACGCGCGACCACATACGACCATTGCTGTATGCCATTTTCTAGCCAAAAAGGTTATTGCGTTACTTGCTCACCCCCCTACTTCCCTAATCTATTGTTCGCGGATTACTTCCTGTTTCCGTTACTGAAGAGAACCTTGAAAGGACAGTGATTTTCGACAATTGAGGAGATTCATCAAACTGTGACCGCCGAACTGAAGTGCATCCCAAAGGATGCCTTCTCGAGCAGTTTCAGTGCCTTGTACACATGCTGTCAAATGTGCATAACATCGGATGGTGATTACTTTGAAGGACAGTGAACCTCGTTTGCCGATATGTGTGAATACCTTTCGAAAAATATATGTTTCACTGAACCTTTTGAACAGAGGTTGTATTAGAAACCACTGAGATACGTATAAAACTTGATCCCACTCTAAGTTCATTTCTCTAATACCAATAAAGTTGACATAATGTCATAAATAAATCGGTACTATATACGTTGAGCCCAATTTTAAACATCACAATTGGTTGCTTGTCCAAGAGTCGTAACTGTTGAGTCTCACTTTAGTGACAGTAAGGAATTTCCAAGAAATCGTCCCCTTTTCAATCACACTCATACATATCTAGCCAATTTACAATACATATCTCACTTCATACTCTCTCTCTTTTTTCGTATCAACTATCACTCTCTTCTCTTTATTTGCAGGCTATAAGCTTTAATTTAATTAAATTTTAATAGTTCATTTAAACAAGTTCATCTTACGTTTCACTTTTGAACTTACGCTAGTCAGTAGTCTAATAGTTAAGTTTATTTTTATGCAGAAGAAAGTGACCATTATAACCTTCGTACTGGTGTGCGGTCGGGGAATATAAAGCTTGACATTCTAACCTACTTACCATTGTTCGATTTTTGATAACGCACAGGATGGAAACCGATTCCTACTCTATAAAGTATGGTCTATTTCTTTTTTTATTCTGAGGGAACACATAAAAAATGTACCGACTAGTAGACGATAAACAGCCCTATGAAATTCTTAGTATTTGGTGCTATTTGGGAAGACTGAAGTTGAAAGTATAAATGTAGAATAAAATACTTAGAAATATATATATTTCCATTAAAGATAAAAAGATAAATATTTAACTAAATTAAAAAGGAATCGACGTTGAAAATATTACTTCATTTAGCGAAATTTTTGGCATAGAATTTTGACGGAAAAATATTACAAAACTGTGACTAATTTTTTACGAGTTTAAGCTCATTATAAACGTTTTTAACTTTAAAATATAAAAAAAAGCATCATCTACCAAAACTTAAGGCTGCACATTTGCCCAATTACAGCTTAGCATAGTTGATATATATTTGTTTTTTGGCGTAACTTTAAACGACAAATAAAACGTAAATCAGACAAGTGGGTAGAAATAAAAATAGTAGAAAAGATCAAAGAAAGAAGACTTGAGTAAATGGGATTGTTTTTGAAAAGAGAAAATCATCTCCTGTAAAGAGAGGGCAGAACTGAATTAGCAAATACGAGAATAGGAAAAGCAAGGTAAGCCCAGGGAAGGAGGACCGAGGTAGATGTGACTTGACACCCGACGACGCCGACAACAGGAAGTAGTAGAACCGCTGATCTTATATCGTTTGTTCCGGGTAAGAAAATGATGAGGAAAAAACAAATTATAAATTTCGTGGTTTCCTTCAATTTTACTGATGTTTAAAACATCTCCTACAAAACTCACATACAATTTTTTTCATGTTTCTGATATTAATAATATTAGTAATAATAAATAAACTAATTACATAAATCAAAATTATTTTTAAATTGTTAAGAACATTTATAAATACCTTCCAAAAAAATAAAAATTTAAATACGTGAGTAAAAGATATCCATTACCTTAAATTCAATCCTGAAATGCAGTCGTATGTTTTTGTTTCCTAAAAAATTGTTTTTGAAACCTATAAACCATTTAACACATTTTTTCTTTGATGTAGTAATCATATTTCTTCGGAAAAAATATGTCACTGTAATGATCTTTCAAATTTGCAAGCTGTAATTGTCATTTTATTAAGCAAAACCTCGTATAAAAGTCCAAAAACAAAAAATTAATCTTTATTGCCGTCCTTTCCAAATTTTGCTTCAAAAATTATAAAAACAAACGATACAGCTCTTTTTCTTGTTGACAAATCTTTCTTGTTTTATTTTTTTTTTTTGATGGGTTTTAAATTGCTCTTCTGAAATATGCTCTTCATTAGAAAGTTTCCTTCTTGTCAGTTCCAAACAAATGGCATTTTATCCTTTCGCATTGATTTTCTCACGTTTCAATTAAGAACAATTAACCGGTCAACGAAGCTTGCGTGTTCGCAAACTGTTATTAAAGATTTGTAAATTAATGCACAATTAACATTTGAAACATTATGCGTAATTGCACATTTTTTCGTTTATTTATAATTAGCATTTCAGATATTATACCTAATTATGCCTCCTCTTGGTTTTTGAAAAATTGGCTTTTATTTTTTTTAATCAAAAGGTATTTTATGTAGTTTTACGATCAAATATTTATTATCAAGGTATCGAGTTCCATGAATGCAGCAATTGCTCTTATTTTGAAAGTAATTTGCTTAAATTTATTTATATTAAATTTAATGGAACCTCAGTGTGACACGATAATTCTTAACAAAATAACAATATGAATAATATGTAATGAGATAATGTTCAATAAAGTAACAGTGTGAATATTATGTACCAAGATAATATTCAATAAAATAATAGTATGAATAATATCTAACAAGATAATTTTCATTAAAATAACAATAATACGAGATCGACCCTGATTTGAGCTACAAAAATGCCATTTTAAACATATGCCGTACAGTCAGGAAGCTGGCGCAGTATAGCCCAGATGCTCTTGCGCCATAAAAAAGCCAAACAAACAAACAAACAGCCAGGAAGTTCCCAAACAC
The DNA here is from genome assembly GCA_006491805.2 of Dysdera silvatica. NCBI lineage: Eukaryota > Metazoa > Arthropoda > Arachnida > Araneae > Dysderidae > Dysdera > Dysdera silvatica. The sequence continues at coordinate 70,522,792 of QLNU02015360.1, forward strand.
AACAATTTATAACTTTCAGAAAAGCGTCTTGAGTACTTTGTACTGCTCGCTTCATGTCTATATTGACAAGCGTGAGCATACACACAACATAATAATAATGTATAACTTGATATTTAATTTAGCATTACAATGCTTTCTGAGTTAATAAAATACTCTAATCCTAACGGATGTGTAATACGGGAAAAGACTTGGAGACATTAAAGCACTTACTATTCTTATATGCTTCATTATTTACATGGTTAATGATAAATAAATGAATTTATAGTTCTGGTTATTTATTTAGGCGGTTTATTTTAAAAATAGCAGATTTGATATATTGCATAGAACAGAAAAAGTTTAAAGCTGTTAACTTGACATTTAAAGAACGTTGAAAAATAATAGCGGGCCCTACAAAGCAGATAGTATTTATTTTATATAAGTTAGTATTTGCTTTACAGGAATTCTTCAATATTTTCAACTTGAAGTGAACCGTTGAAAATTCTGAAATAATCTATCTGAATTTTTATCAAGCACAAGAAGGGAAATAGACATTTAATAGTTTGAAGAAAAAAGAGTGGAAGGATGAATTCAAAGACATTTGCCTCAGTTTTGATAGCTTTATGTCTCGAGGGAATTCACGGATTGGTAAAACAATTCCTTCTACTATATGCAAAGGAAAAGATCCGCTTCTGCATGTTTCGTTTTCGTTTTGGGTAAAATATATGACAACAGAGTTTTTCTTGGAAATCTTTCAAACAAACAACCGGCTTGAAGCAGGATTTTCAGAAATTTAGACAGTCGTTTTTCGTAACTTTTCCAACCATAATCTTGGGCTGTCCGAAGGGAGAACAACAACGATTCACCGTAGAGCCAGATATATACCTGGAGGAAAAGCAACGACGTTTCTCGTTTGAGAGTGTACTCTGGAAGATCATATATCGCTAATTTATAAGGATATTATTCTTTTGAGGACTTAGAAAATGGTTCTTCCTTTTCTTCATCCTGCCCATTTTTTGGGAAGAAAGAAATTTCGAAGATTGTGAAATTGAATACGAGGTGTTTTGGAAATGGCCGCTGTTATTATAATTCTATTTAGTTCATAATGGTTATGTCGATTTCCAACTGCTGATCAATGAACTGCTGCCAAACCCAGATACGAAATGATTTTCGAACATCCGCTTCTAGTTATCCACAGAATTCAATTGCTGATATATTAACTTAACTTGAGCACTAAATTGAAGTCATTCCTTCATTTTCGATCTTCTGCCTGAGGCCATAGGCGTAACTAGGAATGTGTGCGTGTATTCTCGAAACTCTCGGAATTCCGATGAATGCTGCTAGCAAATGCCACTAAACTCGAAACATTCAATTATGTTCCCCAATTTGAAAACAGAAGATGAGTTCCCATGAAGGATATTGACAATTGGAGATTGCATCAGCCTACTTGGTAAAGTTAACGTAAACAAATGGTTAGTGCGTTACCGGACAACAGCCCCAAATAACCTTCTAGACTTCACCTTCTCCCAAGCATCACGACAAGTGGGTATTAGAATGAGTATACGTCTGTGAGGAGGTATTTAGACAGCCATAACTAAGTCAAACGTTAATCCCTACTCGCTATTGTAATCCCAAATTTGCTTTGCTTTTTGGCATGATTTTATACACATTTCTCCTTTACTTGACGCATTGAATAAAACTCGAGAATGCGTATTTTACAAGACTTTGTCAGGTATCATTGCTCTTTACAGGGTTAACACAATTGCCAACTAATAGCCAACACACAAAGCCACCGGAGTGTGTTTTTGCAATTTTTTCGTGGAGAACTTTTATAGGTTAAAATCTTCAACATCCACGCTCGGGCTCGAGCTAAAGCTTTTAAATTATGGGAAAAAAAAAACACATCGGCCTACCAGTTAAAGCAATTCTGGATCTAACGGACGGACTTTAGTTCGACTCCAGGCCGGAGCAGTGCCTCTTTTTCTCTTATATTATAAAAGCTCTAGCTTGAGCTTAAGCCTGGGTGTCTGAGATTTCTACCTTTACAAGACTGTATTTGAGTTATTGAAAATTATACTTACCTTGAATTAAAGGAATAATCTGCAATTATAAATAAAATTATTTTTGATGAACTAAGTTCAGTTGTGAAGTTTCTAGTGGTTCTGGAAAATATGTTCTTTGAGTACTGTGATTTGATTTATCTTTTAGATATCTTACTACGGTTTCCAGTCGTTTCCATTTGTCAAAAAGGATTAATTTCTGAAATTTATAACTCACCATAACATTGATATTTACAACGACCATGATGATGAATGATGAATATTTTTTTTATTTGAAAAATCATACCCCGTTTCTAATAATACCTAAAGTGCAATAAATGTTGATAATGGGAATATATATATATATATATAATAGGTAAACATTCTAATTAGAATGGTAAAAGCATTGAAAAAGAGTTTGTAGAAAAACCTCGTTTGTAATTAATAGGAATTTTAACATCCAGTCTATAGATGATAATGCGCTTACAGCTGCATAATCCAACATTAGAAAATATATGAGTAAAATAAAGATGCAAATGAAAATTGTACATGAGGAAGAGAATTTTCAGAGCGGATAAGAAAAAAAAAATCATATTGCTGAAAAAATTGGTGATATTATTACAAAGAAGTGTATAAAGGTATTATTTACCGATATACCAATAGATGAAGATAAAACTGAGTAGAATCAAATAACCAAATCCCATACATAAATACCTTAAAGTAACTCAATACCGCAATTTTTAACATATTGACATATCATGCCATACACTGTTATCATAGAATGCATAAATATATTTGCCAATGTGACGTGGAT
>QLNU02015360.1:70530602-70560069 GCA_006491805.2 Dysdera silvatica
CAGGATGCAAGACACTTGCGCAGTCAGACTACAAACATAGACACGATCAAGTAGCGAAAATAGTCCACCAGAAATTGGCAGCGAATGCTGGCTTTCTGACAGAAAAATGCCCGTACTACAAATATGAGCCAGAGACCGTGCATGAGAACGAAACACACAAGCTTTACTGGGATAGAGCAATCATAACAGACAAGACAGTCCCACATAACCGTCCTGACATAACCTTCGTCGATAAATCGAGTAAGACCACGTCGATAAATCGAATAAGATCACGTACTTAATCGACATAGCAGTATCCAACACCAATAACATACAGACAACCTACACAACGAAAATCACCAAGTACCAAGATCTCAGACATGAAGTACGAGATATATGGGGTATGGAAAAGATCCTCATCATCCCGTTAGTCATCTCAGCAACAGGGATAGTACCAAAAACGCTTGCGACGAATTTGGAGATACTCAACATTGACCCAAACACCTACATTGAAATACAAAAAGCCACAATCCTAAACACGTGTCACATTGTCAGGAAGTTTCTAGACATGGCACATTAAGAAGTGATGTAAAAAGAGGCTTGGGAACATGGCGCTCTGCCCGTCCCAAAGCCTGTTTCCGCCAAGAATGGGCGAGGAAAACTTTATATATATATATATATATATATATATATATATATCAGGAATTGGAAGAAGAACTTGACAAGATCAAATGGGACATTGTAGGACTCAGTGAAGTTAGAAGAAAAGGTGAAGAGTTGGTGGAACTGAAAAGCGGACATTTGTTTTATTATAGAGGAACGGAAACTGGAAGAACAAGTGGTGTTGGCTTCTTAATCAACAAAAGAATTAAAGACTACCTTCTTGAAGTCGAAAGCACGTCAGATCGAGCAGCGAGGCTTGTTGTTCAACTAACCCAGCGATACCAACTTCAAATAGTACAGGTATATGCACCAACATCAAGCCATACCGACGAAGAGGTTGAAGAATTTTATGAAGAAATCAAAGAGTTACACACCAAAGGGAAACAACATATCAAGCTCATCATGGGGGATTTCAATGCAAGAATTGGACAACAGGAACAAGGAGAGACATCGGTTGGTAAATACGGATATGGGGAAAGGAATGAACGGCAGACAACAGAAATTCTGAACTGGATTCCAAGAGACCACCGAAGACCTAGAAAACGTCCTCAAACTAGATGGGTGGATGAAATAAGAAAAGAGGTTGGGGTGACGTGGAAACGAATGGCCCAGGATAGACTTGTGTGGAAAGCATTTGGAGAGACCTTCATCCAGCAGTGGATAGATAATGGTTGAATATGATGATATATATATAAAAGTTTTCTTCGCCCATTCTTGGCGGAAACAGGCTTTGGGACGGGCAGAGCGCCATGTTCCCAAGCCTCTTTTTACATCACTTCTTAATGTGCCATGTCTAGAAACTTCCTGACAATGTGACACGTGTTTAGGATTGTGGCTTTTTGTATTTCAATGTAGGTGTTTGGGTCAATGTTGAGTATTCCCAAATTCGTCGCAAGCGTTTTTGGTACTATCCCTGTTGCTGAGATGACTAACGGGATGATGAAGATCTTTTCCATACCCCATATATCTCGTACTTCATGTCTGAGATCTTGGTACTTGGTGATTTTCGTTGTGTAGGTTGTCTGTATGTTATTGGTGTTGGGTACTGCTATGTCGATTAAGTACGTGGTCTTATTCGATTTATCGACGAGGGTTATGTCAGGACGGTTATGTGGGACTGTCTTGTCTGTTATGATTGCTCTATCCCAGTAAAGCTTGTGTGTTTCGTTCTCATGCACGGTCTCTGGCTCATATTTGTAGTACGGGCATTTTTCTGTCAGAAAGCCAGCATTCGCTGCCAATTTCTGGTGGACTATTTTCGCTACTTGATCGTGTCTATGTTTGTAGTCTGACTGCGCAAGGATCTTGCATCCTGCCATCACGTGTTGGATTGTCTCCGATGCCGCATGACAGTGTCTGCATTTGTCGCTTTCTATGTCTTTTCTCTGGATGAATTTCTGATTGTTCCATATATATATATAGCTTTCTACACTTTTGTTCTGAAATGCAGGCGAATAATTTGAAAATTCAATAAGCAAAAATTGCAGTTTGGGTAATAAATAGAAGTCCTGAAATTTTTACAGCAACGTCATGCTTTTGTAGAGAAACTGAATAGCAATAAAACTGCCCCGCTTATAGGAAATTCCAATCATGCAACTTATAGAAATTTGCAATTTGCTTATTTGAATTTGAAATTGACGTTAGGTCCTTCTTACATTTGTAACTTGTAACAATTTTTATGGAGATGCTAATTTTGAAATCTCTTTCTGCGTTTCTTATTCCAAATTGCGGAGTTCTGCAAGTCCAAAGATCAGAGGATAAAGCGCACTAGCATCCCATCAAGGGGAAGAACGCTTTGTTATTCCAACTTCACTTGACTTTTAATTTATTTTTAGTTTACGTTTCCCCAACTATTTTCTATCTGTCGTTGTCAGGAGTCGATTTTCCAATTTGGGACGGTATTGAACACATAGCAATGTGCGGATGGTGACTATTGAAGGCCTCGATCCAAAGAAAAGCTTCTTTTAAAAGGCACGATAGAAAGAACCTCAAGATCTGAGGCGTCATTACCATTTGAATGCAGTTTAGTTTGAGAGGCAAACTAGAGAAATAGAGAAATAAAACTTTCTATTGAGAAACTGCAAGAGTTTAGAAGTGTTTTTTGAGATCTCGATTGGAAAAAATGGAAATGCAAGACAACTTTCGAAGCGTGTCATATATACGACAAGAGATCGTTTATTTCTTGGTATATTTCTTTTGAAAAGGGCCTAACATGATGCCGATTACAATTAGCAAATTTTTCAGAAATAATTTTCGAGAACAACTTTTATATTTTAGTTGCAAAATTTTAGAAGGTACGTAACAAATCATCACTGTTGTATATTTCTCGTTTACGTCGTAGTTTTATTTGAAGTTATATAGTTATACATAGAAAAAATCAGTTGACAAAGTTGGGATAGAAATTTCGGATACATGCAATTACCTTGGCCAACTGATATTAGTGGAAAGCACCATTTTGAAAATTTTTTCAGACACATTAAACTTGGTTGGAGTGCTTTTGAAAGAAATAATTTCATTCTAAAGGACGAGATTGCCTTTGTATACTAAGAGGCCGGTCTTAAATCAGAGCATATTACCAGTTTCTTCCAATGGATCAGAGACTTGGAGGGCAACGTAAAAAGAAATATTGAAATTGAAAACGACCCATAGGAATAGATAAAGATACATATTTGAAATAATTTGGATAAATCCAAAAATAAATGTTTCAGAGAGAGAGAGAACAGGCTGGTAAAAATCTTTCTGGTGAGAAACATTTTAAAATTTTGATTAAAAACTTTTTAGAAAATTGTATTTTCAAACATCCAGTGTGTAATATTCGGAGAAAAGTATGTTACACTTTTACAATATAAAATTAAAATTTGGTTATATACCATGTTGTTGAAAGCTAGTAACTAGCAGTAGTTCATATTGAATACGTGCGCACGAATGTACTGTTCAGATTTCGTTTACTGTGAAAATCCTTCTTCAGCGTGCCCTGACAAGATTATAGATTTTCTTCTCTTCTTAGGAATTTTAGTTCATGTATAAATTATTTTTGCTGTTTTAAAATTAATTTCTCGTAGAAATATCACTCATAATGAGAGCGTTTGGAAATTTAGAATAAAGATAAGCAATCCTACATTAAAGAGAGTAAATATGTTCTTCGTTCAACATCTGTAAGTATAATATCACAAATAAAATAACGCTTTGGTATCTAACAAGATATGTAAGCAATATTGTAAACAAACGCTGCTATTAACTTTGACTGTATGGCACGGAGGCTTAAAAATAACGCGTTTTCCGATTGTACGGAATAGTTGTGTGTGATTCCAACAAGTACCAAGATTTAAATGTTTTGTACCAATCCGTATTCCGGAGTTTGATTTTCTGGGCGACAGAGGTTCATATATCTGGAAAATCCGTAGATCTTTGCATTGTCTAGTTTTAGCTGGCCTGAAACTATTAAACATAAACAGCGACCACTTTTTGTTATCGATATGAGAGGAAAGTGTCACCAATTGAAGGAAGTGCCGATCAAGGAAAGTCAGCAGTGAAGGGGCAGCTTCCTTCTCAATGGCCGGTATAATAATGTAATCAAATATAATCACTGCTATCATTTGTGTTTTTAATAATTTTTATTCACACTCAAAAAAAAAACTTATAAACTAAAAAAGGTAAAAAGTTAAGTATTAGAAATAACAACAACGTTGACCGACTGACATTCTTATAATAATGAAAAATATAAAACTAGAAAAAGATATATTTCACGTGACAATCTCGAGCTTTATATTACGCGGACAACAAAGCATAATTATTTCCATATTTAAATTTATTCGCCTGATCCGCGACATGACCCCACTACTAGCGTAGAAACTGACAGGATCACGTGAACACAGGAGTTGAATAAAACAGTAATTAAAGTTAGATAAAGAGTTAAAGTTAAGGTAATACAAATCTTACAGTACGTCCATATCGTGTGGTATAAGAGCCGAGTTTAACAGAGTTTGGTGTTTGTATATTAAAATCGGTGTTGGCGTTTTTTTAATCAGATCCAGATAGATTTTCTGTGTTAAAAGAATAAACTGGTTTCAGTCTGTCAATGCTGACGTTGACTTCTTTGCCACTGATGTTAAGTTTTTAGTACTTTGGCTTTATCGATATAACTTGATAAGGCCCAGAGTATGGTTGTTGTAACGGTTGTTGCCTTATCATATCCTTTCTAACAAGGACATAACTTGCCGAAGGCAAATCTTTATAAATACAGTGGAAGTTGAAGATCGAGATGTTGGTACTGGTTGGTGTTTTGGCTCGTAGTTCGAAGAATATCCAGCGTTCAAATTCTCAAAATTTATTTTTATTAATTTAAATTTAAATTAATTAATTAATATTTATATTTATTCGCCTGATACGTGACAGATATACAGGGTGGTCCTAAACTATATGTCAAAAATGTAAAGGCAGGTAGAGGGGACCTAAATAAGCAGATTTCGTATAGGAATGTGTGTGCGGTAATGACACATTAAAGCGCTAGCTTGTAAAGCAGTATGAATCACAGGAAACTGAAAAGACAAGTAAAGACAAAAGAAAACAAAAATTTATTAATAGTTTACAAGAGGTGCTCGAAAGAGCGGCCACCAACAGCGATACAAGATTCACAGCGACGGCGCATGGATCGGCGTACATTAGAAAAGACGTCAGGCATGTCGATCACATGTCCAGCAGCAACAGACAAGCGGGCAACAAGATCTTCTTCAGAAGTGACGGGACTCTCGTACACCAGGCTTTTAATATGACCCCAAAACAAAAAATCCAAGCAGGTTAAATCAGGAGGACGCGGTGGCCAGGGACCTGGACCGCCCCGTCCTATAAAATGCTGGCCGTAGACAGCGTCCAGGTGATTCCTGACGTTTCGACTGAAGTGAGCTGGGGCTCCATCGTGCTGGAACCACATTCGTCTGCGAACAGCTGGAGGAACATCGACGATCCGGCTGATTCCTATCCGGGAATCGCTCCCTGTACATCCTTTGAGCAGCTAATCCATTTCCTTGTGCAGCCCCATACATGAAATGCATGTCGGCCAGCTCCGCATTGGTGAAACGATGCATGCTGCTCGAGATCCGTGCGGGAAATGATGAATCCAGCTAGCGAAGCGCTTTTATACGCCGCAGTCATCAGCGCTCTCTACCGGCTCAAGGCGACATTACCGCACACACAATCCTATACGAAATCTGCTTATTTAGGTCCCCTCTACCTGCCTTTACATTTTTGACATATAGTTTAGGACCACCCTGTATATATATATATATGTGTGTGTGTGTATGTATATATATGTTACATAATATTAGAAATTCTTTATTGAATCTTCAACGGTTATCATCACCGTAATGGCTTATAACAGTGCCATACGCATTATGATGGAGTGACTGTCAGAATCAGGACCGTGCGATTAGGAAGTCACATTGGGGCAATCGGTTCAGCCTTTGACGACCAAAGCAATTTTGGATTATTACCTTTGATTAACTGAAAATTATGGCTCGTAATAATTCTGCATGCAGCAAAATTACTTTGCGTTGAGGTGAATGAATTAACCCGGGGTTTAGAGACTTAAACGCGACTAAAATAAGCGAAGTCCTACAAAACATTTAATGAAAATTCTCACCAGGGAACGGTTTGTGAAAATTACCTCTAGGCCCATGGCGCTCCAAGCCATCATCCTTCCAAACACGTGACTGTATTACGCAATTTTATGCTTCCAATTTTTGGTGATCCAACGTGGCTTGAAAATGAAATTTTACTGAATTTCATCGAAAGAACTGAGAATTACCTATGGAATATTAGGCTTTTTCCCCTCAACTGCTGCAGTTTCACATTTAAAAGCGAAGAATTGAAAATATAAAGTTGCCGAAATTTCGACTTTTGAATTTTAATATTCCCATAGTTCAGTGCAATTAAAATCTCAGCAAAATCAAAATGTGTGGACAAATTGGGCTAGAAACGTATGAATACATCTGTATAAGCGATGATTCTAGATGACCGTTTATACGGCAAATTTCAGAGCAGTATATTTCAATTTTTACTCGTAAAATTTTCCGTAAGTCAAGTTTATGTGCCCTTATCTGTGTGTATCATAAAATATTTAAAAAACACTGTAGGCGTGTTATATAAAAGGAAGACTTAACAATCAAACTGCATCGGGAAATAGACATTACACCTATATTCAGATATGGGGAAACGGGATTCAAATGTGCAATGGTTTTGGTTAAAACTAAACTGATCAATTGAAAAACTTCGTTCTAATAAGAATTGCAAAATTTACTTACCAGACATTATTTGCTACCAGTTAGTATGGCCAACATTCCTGTATTTCTCTGGTTCTCCTGTATTTTAGCTATTTTGTTTCATATTCTCCCAGCTCCCGTATATTTCATTAACCATCACAAAACCACGAAATTTCAATTAGGTATTATTAAATTCAATTTATCTATGATACATTTATCTGAATTTCAATTATATATTATTAGAGGGGCTCATCGATGAAGTTCTGCAGCATTATTGAACAAATTAATAGAAGTTCGAATTGTGAAAACATATAAATTTAGAACTAATATTACGACATAGCACTGCGATGCCGAATAAATGAAGAAAGTGAAGTTCAACATTTTAGGCGTAGTATTATTTAATGAAAATCAACGTACGTTTCGGGCGGAACTTGGCCTTCCCTTGTTTGGAATACGTATGACGCATACGTATTCCTAACGAGGGAGTCTGTCCAAAATGTACGTTGGTTGTTTTTTAAATAAATAATTGTATTACGCATCAGGGTTTAAACTTGTTTTTTTTTTCTTTTAGCGTTTTAGCGAAAATGTAAATTAAAATTTAGCATTTTTTAAAATTCCTTTAGCTTTTTTTTTTCTAATTTAAATACTTCCGATATTTTTGAAAATTTTGTCCCTTAGGCGAACGCTAAACAAAATAACATATTTAAAATTTCGGGCTATAAGTAAAAATTTTTAGTTTTTACAAAATTATATAATTGACAATATTATTGTACAATTCTTCTGGGCATTGCTACACACCATAGTTGGAAGGCACTTTCAAAATCAAAATTATTTCGAACAGGTCATTCAATATTTATCATTAGCAATTTGCTTGCATGGTTCGTTGTTAAACAATTTCGCAAGTCAGTTTTAATCAAGTTCATTTGGGAGAAAGCCCTTTCACAATCTGCAGTATGCATAGGTATACTTGCCGCATATTCAGTTATTGATTGAGCACAGTGAAGGAAATTCTCCATTCATTTCATTTTGATTTAAAAACTGTAATAACTGCAAAAATGAAAACTCCTTTCTTTACATCAGGCACCTACAAATTTTTTGAAAATATTCTATTCTGACAGTAAGTCGTTGTCTTCAAATTTATGCTTTTGATCGTCGACGGCAGCCGCCGACACAAAATTATATAAATTTTTAATTTTCAGGGCTTTCGCTTTTTAGCGAAAGTGGTATTTAAATTTTGCGGAAAATGCAATATCCTTTCGCAAAATGCGAAAAAACTAACGCAGCTTAAGCCCTGCTACGCAAAGAATGTTGAATTTACTATTTTCACTTACAGGTAAATTTGTATCCTACATTGTGACCCGTATATTGACACTCCTTTTTTTAACAACAATATTATATGTGACATGTGACATAAAATGTAAACTAATTGTTTTGTTTAATATTATCCATTTAAGGAATATTTGATAGAGTGAAGCTACTCTGCTCTTTTCTGTTAAAAAACATTCGCCTCCCTTAAGCTTTCTTAATTTGTCTTTGTCGAGACTAAATATTCCCCGAAATTCGCGGGCGAAATTTGGTCACTGCACCACCAGTTAAAAATCAGCCAGTACGAATTCATCATATATTCGGTTGGGCTAAAGCTCGCATGTGCGTTGGGGTACCAATGACTCATATCACCGTCAGGATTAGTCTGTTCTTCTAGGGTTGTAAAATTTAAAATGTTCTTGTATGGTAAAACGAGTATTCTTCTGCAAATGACTACTTTATGTTTGAAATTTAATCATTAAATGAAATCACTTGGCTTGCTTTTATTACCCTCTTTGGTACTTAATATTTAGTTGTTTATTTTGACTACTTTAGAAGACATTTTCAAATGCAAACTCTGTTGATACAAGACGGAATTTAATTATAATTGGTTAAGAACTGATTTCCAAAAATTTTCTCAAGTTTTCCCAAGTTTTTAGTGGTATGCTACCTCTCTTTTGCTCTTTACATTCGACTATTTTCGGAATTGTCTGTGCGATATTGTGCTAGGTGTTAGTAAATATTCTGGTTGCATAATTAAATATTTGTGAGCTGACGCAGCAACTGTTTAAATCATTCGCGATAAAGAAGTCGTAGGAGATCGGCGACTCATACTTTTTCCTAGGCCCGATATTCGTCCTTATTTTTTGGTCGCGCTGTGATTAACAGCCGAGCAAAGAAAAAAAAAACCTATCGGTTTGTTAGGCGAGAAGAGGGCGGCAACATGGTGGGCGATCAACGTTATCCCAAGAACAGCATTATGCAGTATTTTAAACAATTTTCCATGGTACTGGCCATTCTAGAGCTTCTCCGACATATACTCTCGGAGCAAAACCAGAGTTTTAAACATTGCCTGTCCGTTGACAACTGGATTTTTTCTTTGAAATTGATTGGACCAATTCCAAAAAAAATTGTTATGTTTTTACAGCGACACGACAACCAAGGTCATGCTGCGTTAGAACCTACTGTTTTTCGAAGAATCCGAATATTTGCTGTAACAGGAACTAATCTCGAGACTACGGTTTGCAGACAAAATAACACGCTTCTTTGCAATACGATTGGGGGAGTCGAACTTGAGTTAACACCATGATTGGTGAATCTGCTACCACCATACTATTGTAGAATACTGGATCTATAATATTCCGAGGAATCCGAACCTCTCAAGGCCTAGAAAACCAACCCCGGACTACAGAGAGCAGTTAAATTAGTAAGCATTATTATTTTTGGTAACCGTTGATTTCCGAACTTGAATTTACTGCGCATTTTCACTGCGATGTAGTAGTGGCAATGACGAAAACAAGGCCATGAATAACCATAAAAGACGTGTGTTCGTATTTCTGAAGATGTATTTAAAAGAACGTGTTCTTTGGAGCAACTCATCTTGACTCTAACGCATAATAAATGTAAAAGATACGAGTTGAAACAAATAAAATGTAAGCAGGGAAACAGATATTTGGTTACAGCTGGAAGTTTTTAACGCAAAATATTAACTAAAAATTGAAATAGAACAGAACAATCTAGTTTGAGGACTTACAGGAAACAAATCATCGCTTCCAAGATAGCTACACATCTAGTTCTTTAGAATAAATCTTTTTCACCCATATTCAAATAATATACAGTGTGATTCGGAATAGACGTTAGGGTGATTATCTTTTTAACTGTTTGTCTTAGGAAGAACTTTCGAAAAACGTTTTTCTAAGTTATGTGAGGATGTTGAATATGTTATTTACTTTATAGGGGACGATACATGTATAAAAAAATAGGGGGGGTGTGATATTACTACCTTTCTAAAAGTTGCTTCATTTATCAACTGGGAAACATGAGAAGCCATCGCGACATGTGTTTTTTAATTTGTTCGTGGGAATTAAGATGGATAATGTTTTTAAAACTTAAGTTCAAGCTTAATGCGTTGACAAATTGGCAATTGTGTTAACCATGAGAAGATTGATGGTATCTTACAAACCTTACACATACGAAGGAAAGCATCGTCCTCGTGTCCCGGTTGTCTAGTAGGTTAGGACACTTTGGTTCATATATAGGGTCTTCGGTTGGTTCGACTTCGGGCAAAGGCGGTGTTTCCTTTTCTTCTTTACAAAAAGCTCTAGCTTGAGATTAAACGTGGAGAAAATTTGTTATCTATAAGAATAACGAAATTTAACTTTTTATAAAGGCCCACTATCAAAAACTTGCTACTTGGAAAAATATTGCCCTGTATCTAATTTGTCAAATAAAGGAAGTCTCTAGGTAATGATATTCGCTAAGTTACTGTATATTTAAAATTCTGGATTTAAACACTAATGGAATAAGGGCCATTCACAGATTGCAAAAAATATGATATAGAACTTAGATTAAATTCTGAGTTTGTGTGCCGTTTAAAACAAGTTCACGGGTCTGTTTCGTTCCCCCCTCCCCACAAAAAATAGTCCTCTGAGGTTGCCATCACTTCGCTAATTATGTCGCCAAACCGTCGACAAAAGTTTATAAATAATGAAATTTAACTTTTAATAACTACGCAAATATATGAATTTTTCTCAATTTGACTAAACAGATATTTGGCAATATTTTTCTAATTGGAAATTTTTAGGCAGAATGTCCGTATAAGAATTTAAATTCTATATATTTATACATGTAGCATTCCTTGTAAAATAAATAACTTACTCAACATCTTTAAATTGCTTAAAACATTTTTTCCTCCCTTTTTTTTCATAGCTAACGCTTAAAAAATACTTCCAGTAACTCATCATCCTGTATATGTTTCCCTGTATATGTCGTTGATATACGGCAAATGGATGTTCGAGTTTTACTGCGCACGGGCCATGCTGCCCCGGGACCGGACTTTAGAACGATTACAATCGGTTCATATGATTACGATTGTGATTACCGTAGTAAGAATTATGATTACGATTATAAATACCTATATATCAAAATTAAGATTATGATTACGATTACAGTCAATTTTCATTTTTCGATTACGACTACGATTATGAATGCACATATGAAAAAACACGATTATAATCGCAATTACTTGCAAGCAAACAGAACTAATTCGTTCGATTACAATTATAATCATAGCGATTATGATTACGACTACCTAAGAATTTCAAAAAATGATTACTATCACTATCATATGAAATTTAAAAATGTGATTATGATTATATTGCAGATTACAGCTACTTCAAAACGCTCGATTGCCATTACATCTCTGATTACGAGAAAATTTAATCATTACAATCACTGAGATTTATTAAGCAAGTGATTATATTAGATAATCACTTGATTACGATTACTCGGAGTCTGGACGGAACCTACAGCTTTCTGAGAAATCCGAACCTCATAAGGCCTAGGAAATCAACCCCCGGACTACAGTAAGTGACGGAACGCGTTCTGTTTTGCCACTGTTGGGAGCCGAATCTGGGATAATCGCAAGTTAGGCGAACGGGTTACCACTTCACCCCTGCAGGATCCAATTCCAAATGAAATATTTTCCGACAGATTCAGTTATAAGCTTATCCGGTATGTACTAGTTCGCCCGAATTAGTTGTTATAATATTTTTAATAAGAAGAACTGGCTGGCGTACATTTTGCTGAAAGTGGCAGAAAGAGAGAGAGAGAAAAAGATGCTCAAAACTGCAGAAAACAGTTTGATAATCTTTTGTAGTTCAGTAAGTTGATTGTTATAATTTTAGTATTACAACACTATCCGCAATTGAATTAATGTACGTATATCCTGATTCTTTGGTATGTGACATTCAAATTTCACATAAGATTTAGTTTATTCTGTCTTTATAATGTTGTTGCATGGAGATGAGAAGGTGTGGGTAAATGATGTTAGAAAATTAACTTAAAAGAGCCTGTTATATATACACAATAGCATCTTAATAGTATTTCATATTTGCTTTAGGCGAAATTAAAAATTTTATCAATTTGCATGCAGAATCATGTCAAGAATCTATAGATATACTACATCCTAACCAATAAAAGCATGCTGCATGTCAATCGAAAAGCAACGTAAGATCGAAACTGAGATATACACGATGATTCAGAATTAACGGAACAAATTGAAAGGGGTGGCAAAGGAGGTTAAATATGTCATAATTAGTGAAATCCCCATGTCAGCAAAGGACCCGATTTAGCTGTGGAGTGAAAACATTATTTACATCCACATCGTTGCTACGTAGGCAATTACATGAACAAAAAAAATTTTGACACATAATTTAAACGATTAATCTAATAGTGCAACAGAGACTAAAAAAAAATAAATCTGAATTTCCCTTCCCTGACCCTTAGTTTTTAGGGGGTTTTTTTGTCATTTAGTCATCAAAGGTATGGAAAACGATTGTTTTACCATACTGGAGGCAGTTGGGAATTGTCAAGCATGTGTAATAGGTGAAGGAGATCAAAAGAAACAACTTTGGTCCAGTGAAACAATGTCCGAAAATGAGCCGTTCTGGAACTATAGGGCTGCTATTATTTGCATTCACATTAGTTAATCATGTAACAAAATTTGAAAAATTTGCCGTTCCGGCCTAGAACCATATTGGAAAAGAGTCCACCACTTACTATGGTCCAAAACAACTTCCCATAGCCAAACTTATGTATTTCGGGAATATATGGGCCAAACGTGAGCCTCACATTTGGACATAGAGATTTCGCCAAATATAGCTTATTTGACGTCCTTTACCACCCCTTTCAGTTTGTTCCATTAGTTCTGAATCACCCTGTATAAAAAGTGGAAAAATATATTGAATACCAATATTTTTACATATAAGAAAGATTTAACGTATTTTCCATTTAGGTTGATTTTATATCATGAAAAATGGTGCTTTAACTATTCACGAGTCTTGTGTCTTCAAACCATCGTAAAGGCAGCCTATTAAAATTATGTTAGGCGGCTGAAAGTAATCTTCCAATCACGATCAAAATTAAACATTGAATTTTCTAGCATTCGATTTACTGGATCAGCAAAGATTACAAAACAGGGGGTTGCAAAATATCATCGCACGACTAAGAGTTATGCTTTTAATGAGCTAAAATTGTTACAGGGCGGAAACAAATTTTGAAAGGGTAAGCACAATTTATTTTAACTCACCATTGTTGAAATTAAAGCTAGCTAAAATATTTAAATTTCCGGTAACGATTTGCAATTATGACGGCAATGTTTGCGGCAAAATTTTAAGCGTATTTTACTTGGCGTTTTGGTGATGGTGAGGCGGTGGAAGCCACTGCTATTCTGTCTTTGTTTATTATTGGTTAAAGATATCCATTCTTCAACTAACCAGTAAAACCCATGATCCATAATCCTCTCCATATATAAACAACGCCCGAATCTTTATTCAATGACTCTTTTATTGATTGCTACGAAATCTAGCTTCGTCGGAGTTCTGTTGTTGGGCGGTAGATTACTTCCATGGAGAGCTACTGAAGCCAAATTGAGTCAGATCACCTGAAGATCTTATTAGGCGAGTCCGCAGTTTTGCATTTCAACTATCTATGCTTCTAGATTTATAATTTTACTACATTTAATCCAATGTTTTAAAAACTGCTGCATGAGAAAAACCTTGTCACATGGAACTCTCTTTGGCACAGACAACTTCTCGGAAGCAGGCTATTATTTTTGTCATTCAATTCAGTTTATTTATTGGGTTTTATGGCACAATGACGGCGTTCAGGCTGCACCAGACGAGGTGTCACACTAATTTAGAAGGCCTCACGGTGGCTAAAGTGGTAACGCGTGCGTGCATCATATTATTAACCCTAATTCGATACCGATGGTATCGTAGAACGCCTGCCGTTTTTCCTGCCCACCACAGTCAGATCTTTAGTCCCCTGTGTAAGAAGTTTGGAGTCCTCGGTAAACTACGACATGGCTTTAGCTGTCCCGGCGCCGTAAATGGCAGACACACATCTAAGTTAGAACCGCTTTCCTACATTACATAGAAAGCATTAACCACCAAAACCCTTAGAGCATTTTACGGTCGATGTTAACATATTAGTTGCTGTTATAAACACTGTTAGTACACGCACAGTAGAAATAGGCACAAATATTGACACTTACGCATGGCATAAGGTATTAATCTTAGGCATGTCTATGACTTCTAAAAAGGGGAGGTGGCGCATATCCGTCAGTTTGTTGCCATTGTATCACGTGATCGTGGTTGCAAATTGCATTTATTGGCGACATTTTGAAAGTTGCGCCAATGTTTACGTTCGTCGGATAATCGCGGATTTTTGATTATTTTTATGCCAAAATAGCGATCATTGCGCCAAAGCGGAAAACCTTTATCGCCAAGGTAAATGAAACCGGAAGTGTACAAGAAAATGGCGGCTTATGCGTCGGCCTAGAATTCCTGGGGCTCTAGCCATACGGTGCCGTAAAAGGAAGAGGTTCGTCGCCGTCCCTTTAAATTGGGTTCGACCCCAATAGTACTGCAGAATGCGTACCATTTCTTCTGCTCAACGTGGTCTGGGATTTAGTTTCGTCGACAACAGGGTTTCGGATTCTTCAGAAAACTGCAGGTTCCGGCAGAGGCGGATTTGTGGTTTTGCCGCCGGTAGACTCTGGCATATTTTGCCAGCTGTAGTTTGATATATTTTGTCGCCTAATCTTACCAAACGTAACCAGGGGCATATCGGAGATTTTGGTGCAATTTGTCAAATTTATAACTTGACGGCACTGGCGGTTATTTTAAATTCGTCTTTTCTCAAACATTCGCGAATTTGACGTCTTTCGAGCTTCTCACTTTGACAATGCCTAGTCACGCCTCTGGACAAAACAATTTAAAATTAATAATTACTTAGCTACCAAAAAAAAATAATTCAGCCTCGCTTTTGCAAACTTATTGGTGGAAAACTTTACGTTAAAAATTTGCCGCCGTAGGCTACAGCCTGCGTAGCCTATTAGTAAATCCGCCAGTGGGTTGCCTCATTATGAGATTAGCTATGTTTGCGCTGTCACACACGAAACAAAGAATGATAGTATAATGCGTGCCGTATGTTCTACTCCCCAAGCTTGGGGCTCTGGATAACGAAAGTTCGGATTCCTTAGAAAAGTGTAGATCCCGGCACAACATGACCTTAGGAGCCTGTGCGCTTAAAACGCGAACAAACGAAACATTTCTTATATTTTTCTTATCCGAAAAGTGTTTTTTAGATAATATTATATTTATTAAAATTTTAAAACCATTTTTAAAATTTTAAATATATTTGTAAGATTTTAATGATTTTTTAAAATTTTAAAGGTATTTTTAAAAGTTCAAAGATATTTTTAAAATAATTGCGGTGCAGAAAACCTTTGGTTTATTTGCTTGCCTTCATGGTTAAGTATAACACGATGGCTTAGAAGTAACGCGTTCGTCAATCATGCCATTAACCCGGGTTCGGGTCCAAATGAATAGTAGGAGGCTGGACGGTTTTCTGCCCACCATGGTCCAGGGTTTAGGTCCCTAGGCAAGCGATTCGAATTTCTCGGAAATATGTAGGACTCGGCGAAATGTGAGTCCTGCCTTATCTGTCTTTTGGCCGTAAAAACAAGCAAATAAATGTGGTGAAATATAATTTTTTTTTTATTTAATTCGGATTTGCCGGATTTTCTTGTGCCAAGCCAATAACTGGCGAGGTAAGATATTTAGGCGCAAACGGAAATTTGAGATTTATGAGATCACGTTTTGTTTTGCTTGAAATAAAATTTTCCAATAAAAATATCAATATGAATTTTAGTTTGCTTTTTTACTGGATACTGTCCTCAAAATGAAAATAAAGGGTTCTGTATCGCTTAAAAGGTCCTTTCAAAAGATGACGTCGCCTAAAAGAAAATTCAAGTTCCAAGTACCAAGCCCCGCCTCTACAGGGAACCACCTGTCACCCAGATCCTGCATTCACCATCCCCGCTCCCACCTACAATCGCTATCATTGCGCCCACCTGAAACGGAGCCCCCCCTAGGCTTTAACATGGGGCGCATCCGTCTGGAGCAGAACTGTCTTTTTTCCCCTACTTCCAACCTAAATCAATCTCGAAGCTACATCCCAGCAAAAGCGAAACATAATCATGGTAAATTTTACATGAAATGGCAACAACACTTTTTGCCTAATGACCATCATCCCCTCCCACCTAAAAAATGCAACTTATAAAAATTAGCACCCACAACCCACAACCTAAACACTATTTGCATGTCTTTACAGTGAGTTAACTTAAAACAAATGAGGTTTCCCTGCAGTTCAAGACCTTTATATTGTTTTCAACGTGTTCTAAAGCTTTTGGCCCCAAAGTAACTCTATTACGCTTTATTAAAGCAACCTGGAATACCCAGTTAAACCAGCATGCATGATAATGTATGCAAAATCGTGCATAAGTTCCGAGAAAAATACTCTTCCCCTTCTAATGTATTATGTGCTGGTAAGGAAGATCCCCTTAGTTCTGCTAGTGACTGCATAGAGTGATGTACTTCTTTCCTAACAAGAAAAATAAATACCTTGCGCGGTACTTTAACGAGAATTGTGGATTAGATGGTAGGGTCTCTGACGTCATTAAATGTGGGGAGTCTGGATTTAATGAGCTCAAAGAAAGGCAAAGATCCGACTCATACATAGTCATACCGAATTTTTCCTCCGTGTTTGGTTGCCTAAAGAATTGTTGAACGAGTCTTATGTAAATGAGATTGTTAACGAAATTTTGGTCGGTTAGTCTGAAGTTATTTAAGACCACGCGTAGGAATTAATAATTTTTATTCACCAAGTCGACGAGAAGGTTGTTTCCTCAGGAACATTTTCGAGTCTACATCGCACAAAATAAAGATACAAATAATAAGGGATTTATTTCCTTTTTACACGCCATTTCGCGAGTGAGATCAGTCGACGTATTCCTATTCATGCTTGAGGACATAGCCATAAGATCTCGAAACATCTTTTCAATTTGTACCCACGTTTATATATTCTTTTCTGTGCATGAAAAAAAAATTAAACTATAGCATACCCGATAAGTTTTAAAAGTCAGTGAGCAGGTACCATTTCTTTGTGAAATTATTTGCTTCGAAAAGTATGACACTCCTAAGCCTGGAGCAACAAACATATTCTGTATGTAGACTGAGAAATGATTATTTCAATACATTAAAGAATTTGCTCAGGTAATTTCTTAACTTATAGACCTACAGAGCAACTCAGATAAGTTGGGTCAAATCTCCACCATATTTTCTTCAACTTGTGTATCGCCCCCGTTCCAGAGCATTTTCACCTAAAGAAACGAACTACGTTAGAGTTCGTTAGGACCCAAGCTGCGCAAACGTAACCCTATCGTTCAAGAATTTGAAGCAGAAAAAATAAAAGAGAATAGCGAGACTCCCCGGTTTTTTTTTCCGCCTTTTCTTGCATAGAGAAATCTTTAAGGCTACATAAAATGGGAACCTTTACATATCCACAGGGCACTGATGAAGTCATATCTGCTTCTCCAGACGTTTTGCGAACGAAGAAGCTTTTTACTTTTGGGGTTTTTTCACCCTCCTACATCGCTGGTTGTTACCTCGCGCGAAAACGCAGCATAAGCGTAAATGATATTTGTGTTTCTCTGTGGAACCGTTTGAGCCCTCGAGGACTGCAGATGGCGCGGTGGGAAAGAGGGGACTTTCTTTCGGGCAATAAAAGGAAATGTGTTCCCGAGCTTGTTAAAAATGTTCTTGGGCGAGTCTTAACAAATGTAAAAATACACGAGAGCACTGATAAGTTTCCATTTTTCATAAGTACTTTCTACAAATTTCGTTTAAAATTTTTTTGAGTAAATAGAGTTTAATATTTAGATAAAGGGATGCGCTACATTTCAAAATAAAAATTATTATAAATCACTATCCGTAGGATTATAAATAAACGTCAATATGATTTTCGATTGTAATGATATTGGATCTTGTATTATTTTCGTTTTCCAGAAAACTTTTAAATGGTTAATCCAGTGGCGGATTTATAAAATTGCCGCCCTTAGGCACAGCCTGTACTGCCGCCCCCTCCCTCCTTTAGAAAGAACGGAATATTTGTTAAAAAAGAAACGCATATCATACTCTTAAAATTTGATATGTAAAGTGAGCCCTGCGGTGGCGCAGTGTGGTAACGCGTTCTCCTAGTGCGCCGCTAATCCGGGTTCGACTCCCAGCAGTGCAAAGAACGCTTACTCAGAGATCTCATAAAGATCGCACTGCTCACTGTAGTCCGGGGTTTGGTTCCCTAGGCCTTAAGAGGTTCGGATTCCTCGGAAAACAGTAGGTCCCGGCGCAGCATGACCATTGTAGTCTTTGAGCTGTAAAACTAAAAAGAAAGAAAGAAAGAAAGATATGTAAAGGAGATTTTTCATATAATTATTCAAACTAATAAGATACAATTCGAAATTATTGCTACCATAGTGTCCGACTTCGTGGATTCGAGACATTTTTTGAATCCACAATAATTTTAGTATGGATTCTAGGAACATCTCATGTTTTTGCGCGTATTTAGCGTATTTGGGAAAAATGCACGTACGCATCCTTGCACGAATTTTTTCGTTATCAGTTCAAATTTTTTATTGTTCATTCGTTTACTATTAGTATATATAAAAAGCGTGTTAAGCCTGGATTTATAAATGGGTACGCTGGGCAAATACCCAGGGGCAAAATTTTCAGGGCCCTTTGTCTTTCGATTCTGTAGTTTGTATTTGCAGGCAAGTTAAAGTAATCGCTTATATGTCATCGCTATTGGGGAAACAGGGCAATAATTAAAAGAAACATTATTTTTTCAACATTGTTGAGTTCGGAAAATTTTATGTTTAAGCACTTAGATGCCATCCCTAGGCCTGTGCTTTGTGTGTCTACTTAGAAATCCACCACTGGGTTAATCTTATTTCAGGCGAAACTTCTAACTTCCTTAGAGGTTTACAACAGACAAAGAAAAAATGAGGTTTATGAAACTGGATCATGCAGGAAAACCTTTTGTTATAAAAATGTTTTAATTGTAATCCAAATTTTAATTATCTTTTAGCGATAAAGTAGCTATAAAGTGCGTATATTAAATTACAAAATAATTGACTTATTTCTTTAGAAACGATTCATGTCTGACATATTTCAGTTTTTATTTAACTATCGTTAAATATTTTCTACCGCCTTACGACCGATTCGAAGTAACACGGTTACTTAGCGTGCGGAGAATCAGAGTTCGAGTCATGCTAGTACAGATCGTTTATTTTTCTCCTGATGCGCATTTTGGGGTTTGATTTGGTACGCGACCGAAGTCCAGGTCCACTGGAAAATTGTAGGTTCCGTCGCAACAGAATCTGAGCTGTCCTTGCGCCATGAAATACGTATGAGCCCTTGTCTACTAATGGACATCTCTTCAAGTGTTCTCTATACACATAAATGAATTGAAGGTTAGTAACAACGTATCAGAGAGTATCGACACGTCTCCGACCGACGTCGATCTACTTTGTCAGGAATTAACTGAAGTGAAATTGGTTACTTTAATCTTCAGTGTGAGCTACGTTGAATTTTATGCTTACATAAATGCACCTTGAATGTGTTGAAAAGTTGTTTTTCACTCTCCCTTTTCCTTTTACTTGCGATTAAATTACAAAACACGTTTTATAGATAGCCTCCAAACTATCAGGCAACCACAAAATTACCCAATGTATTTCGAGAGGACAAAAGAAACGCCGTGTACGGACTGAATTTACGGAGAGATGGCGTTCCGCCCGCAGTATACTGCCAGCTGAAGTCCCAAGATGCCTTGTGCATGCGAATCGTCCGAGTCAGTAGTTTGGTTGTGGAAAAACATGCGATTAACATGAGGGTATCGCTGTGGATTGCTCTCGGGAGTTCGTTATACGAATGAAAATTCGATTCAACTTCTGAAGAAACAAGTCGTCGCATTTGTTTAGCCGTCAGGGAAAATACTGTAAAGGGAACTCGGGATTGGTTTCGGAAGTTCAAAGAAGGAGTTAGCACCCTTCAAGAAAAGTCCCCAAGTGGTCGTCTTGTGAACTCAGACAAAGAAACCCTCAGGACAGTTGTCAAAGATGCCATGAACTAGCCCTGACATTTGGTGTTAAGGATGAAATCATCAGAAAACATAGGGAAGCAGTAGATAAGGCACACAAATTGTCCAAGCGGGTCAACCACGAATTTTCTGCAACAAATCAACAGCAACTTTCAACATGTGCATAGGGAACTGAAAAAGAAAGAGGCAACACTGATCAGAAGGAAAATAGATATGATCCTTCAGGATAATGCTCGTATTGATTATATCGCCCTGATTCATTGACCAGAAATATTGTCAAGGAATTTGGTTGGGAGATTTGGTGTCATTTAGTTTATTCACGCGATATTTCTCTTTCCGATTATCTCTTGTTTCGGCCACTTCACAATCATTTGCGTGAATACGACTTCTTCAACCTTGAAGAGTTACACTCTACCTTCAAAAAAATTTCGCTTGCTTTGACCCGGTATTTTATCAGAGAGGTATATATAAGTTGTTAACATGTTGGCAGACAGTTGTTGATGACCATGGTAATTATGTTAACAAATAACACTTGTGTTTCTACTATGTTTGTGTCGTACTTTGTCTCAGTTTCTGAGCACAGCAAATACTTCTGTGATTTGCTTCATACATCAAGGATAATTTCAAAGGTTATATTTTATAATAGTATTGCAAACAAACACCATTGTGCTTTATAGAAAAATAGAGCTCTTTTGTACAATGTGTATGAGAAAGAATTCTGAAGAATAAGACTACATAACGTCCTTTTCTACAAAAACAGTAAAGGCAACTGTAAACTTTTCGTTCATTTGCAATAGAGCTTAGATATAACAATAATAATATAAATAAGAGCATTTTTGATTACCTGTCATGTAAAATAATTTATAAGCTTCAAAATAATTATTAATATACTCAGTAATAAAGTAGAAGGATAACTACTATAGGCAAGTACTGATCACACTCATACAATTCTCCTCCGCTAATGAAACCGAGGAAAGTGCAAACTATCTTTGTAGATTAAGTGGTTCATATGGACGCGTGTGTTTGTAATTTCCCCGCCCAAGTCTGCGCCGTGATTCATCTGGGACAAGACCGATGTTTTAACGTGACACCTGAACTGTCCTTCCTGGAAATCAAATCCATTTATATCCGTAGTCCATATTTCTATACCATAATAACCATAGAACTATCCAAATTTCTCTTATGAAAATAAGTTCTTAGGTTTTTGCAGTACTTAGATATCGTTTTTCATTAGATGTTAGTAAAAGGCTGAAATAATCTTGTTACCAGAAATAAGAAAACGCATTTCTACTTTATCAGCAATAAAACTAAGCAAGCAAATAGCGCGTATCTGAGTTACATTTTCTTCACAGGAAAGTACAAAATAAAAAGCCATTTTTTTCATAATCTTAAATTTCTTTTAAGTTTACAAGCTTACTACTCATGTAACGGGTATACTGTACAGTGCCCTAATAATAGCTATAAGATACCTTGAACTATAAAAGGAAGGCATC
The DNA here is from genome assembly GCA_006491805.2 of Dysdera silvatica. Taxonomy (NCBI): domain Eukaryota; kingdom Metazoa; phylum Arthropoda; class Arachnida; order Araneae; family Dysderidae; genus Dysdera; species Dysdera silvatica. The sequence goes on from QLNU02015360.1 coordinate 70,552,519, forward strand.
TTTCTGTCAAAACGATATAGGTAGAGAACTACAGGTGGTTCAACGAATTTTGGTCTTCCTCCTGTCGGTATAGTTGTTAGCCTGTCGGTTACACAAGCGCTATTTGAGCAATGTATAATCTAAACAAAATTTCAAGCGAAGAAATAACACTTGGCTATTAATATACTTTCCCCTTTGTTTTTCCAAATTAAAATTATCGTACTACGTGTCATCTTTTATTTTCTTTTACTATTGAATAGGGATTGTTGATTTTTGACACACACAGATGGGTACGCCTTGTCAACAGTTTTTGAGTTTTATCTACATCGTAATCCGGGTAAATCTTGTCATAGGACTACCTTTCCGATGGGCAGATTCGTTTACGGATTCAATCCGAGAATGCTCCATTCAATCTCTAATCCGAATGAATAAAAATAAAATCACATAGATAGTGTTTGCACTAAACGGTCACACACACTTCTACCAAACCCCATTACCTATGAATGTTATTAAATACAAAATCAACACAAATTCAAGCAGCAATTTACTTATTTTTATATGTTCAACAATAGTACACTTACAAGCAAGAGTAGTCATTGTATAAAATCGATCGGCCTTGCAGTTAGAAATTTCAAATATAATGTCACTCCCTTCTATAATATGAAAATAAAATAATGACGTAAGTGTAAGGATTAACTCGCAGCTTGTCGGCAAGTTAGCTCGCCCGCCCTAATAAGAGGATATCACCTCGATTACCAAATATATTAATCACAGGGTTTATAAGGGATTTTTCTCAGCCCACTAAAATAATTTCAAGTGAAGTGTTTAATGATCGAAAAGACTTATTTTCGTGAAACTTATAAATCGCAGTGGGAATTTCATATAGAATTCGTTCGTAGAGGTAAACGAGAGAAAGCTTTTGAAGGCGAAGCCCAATACGCGTTCAGAAAAACCTGCATCCAGAATATTCCAAACGTAATACTTTGATAATTTAGAGACCGACTAATATACTTGCAGGCAAATTAACGTCATACTAATCTGCCGACGATATCCCATGAGTGTTTAACTTTTAATTAGGACATCAGACTTTGAATATAATTTTAAAGGATTCAAACAGTTGGATGAATATCTAGATGAATAGAAATTAGAGTATTATGCATTTGAATGGCATTTATTTAAGATTGTTGTATTAGGAACTGCGATTATATTTACTTTACGAACTGCGAATATTATCTTATAAGCTGTGGAATATTATTTTATGAGCTATGATTATTATTTTATAAGCTATGACTAATACGTCTGATTTATGAAGATATATTGACATTCGAATAAAATCGTGCGAGGATGAGAGAAAAATGTATTCCGTTAAAAAATTCTGGATTTTATATTGTTAAAAGCTATATTCTCAGAACCCCACGGTCTGTGTTATTAGAAGCTGATAATCATCATAACATAAATGAAATTGATTAAATCCCTTTTAATAGCTATCAGGATGATGATTGAATTCTCGCCATCTACCCTCACCACCGAAAGTCATCAGGACTAAGGCTATCAAAGGTCCAAAAGGGAAGTAAATAATCTGACAGAACCATAAAATATTTTACGGTGACGAACTAATCATCTGAGTAAACATGAAAGCGTGATTATACCAGCTATCAGATGATAGCAAAGGGGTATTAAATCTTTGATCTCGAAATACGTTAATTTTCTGGTGTAATCTAGGAGTTGTTACACCTAATAACTGATCATGCGCGATAACAGAAATATTTGCATTTGTTATCGCGAAGATCACAGTATTCGCTGAACCTAACTAATCCACGAAACTCTTGTGCATGAAGCCCTAACGCGGTATGGAATATTTGGTACATATTAGAAGGGTGTTTTGTTGCTGTAGAAATTAGAGATACTCGGCTAGGGTGTTTGAATATATATATATATTCAAATACCCTAGATATTCAGATTTTCAACGCTATTACATGAAGCAGATTGCCTCTTTCAAAACCATATTCGGTACCAATAATGACTAGAAGAAAATTGTGATGTCTAAGTACTTCAATTATGCAAAAACTTAAATGTTTTTATTGAGCCTAATCAAATTAAAACTGCACATAAGTCTGAATATAAAAATGGTAAAAATGAAAGAATTATTGTTAAATTCACTAAAGACCAAAAAGGAATTATTACAGGACAAAAGGGATCAATATTTAAGAGAAAGGGAAATTTTGGAAACTGGTGAAAATACGATTTATATCAATGAATAGCTCTGTCCTTATAGGAAAGGTTGGTTCAATGAGGCGCTTAAGAGAAAAGGGAGAATGGTTGGAAGTATTGATGGAAAACGAACGGCACGATTAAATTAAGAAACACTGATGGTGGTGAAACTCTAACAATAGAGAGCTACAAGGACTTGGAGAGAGTTAATTGATAGGTATTTGACTATGAAGGAAAATTTAATGAAAGAAGAATTGATAATAAATGTAAGAATATTAGAAAAAAAGGAAGTTACAAGCTAAAAAAAAAGACATACAAAAGGATAAGTATGTTTAATTTCTTTGTTGAAACGTAGATCTTCAAATAATTTTATAAATTCTGCGTTGAATACGAGAACTATCATATTAGTGAAACTAATGAAAATATTGAAACTGGTGTCTGTAATAATGAAAGCAAGCTGAACAACTTAAATAGAAAAAGTAAAAGAAAAAGAGATGGTATGGGTTCATAGAAAATTATGCATATAAATGCCAGAGGCATAAATAATAAAATAGATGAAATTCAAATATTAATAAAAAACAAAGATTATCAAGTAGATATCATGGGATATCAGTAGATAACATGGTCTAAAGGAAACGATTACACGGAAATATTTGAGTGGTACGGATATCACGTAATGAGAAACGAGAGAAGGGGATAAGGGGTGTCAGTTTATATAAGACAAATACACAACGATTTTGAAAAATGGACGGAAATGTCATATAATTGTGAAGATCGGGAAATAATAGGTATAAAAAGAGGTGAACTCAGAATCGATATGATATACAGAAATCCAAGGGGTAATATTAACACATTATTAGATTGACTAAATAAAAAAATCAGACGAAATACTAAATAAAACATAATTATAATTAATGACTTTAATAGCGATATAAGTAAAGAATCTAATAATAACATTGTTTAATAACGGCAATGAAATCAATCGGATTAAAAGACATAATAAACGAATATAGTAGAGTGACTGATAATTCAAAAATGATAATAGATTTGTTTTGCTAATGTAATAGGAGTTAATTCAAAAAATTGTAGATTACCACATAAGTGATCATAAAGATATATTAATTGAATTACAAGATTAAAATAATTCAAGATTTAATAATTATATAAAATTTAGAGACTTTAGTATCAGAAATATCGAAAGTTTTAAGTAGAAGCACAATAAAGTATATAATTAAGTTGAGTACAATAAATTGGAATATCGAATTCAGAAATGTGAATAAATATGGAGTATTCATAAAACTATATGAAAAATATTTTAAATGGAAATATATAAAGAAAAAAATAAAAACGTCGATAAACAATAAAAAATGACATAAAGAAAAGGAATAGCATATTTAAAAGGTTTATACGAACTCAAGTAATAAAATATTTAGTAAAATTTAAAAAACTAAGAAATCGAATATCTAAGGTAATAAATCAACATAAAAAATTTTATTTGCAAAAATTTAACTAATATTGATAACAAGAATAAATGGAAATTTATAAATAAGTTTTTGGGGAGAGAAAAAAATAATGATAATGATGTCAATTATTTATTAGATGATAATCTGAAAATTAAGGAAAATAGTGAAATAGCAAATTGTTTTAATGAATATTTTGTAGGAATTAAAAAAAAATAATTGATAGAAATGTTAATATGGATACTGATTGCTATAAATATATACGGCATAATAATAACAAATCAATGTATGTTAAAGAAGTAATTTATATGGTGTTATTAAAGAATATGCAAAAGATCAATAGTAAAACAGGCGCAGGCTATGATGATATTCACTGGAAAATAATCTAGGAATATGCCGAAATAACAGCTGAACCTCTACTGGTGATATATAATGAAATATTAGACACAGAGAAAATTCCAGATGTATGAAAATAGTTAAAATAATTCTCATATATAAAAAGGGTATAAACGAAAACAAAGAAAATTACAGACCAATTGCATTAATTTCCATATTCGCTAAAATATTTGAAAAGTTACTTTATAAAAAAAATAATGAAATTCGTAAATAAGAATAACATACTGAAGAAATTTCAATTTGGATGCAGAAAAGGGCGTTTAATAGAGGATGCACTAATGAGAAGAGTTGATGTAATATAACAGGCAATGGAAAAAAAAATTATGGAATTAGTAGTTTTTGTGATTTGAGTAAGGCATTTGACGTAATAAATAGAGAAATATTAATTAATAAAATTAAAACTTACGGATTAAGGGGGAAAATCAACAATATACTGAACAGTTATTTAAAAAACAGGAAGTAAATAGTTTACATAAAGGGAGTAAAATCGAAAGTATTATGTAATGACTTTGGCTCTATCTATCTAATGACCTCGGCTCTAATTTAGACCCTTTATTATATACATTATACATTAATGACAAACTTACTTTATCCGACGTTGGAAATGTAACATTGTTTACTGGCTACACTAGTGTAAAACTTATTGGAATAAATTTAAAAAAATTAATAGACACCAGCATGAATATAATAAAAAATACGAAAAATGATTTAATGTAAACCAGTTGAAGTTATACATAGAAAAAACTAAGATATTTATTTTTTCAAGTAAAAACAAAATAATTAATGATGCAATAAGAAACATTTCTATAAGAATATTTTAAATCACGTTATCCAACATGCCATAAATCTTCCGTTGTTAAAACATTAAGTCTTAGAGCAAATTCTCATTGCAGTAATGAAGAACTTTCAAACACAGAAACCAAACATATACACGTGGCACTTAAAAATAATGGTTACTCCAAACGTTTCATTCTCAGAAACTGTAGACCCAATAGTACACCTTTAAATGATACATCTTACACCGGCATATCCGTTCCATACATTCACGGCATTTCCGATACAATCTCTCACATCCTCAAGGAAGCAAATATCAAAATATTCTATTCCCCCCGTCACAACACTTAAAAAAAAAACTTACAAAAGTTAAAGATCCAGTTCCACCAGAAGATCTCACAAGTGCCATATACCAAATACCATGCAAAGACTGCAACAAACATTACATAGGACAAACAAAAAGAATGATCAAAACAAGACGAAAAGAACACAAACAAGCACTCGCGAAAGGAGACATAGCCTCACGTCTGGCAGAACACGCTTTACAACACGGACACCTGACTGGGACTCAACAAAAATACTACACCGGCACATCACAAACAAAAATAATAGACTCTTCTTGGAATCTTGGGAAACTTACAAACTACATGGGAAAGCCATTAATACATCACAACCACTTTCAGAAACTTATAAAAAACTCTTACTCTGAAATATATGGGATTTCCCAACATTAGGTACCCACAGTACAGGTTTCTCATTGGTTCCCATAGGGTATTTCCATGATTCCTATTGGAGGCCTCCCATTGGTTCCCATTGGCGTTTTCCATTCTGCGAGACTGCTTTGATGAAGGATTTTCTAGAAATTTCAAGTATAAAAAGGGCCAAAAACATAACAACGTCATTACTCCTGATGAAGGACAGCTTCTGATGCGTCCGAAAGCTTAGGTGATCTTTCTCATTGCTATTTTACCAGTATTTAACCTTTTGTATGTAAATTTCCTCCCTGGTACCCTGTATTTTATTTCTATATAATAATATACAAAAAAATACTAAAAAAATAAAAATTGTGTATAAGATTGAATTCTAAGCGTACAACTAACCACAAAATTAAATTGGAATGATCACATACATAAAATATTAAAAAAAGTAAATCCATAGTAATTTTGAGATTAGGTAAAATCCTACTGCAAAGAATAATAATAGAACTGTACCATTCATTGATAAACAGTCATCTGATTTACTGCAATAGTGTTTGGGGTAATTTGGGCATGGTTAAAAATAACATATTATAGAACTTGTAATACAAGGAAATCAAATTAATAAATCAGGATAATAGATAGGAAATAGAAAACATTTTACTGAAATATAATATTAGGCCTATTGAACAAATTTATAAATACAGTAGAGCCTCATTATAATGGACTAGTAGGGTCTAAAGGTTGTCAATTTTAATGAAAGTCCGATTTATAACAGATAGCTCTCATAGGGGTGTAATGTAACAGGGTGCACATCGATAAAAGTACATTATGTAGTTAGATATGAAGAGTGTTTATAATATATCAAATAAAAAACAGCCTTCAACATAGGTGGAATTGAGGAAGATGTGTATGTAAACACTGTATTAATCTTTAGAACGAGAGTGTCCTGGTTCATGTTGATTGCTTACATTCATTGGTTTGAAAAAATAAGTTTCTGCTGGGTTTGTTTGCTGCTTACTGCTTCAGTTAATAACTTCCGTAAGTGTTCATAATATGTAAATGCATTTTTATTTGAGGATTATTCAACATATTGAATAACAAAATTTAAATGATATTTCTCTTCGTTTACCTTAGCGGTATGCTGAGTAGTGTAGCATACCTCTTTTTCTCATCTCTTTGTTTTAACTGCCCGTTGTAAGCGACGTGCGTTATAATATGGTCCATTGTAATGATATTTTACTGTATCATATCTTGGTCAAAATGTGTGAGAGGATAAAACATATAACATATAGATCTTCTGAGAATAAGCTCCAACGAAAGAGACGGAGATATGTCGAAATTGTCACTACCAAAAACAAGAACGAAAATTGGATGGGACAGTATCAGTTATATGGAACTTAAGTTTGGAATAAGTTTTCGGATGCATTAAAGATATTAAACAATATAAGAAAATTAAAAAAGACCAAAAGAAATACTTAATAATGCAGATGTAAATAATGATGAAAGATGAAAATAACAAGTGTTTCAGTGGGATGAACAATAGAATGAGAAAATATCCAAGTGGATGTTTGAATTATTTTGTATAAAAGTTCTGATTGCTGGTGGTTAAAAATATTAAAAGTACGTAAATAAGTTCAAGGTTCCAGATCTGTTATATCTAATAAAATTTTCTTGGAACCTTTCCTGGTGAGGCTATGTTTTTTATCTTCTTCTGGCTGTGCTGAGCTGTATAAAACTACATATGTCAAAATGCAATATAAATAATGTAGTGCAAAATAATATCATTTAACTAATACAGTGCAATGCTTATATATGGCTGTACCAGAAAAGAATAAATAAAGGTGTATTATTATGCCTCCTTCTTCTTTCTTCTTCTTCTTTATTACTCTTCTTCATTACTCTTCTTCTTTCTTCTTCTTCATTACTCTTCTTCTTCCTTCCTCTTCCTTCCTCTTATTATTATTATTAGTAGTATAATTATCATGTTGTTATATTTTGAGCACAAATATACAAATATTTTAATTTTATATGTT
>QLNU02015360.1:70560169-70578839 GCA_006491805.2 Dysdera silvatica
AGGGAACTTTTTTGTGTGAGGCCCTCGACCTAGAATCGAGACCTATTACATTTTGTAGAGGCTGCTGCCTTAGTTACAAATGTGGTGTTATTTTTCTGCAAGACTCGTATTTTGATTTTTTATTTGACTTTGAAGTTAGGGAAAGTGCGATTTTAGAGCAATATTCATATTTTTTGCTGACACTGTATTTCAATTAATTTTATTTTCACTTCAGTAGTAGTAAAGGAAGTTACGAAACGAAACGTGTAAAATTAAAAAAAAAAATCAAAAACATGAATCTGATTCGCAAAAAATTTCAATTCAGAAGAACGTTTATGAAAACACAATTTGGTGATTTTAAGTATAAACGTTTGGCGTGCGTGATATATTTGGCATACGATAAAGACAAAACTTCTATTGCGCACTATTTTGTTTTAGTCGGCTTAATTGTCAGTTGAAGAATGCTGTAATTCCTTGAACTAATCGTACTGTGTGCTTGAAATGACATTTTTAACTTAAAATTAAATTTTAACTTGTGCTTTGGGGAATAAAATACTTTAAATGTAAAGTGCTGAATGTTGAAATATATTAAAAATTATCGATTTCTGATATAAAATTAACTTTGCAAAATCTGGGAAAAAATGAAATGTGTTGTAAATATCATAATGTCTCTTTTAAATTTAGCAATTAATAAATATAAAGTGGAACCTTCTGTAATTACTGAAAGCGAGTATGAAGAAAGAAAACAAGGGTGTATTCGAAAGAATTTAGGAGTTAATTTGGACGGATAACGTTGTGGAAGAGATAACATTATGTGTTGAGGATCATAATTTTAATCACGATTATATTAGTGATGATTATTGTATGATTGCAGTGATTCTGATGATTTATATGAACCTGCTTCTAAACAAAATAACGGTATAGTCAGTCTTAAACAAATGAAAGAAATCATTAAGTTTTATGGTTCTTGCAAAACAGGTAAATTTAAATACGTTATCCACGGCTTAAGAGTAAATCACGTGTTGCAAAATTTAGAACACATTTGAACAAACAGGGTAGTGTCAGTGAAAAATGCAGCATTGTTAAAAATTATGTACATAACAATTTTTGAAATGCCAGAGAAAATCATTTGCCTGTCCATGAAAACGACTTGTGAAGGTGGGCACTGATGAAAGCCAAAGAAATAGGTTTGGCAGAATTTAAATGCACAGATTCCTATATAAATACATTTTTTTTTTAAGTTCAAAATAGTTTCCAAAAAAATTACAAAGTTCGTTATGACTATTGAAGTTAGAGATGAAGACAAAATACAAAATAATGCTATAGAATTTGTTTTACAAACACGAGATGGGATAAAAAATTGTGTTCCAAGTCAAGTGTTTAATGCAGACCAACGTGAATTTAATTATTTTATTGGAAATGACAGATTATCACATTAGTGGGGAAAGACAAACCTTTGCAGTTTAAAAGGCATTGCATAATACAACACACTAATATACGATAATGTCCATTATTTCTATGAGCAGGGAATTAAAAGGAAAACTTCTTGTATGTCTACAAGAAGTTTTAGGAAGTTTTGGGCCAAAGGTAGAAGAAAAATTATTTCGGCCTTCAAATGTATACGTCACTTGTTCCAAATCCGGGAAAATGGATAAAAAGACCATGAAAGATTGGATAAATCAACTGTTTGAATCCACTTCTTGAACCTCCATCCTGCATTCTTTTAGATGCATGGACAGGCTGTACTGACCCATATATATGGCAACTAAGAAAAACTCAACTCACTCACAAATACCTGCAAAAACTACATCTCTCATTCAGCCTTTAAACTTTTATTTCTTTCGCCAGTATAAAAAGTTTGCCAAAAAAATCATAAACGAAATTACGCTGGACGAAATGAACATTGGCATTACCAATAGACATTCAATCTTAAAAATGCATTCAGTTATCTATAATCAGTTACAGTCAGAAAAATTTCGTGAAATGTTACAATTCCCATGGTTTAAATGCTGTTACAGTGACAAAAATCCAGGGAATTTTTCGAATGTAGAAGAAATGTGCTTTGAAGTATATGATATTCGCACCATTGATTGATAACTGCCAGTCGTTTTCATTCATAAAATGTTCCTATTGCAACAAAATGCTTTGCTTTCATCATTTTTACATAACGTGCCATTATCACGATGCGCCGAGTACATAAAAATATATGTTTTATTAATTTTCTTAACGTTTCCAAGGGAAGCCACCATGGGGGAAAAAACGTTTTATGTATCAGGACTTCATTAAAGATTTTTATACAAATTTTGTAAATGAAGTATGCGACTCCTGTGTATATAGTATATATAAGTAAGAAGTGTTTTAATCGATGCTTCTTATTCCTTTTTCTTATATTTTTTGCACAAAGAATGTTGCAGGATAACAATGCAGATACTTTCTAAAATAAATATGCATGTTCCGTTTTCCTCTTTCCTTTCAAAATAACAAACTGTTATGTGTATAAACTACGTAATTTAACATTTATCACCTCACTTTCTAGACAGAAAGTACATTTTTCGAGATTACAATACAATACTTTATATTCCATACTACAGTTTTGTCAATCCTGTACATGGAGGAAGAGTTGCAAAACCAAAAGTTAATTTCCTCTCTCCATATACTGGCTTAAGTTTCATTTCTTATAATTAGTCTTCTTAATTTGTTTTTAAATTCAGTATCTGATGTAATATTTTTTATTTCGTTTGGTAATGAATTCCACGTCTTAATACCATAATAATTTATATTACCGGAACCCATGTTTGTTTTTATTTTTTTAATTTTTAAAGTTTTCCTTGATCAACTATTGTTCATATTTGGTTTATTTTCTATATTTATGTCCTCAATGTACTTCCCTTTTCTTATTCTATTAAATATCATTATCAAGATTTTAAATCTATGTATTCGTTATTATTACATTGTTCCAAAATCTATTTAATATTGTCTGCATACTTTTTCGATTTTTTATATTCATATTTCCCCAGACACTATTTCCATATAAAACATAACCATATATCAATGAATAATATAAATGAATTTTTATGTGTATAGGTCAGATTCTTTAATCTTTAATACTCCTACACTTTTTCTAATTTTTTTTATTAACTTCCAAAATATATTTATTCCAATTTAAACTTCATTTATATAAATACCAAGGAACTTAATTTCATCCGTTTTCTTTATTTCCTTATTATCTAACTTTAATATTTCCAAATTATCTAATTTTTTATTTATATTATGAAAAAGTATATGCTTAGTTTTTTCTCTATTAACTATTAGTTTATTATTTTTAAACCACTGATTTAGAATTTCTAGTTTTAATTTTGTCTTGATGAAGAGGTTTTCTTATGACATATCTCCAAAAATCAGACCCATATTGTCAGCAAATAAGTTTACATCATCATCAATGTTAGTAATATCATTTATGTATATGAGAAACAATAGCAGCCCAAGTATGCAGCCTTGTGGGACTCCACATGTATTTTGCTCTTGATTAGAATGTATATGATTTATTTGCACAATTTTAGTTCTACCTGTTAAATAACTATGAAACAATTTAAGCACATTATCTCTAACTCCATACATTTGCATTTTAATTAATAACAATGATTGGTCTATTTATAATATCGAAAGCCTTGCTTAAATCAAAGAATATGCCTGTAACAAATTCTTTTCAATTTTTGTTGAATTTTATTAACTATTTTAATGAGGACCTCCTCTGTTGTCCAATTTTTTCGGAACCCATATTGTCTTGAATTTAATATATTATATGTGTCCAAATATTTCAATAGCCTATTGTATAATAGTTTTTCAAAGATTTTTGAGAATATAGGAATTATTGAGATTGGTCTATAGTTGTATAGACATTTCCTACCCTCTTTTTTAAATATTGGAATAACTTTACTTGTTTTCATTTTTATTGGTATATATGACGTCTCAAGGATATTATTAAAAATCATATACAAGGGCTTTACTAATTTATTATGAACTATTCATTAGCTAAAGCTAAAATTCATTAACGTAAATGTATTATTTATAAAGAAAATATGTCTATTTGACAGATTTCTCTTTGTATTAGGCATATTTTTAAATTTTCATTTTAAATATAAAATTAGTAAATACAAGTATTTTTGCACTTTGTGCTGATTAAGAAAATACCACGCAATCACTTTTTCTCCTTTTGATTCACAATAAAGTCGCCAAATGTTAAAAAAGAAACCAACAACTGGAGCCAAAATCGCCAAATTCTATTTTCATAAACGTTCTTCTTGACCCCTTCTCGTACTTTAACGAGTTTGACTCGTGATGAAGATTTTGGCCTAAACATGAATATCATGAGCCTGGCTCAGGGACAGAAAATCGGGCCAAACGTAAACATCACGAGCCAGGCTCACAGAATGATTTTTTGCCAGTTACCATCATGATTGAGTTTTAGTTCCTACCAGTATGCCACGAGAGTTGGTCACGATTCTTATAATCTCTGTTACAAAGCAACCGTGCTAGTGGTTTTGTACTTTAGTTTTTGAAGTTTAGTTATTGAAATTTAATTTTTAGGGTTGTAAGTATTTTCCTATTAGATATTGATTAAAGGTGAGCATTTCTTATAATTAAATTTTTTGTTTATAATATGCTATTTATTTTTAGACTTAGTATTATTACATTCCTTAGGGCAAAGGCACACTTGAAGATGCTCAGAAGACTGCAATTTCTATTAAAGTATTGTTTATTCATGAAATATAGTTTTGAAACTGTTATTTGTTATCTATTATAAAATATAATATATTGATAATATCTATAAAAGGAAAAAGAATTAGTGTTTACTTCCACAACAGCAGTATTGCGTGAAACAAACGATTATATCACAGGTAATTACACATCGGCTGGTATTGCAACTGTTTTCAAGCATCAGTCTGGTGGTTTGTTTACTGCGAGTTGACCCCTACCGTTTCGGCCCGGATTTCATTGCGCTAAATAGCATGGGAAGGGGTTAATTGAAATTTTTTGCGAGTCAGATTCATGTTTTTTTTGGGTTTTTTTACACGTTTCATTTCTTAACTTTCCTTACTACTACTGAAATGAAAATAAAATTAATTGAAATATAGTGTCAGCAAAAAATATGAAAATTGCTCTAAAATCGAACTTTTCCTAATTTCAAATTCAAATAAAAAAATAAAAAAAAATCGAAGCATACGTCTTGCAGAAAAATAACACCACATTTGTAACTAGGGCAGCAGCCTCTACAAAATGTAATAGGTCTCGATTCTAGGTCGAAGGCCCCACAAAAAAAAAAAAGTTCTCTTGTTAGAAGAGTTGAAGAATTCTACAAAAAACTATATGAAAGTAACAGTGGATTAAACGAAGACTCTGAAATAGTCGAAGGAACAGCTCCTAAAATCTTAAAAGAAGAAGTTTCATTTGCAATAAAAAGTATGAAGAAAGGAAGAGCCCCTGGTGATGATGGTATTACATTAGATATCCTAAAAGAAGCTGGAGAATATGTAGAAGACATACTTGCAAAATTCTTTACCAAATGTCTTAACAGCGGTAACATACCAAACCAATGGGATTCTGCAACAGTAATTCTTTTGCATAAAAAAGGTGATAAAGAGGATTTGAAAAATTACCGACCAATTAGCTTGTTACCTGCTATTTATAAAATCTTCACAAAAGTGCTAACACATCGCCTGCAGAAAAAATTAGATGCAGCTCAACCAAGAGAACAAGCTGGATTTCGAAGTGGATTCAGTACAGTGGACCATATTCAAGTATTAAGAGAATTAATTGAAAGAACACATGAATATGAACTTCCATTGTGTGTGGCATTTATTGACTATGAGAAGGCCTTTGACTCTATTAAAACATCAGCAGTCATCAACTCTTTAAGATCAACAGACATTGAGGATGTGTACATTGACATGGTGAAACGTGTGTATAAAAATGCAAGTGCAAAATTTCGGTTACATAAAGATACCAAAACTATCAAAATTGGTAAAGGTGTGAGGCAGGGAGATACCATTTCTCCAAAACTTTTTACTTCAGCTTTACAGATGATTTTTCAGCAGATAAATTGGAATAACAAGGGAATAAAAATAAATGGTGAATATTTAAATCATTTGCGGTTTGCTGATGACATTGTTATTTTTTCAACGAACCCATTAGAACTCCAAGACATGGTACAGGAGCTCTCAACTAGAAGTAAAGAAGTTGGACTCAAGATGAACCTACAAAAAACTAAGATCATGTTCAATAATTTCGTAGAGGAAACAAAAATACAAGTTGACAACATTGAGCTAGAAATTGCTGATTCATATATTTACCTTGGCCAGCTGATTTCAATGGATGGCAACATTATGAAAGAACTCAACAGACGTATTAAAAATTACAAAAGGTTAAACACTGGTAAAATAGCAATGAAAAAGGTCACAAGCTTTCGGACGCATCAGCAGCAGTCCTTCATCAGGAGTAATGACGATGTTATGTTTCTGTCTCTTTTTATACTTGAAATTTCTGGAAAAACCCTTCATCAGAGTAGTCACGCAGAATGAAAAAACCCAGTGGGAACCAATGGGAGGCCTCCAATAGAATCATGGAAGAACCCCAATAGGGACCAATGAGAAACCCACACTGCGGGTTACCTAATTTGGGGATGTCTCATACATTTCAGAGTAAGAGTTGTTTATAAGTTTCTGGAAGTGGTTGTGATGTATTAATGGCTTTCCCGTGTAGTTTGTAAGTTTCCCAAGATTCTAAGAAGAGTCTACTATTCTTGTTTGTGATGTGACGGTGTAGTATTTTTGTTGAGTCCCAGTCGGGTTCGTGTCCGTGTTGTAAAGCGTGTTCTGCCAGACATGAGGCTATGTCTCCTTACTCTGAAATGTATGAGACACCTCCAAATTAGGTAGCCCGCAGTATGGGTTTCTCATTGGTCCCTATTGGGGTTCTTCCATGATTCTATTGGAGGCCTCCCATTGGTTCTCATTGGGTTTTCCCATTCTGCGGGACTACTCTGATGAAGGGTTTTCCAGAAATTTCAAGTATAAAAAAGAGACAGAAACATAACATCGTCATTACTCCTGATGAAGGACTGCTGCTGATGCGTCCGAAAGCTTGAGTGATCTTTTTCATTGCTATTTTACCAGTGTTTAACCTTTTTATGTAATTTCCTCCCTGGTACCCTGTATTTTATTTCTAGACGTATTAAACTTGGCTGGAGTGCATTTGGAAGAAACAGTTTTATCCTGAAGGGGAAATTGCCTTTGTGTCTAAAAAGAAAGGTCTTCAACCAGTGTGTATTGCCAGTCCTCTCTTATGGATCAGAGACATGGAGTCTAACAGTTGGAGCAATACGAAAGTTACAGACAACGCAAAGGAGCATGGAGAGGTGCATGCTTGGAATAACTAGGAGAGATCGAAAAAGAAACACTTGGGTGAGAGAGCAAACTAGAGTAGAGGACATCATTGTTAAAGTAAAAGGGCTGAAATGGCGATGGGCTGGGCATATTGCAAGAAGAACTGATCAACGATGGACAACAGAAATTCTGAACTGGATTCCAAGAGACCACCGAAGACCTAGAAAACGTCCTCAAACTAGATGGGTGGATGAAATAAGAAAACAGGTTGGGGTGACGTGGAAGCGAATTGCTCAGGATAGACTTGTGTGGAAAGCATTTGGAGAGACCTTCATCCAGCAGTGGATAGATAATGGTTGAATATGATGATGATATATATTAAGGATGCAACAGATATCCGGTAAACATCCAGTATTCGGCTATTAAGCAGTGGGCGGATATTATGACTATCCGGCGAGATATCTGGATATATAAAAAATAATATGCAAAGTAAGTGATTTTAATAACTCTAATAGTAATATTAAAATTTTCAGGTTTCACAATTTTTATTATAATTTGTAAAGCTAAACCTTGATTTTATTATGCAATATATTCAAATATATTATATATATATATATATACATACAGTAGAGTCTCCATATAACGAACTTCCATTTAACAAAGTTTTCTATTTAATGAAATTTTCGGCGGAACCTTGACTTTGAATGGCACTAACATGTAAATTTGTCTCCATATTACGAAAAACAATTTCTATATAACGAAGTTCTTTTTATAAAGAATTTGATTTTTTTAATTTACCTTTTACAATTTTTCAGCGGGATGGTTAGGTAGAAGGGGTAGTTGAGGATTTTAAGCAAAAAGACGGAGGTGAGGTAGCCTTCTGTATTGTGGACATAGGGTCAGTTGTGATAAATAATTCTATTGTTCTAAACTGGGAACTTTGAATCGGCGGGGATGTATCACTCTGCAGGTGTGGCTAAGCCACGAAATTTGCTTCTCGCACATACGTGTTGCATTGTTGAAGAAAATGTTATAGATGACGTGTTCCGATATTTACAAAAGTGTGAGAATTTCTATGAACAAAACGTTTTTTATAAGAAACCTGTACAAAGCAAAATTAGTGATTATTTCTCTGTTTCAAATATGTTGTATGAGGATCATACAGATATAAAGTAATCCTCAGTCTTTACTTTTGTTATTAATTTGTACGTACTTGTATACAAAAAATATTTAAATTCGTTGAAAAAGAAGAGTCTACTGAATTTAGTCTTTACTGTCCAAATTTAGCTTTTTTCATTTTATCGAAATTAAGTTTCAACATTTATGTTAATTTCTATTTAACGAATTTTCCTTATAACGAAGTTTTTCAGAGGAACGATGGCACTTCGTTAAATAGAGACTCGACTGTATTTATCTTTTTTTCATAAATACCTTCTGCTTCAGAAAATAGTCTTTCACTATATACCCTACTTGGCGATGGGGAGGAATATTTTTTTAACAATTGTGATAAATGAAGAAAATTACTCCTATTCATTTTCCACCAGTCAAATAGTAATGTATTGCTCCCACCTTGACGTATTATACACACATGCGTAGGACGTTTTGAAGATAATTATTGTATTGTTAACTTCTTTCCGAGAAGAAGATACACACATACATATTATATATATATATATATATCAAAAAACTCATCATTCAACGTCCGTATTCAATAGTTCTGGATATCGTAAAATAAAAAATTAAATAAATTAATATACTTTATAGAGTTCGAAGAGGTGTATGGTTTTTGCCCTGGCTGCACTGCAATGCTACCTTCTAAACCGCAATAAAGTGGAAGGCAGTAGAAACACTCCCCACAGGGTCGTCATGTGTGTGTATGAATTTTTTGATGATTTTATGAACTAGTATTGACTTGATTCCAATTTCTTGTCTCATTTTTTCTAGAAATATGGTTGTACTTTTGGAGGTGTAGCTGCTCGCTTTGTCCCGATGGGGTTCAACATTTTGAAAGCCAGTAGGATACATTTTTGGAATATTTTCTTTAAAAATAGGAGTCAGAACATTATTTTGATAATATATAGAGTTGAGTTTTGGATTTTTTCAACTTTTCTTATTTTTTATTTTCCGTTACAAGAAATGCCAGCGATAACCATAAATCATTTATAGAAATTTTTTTTCCTCCCTTTGAAACAAACTTTTGAGTCTCTCTGGACTATTTTCCAATAAATCGATCTTTTTTTATTACAGTCATTTGAATCAAATTACCTTAGGATAAATAATCAGGATTAATATTGGATTACTGCTCTTCAGAAGCATTTTATTTCACTTTTGTCTTACAATAGTCATGTGTCTCACTCCTTTTATTCATCTTCCAATAATACTCAAATATTACTAATTGAAAAATTACTAATTTACAAGATCTATATTTTTATGTTTAATGCCATATGAATCGTTTTATATCTTAATCTTATGTCCTTAATCCCACCTGGACATAATCACTTCACAAGAAATCTAAATAATCTAATACCAGAATTCTCCAAAACAAATCTTGGATTGGTATGCACGGGTTGTATGGGCCCTAGGGTGTGGAACCCTCTTCCTGACAGAATTAAAATTTTGAGCTCATTTTCACTTTTTAAAAAAAAAACCTACATAAATATCTTTTGGAAAACAAATTTTTTGTATAATTTCATTGATTTCTTCCTGTTTTTATATTTTAATTTATATAGTTATTTTGCCTCGGGCAGCTGGGACTCTGTCAGACCTTATAATCTCTACCCATATAGCAGCAAGGGGATATTATAATATGTATATTATGTATACTGTAATCTGTATTTGTATCTGCCTAAAGAACATTTGAATTGAATTAAATAAATCCATGCTCCATCAATTGCAATAATTTTTTCCCATCTATTTCCTTCGAAATGACTTTCATATAGCAATCTGCATCTGACCTTCTGCTCAACATGCTGAGGTAGCAAACGATAAACTGCACTTTTTTTTGTTTTAATTAAATTCAAATCTTTATTAATTTATTTATTTATAGTTGAAGCTGATGCAGAACTTTTTCAATAGTTCTTTGAGGTTTTGGATTTTCTAGTAAAACCATATTCAAAGGATAATTCACGGGAGCTGACGTCACAAACGGGTTGGTTCATTGCAGTAGAGGGAAGGGCATCATTTCATAACTGGTTTTTCACACAAACAAATGTGTGCACAAAACCAGTTATGAAGTGACACCCTTCCCTATACTGTAATGAACCAACCCATTTGTGACATCGGCTCCCGTGAATTCTAACAGTACCACTGGTCAATTTTCTGTGAACAGACTATGCATCGCTATCAACTAAGTAGGACAAAACTTAAAGATGCACACTGCAGTAACAACTAAAAAAGCAAATTGACTTTTTGTTGCTCATTAAAAACATTTCACTAAATTAATATTGAAACTGGTTGGAGATTTTTGCTAGTTAAATCTATTATCACTAGGTCACGGGATGCAGGTGGTGCATCCAGAACAAAGTCATGCATAATGAAATGTACACTTCCCATTGTCACAAAGATGCCAATTCTGGACGAACATCCACATTAATGATTGCATGAATTGGCGAGGAAAAGAACTAGTTCAGGGTTAAATGAACAGTTAAAAGTCCCACAACTGAAACATTCACTTTGAAAATCACTTGACGAAAATGTAACCTCTTCACATCTGAGAACAATAGGATTGGCATCCTGGTAGTATGTGGTAAAGGTGTTGCTTTAGGCTTTTAGCACCACATTGGTGCTAGTTGTGAAAGTGAAGTAGTGACGCTCAAAAACAGGTAGAAAGTTCGGAAAAAAACAAACGATCGATAACCATCAGGTTTTGAGGAATAATACAGAGTTTTTAAGAGAGGAGGGTCTGTTAATAAAAACTGATTACTTTTAAGGACCATTAAAAACAAAATCAAGAGTTCTTAAGGAAAATGGAAACTGTGTGTGTATGTACATACATATACACTCACAGTTGAATTATTTCATTTATGAATACAAAAGTATTCAATACCATCTATGAATATAATTCTATAGCACACTGGTTTTCAGCATATTATCTCCAGTTACTTTAAATTGTAAATTTATTTAATATGCAATTATATATATTTCTCTTCGAAAGGTGTAATCTGCAATACATATTGTATGAGAATCTTCAGACAATCATTATAATAGTGGCAATATTAAAGTATTAAAAAAGACTGATATAATATTTCATTGAATTGTTTTAGTGCCTTTTCTAAATCTTAAAAATGTATCTTATTTATATATTACAATTGCTGAACACTTTAGACTTTCATAGAAAATACGTTTTACAAAAATTGACAAAAATTAATATATACTTACAAAAAAATCTTTGGCTCCACAGTACTCACCACAAGAACAGTCTGAAATATTGTATTAGAAAACATTCAAGCTTTACTAAATATATACTGCTCAACATTGAAATTGCAACACCAAGAAGGAAAGATAAAGTTATGCAAACTAATAGAGGTGTAGCTAAGATTTGCAAAGGATCAAATTTTCAAGCGCTGAGCTCCAATTAGTGACTTATGGGAGGGGCTTTAAACGGCATAAAAGCCTGTTCGATTGAAATTTTTTTCTATCACAAGAGGATTTAGAAATCTGATTAAGTTTTGTGGCTTGATGGTACGATGCCTCATGTTCGACAATGTGCCAGTTACCACCTATTTACATACAAAAGGTTAAACACTGGTAAAATAGCAATGAAAAAGATCATCCAAGCTTTCGGAAAAGTCAGCAACAGTCCTTCATCAGGAGTAATGACGATGTTATGTTTCTGTCCCTTTTTATACTTGAAATTTTTGGAAAAACCCTTCACCAGAGCAGTCCCGTAGAATGGAACAACCCAGTGGGAACAAATGCGAGGCCATCAATAGAAATCGTGGAAATACCCAATGGGGACCAATGAGAAACCTATACTGTGAACCACCTAATGTTCTGGATGTCCCATACATTTCAGAGTAAGAGTTGTTTCTAAGTTTCTGGAAGTGGTTGTGATGTATTAATGGCTTTCCCATGTAATTTATAAGTTTCCTAAGGTTCTAATTAGAGTTTACTATTCTTGTTTGATGTGCCGGTGTAGTATTTTTTTTGAGTCCCAGTCGGGTTCGTGTCCGTGTTGTAAAGCGTGTTCTGCCAGACGTGAGGCTATGTCTCCTTTCGCGAGTGCTTGTTTGTGTTCTTTTTTTCTTGTTTTGATCATTCTTTTTGTTTGTCCTATGTAATGTTTGTTGCAGTCTTTGCATGGTATTTGGTATATGGCGCCTGTGAGATCTTCTGGTGGAACTGGGTCTTTAACTTTTGTAAGTTGTTTGCGAAGTGTTGTGACAGGGGAATAGAATGTTTGGATATTTGCCTCTTTAAGGATGCGAGAGATTGTTTCGGAAATGCCGTGAATATATGGAATAGATATGCGGGTGTGAGATGTATTGTTTAAAGATGTACTATTGGGTCTACAGTTTCTGAGAATGAATCGTTTAGGGTATCCATTATTTTTAAGTGCCGTGTGTATGTGTTTTGTTTCTGTGTTTGAAAGTGTTTCATTACTGCAGTGAGAATTCGCTCCAAAACAACGGAGATTTGTTTTAACAATGGAAGCTTTATGGCATGTTGGATGACGTGATTTAAAGTCGAGATATCTGTCTGTATGTGGGTTTATGATAAACTGAGGTGAAGATATGTTATTGTGAAATCTGTGTACAAGAACGCCTGTGAAAGAGTGTTTATTGTTCCATCTTCTGTTTCACAGATTATATTATCGTATTAGCAATTCGTACTATCCTTTGGCCTAAATTTCTCACCTGCTCCACTTAAAATTCCTACACCACAGATTCTCGCTTCCATAGAAAATGCTCTACAAAATACTCACACTGACGAACGTGTTGCAGCTGATATCCGCTGCAGAGTGGCAGGACTCCTTCGGCGTCCAAAACTTCCTGAGGACAACCTAACGCCTATGCAAAGGGTTGCCCTCCGGGAGCTACGGAACGACAAGGACCTTGTCATACTGCCAGCTGATAAAGGCCGTACTACAGTCGTCTTAAATCGTCCAGACTACTTACATAAAGTCTCTACACTCTTATCTGATACAAATACATACACCCGCATCACAAAAGACCCTACACAAACAATTCAATCCAAAATGAACTCTCTCCTTCTAAAACTCTATAAATCTAAAAAACTTACATTTAATCTCTACGACTCTTTAAAATGCACTTCCGGCCGCTTACCATCCTTCTACGGATTACCTAAAATTCATAAACAAAATATTCCTCTTAAAACTATAGTTAGTTTTTGCAGCTCTCCTACATATAACCTATCACAACACCTCTCACGTCTACTCTCTCCTATAATCGGTAATAACGACTACACTGTTTCTACTAGCCAATCCTTCTGCACCTCTTTAAATAACCTACAACTTGACGACGACGACCTCATGGTCTCATTCGATGTAATTTCTCTCTTCACTTGCATTCCCACATCACTTGCAATCGACACCGCACTTACACGCCTCCAAAATGACACAACACTACATGAACGCACTTCACTAACACCTCACGACATCTGCACATTGTTGAAATTTTGTCTGGACTCTGCTGTGTTCTCCTCAAATGGTTCTATCTATAGACAAGTTTTTGGCACTGCCATGGGATCTCCGGTCTCAAGTGTTGTAGCTAACTTGGTTATGGAGTCATTTGAGGAAACTGCTTTGTCTTCACTGAATTTTAACATTAAATTCTGGAAAAGATACGTCGACGACACGTTTGTTGTACTTAAAACTAATACACTCCAAAGCTTCTTCCATTACCTTAATAACTTAAACTCACATATAAAATTCACATACGAAACAGAACAGAACAATAAACTCCCTTTCCTAGACGTTCTTGTACACAGATCTCACGATAACTCAATCTTCACCTCAGTTTACCGTAAACCCACACATACAGACAGATATCTCGATTTTAAATCGCATCATCCAACATGCCACAAAGCTTCCGTTGTTAAAACATTAAGTCTTAGAGCGAATTCTCACTGCAGTAATGAAACACTTTCAAACACAGAAACAAAACACATACACACGGCACTTAAAAATAATGGATACCCTAAACGATTCATTCTCAGAAACTGTAGACCCAATAGTACATCATTAAATGACACGTCTCACACCCGCATACCCATTCCATATATTCACGGCATTTCCGAAACAATCTCTCGCATCCTCAAGGAAGCAAATATCAAAACATTCTATTCCCCTGTCACAACACTTCGCAAACAACTTACAAAAGTTAAAGACCCAGTTCCACCAGAATATCTCGCAGGCGCCATATACCAAATACCATGCAAAGACTGCAACAAACATTACATAGGACAAACAAAAAGAATGATCAAAACAAGAAGAAAAGAACACAAACAAGCACTCGCGAAAGGAGACATAGCCTCACGTCTGGCAAAACAAGCTTTACAACACGGACACGAACCCGACTGGGACTCAACAAAAATTTTACACCGGCACATCACACACAAGAATAGTAGACTCTTCTTAGAATCTTGGGAAACTTACAAACTACATGGGAAAGCCATTAATACATCACAACCACTTCCAGAAACTTACAAACAACTCTTACTCTGAAATATATGGGACTTCCCCAACATCAGGTGCCCCGCAATATAGGTTTCTCATTGGTTCCCATTGGGTTTTTCCATGATTTCTATTGGAGGCCTCCCATTGGTTCCCACTGGGTTTTCCCATTCTGCGGGACTACTCTGATGAAGGGTTTTTCCAGAAATTTCAAGTATAAAAAGAGACAAAAACATAACATTACTCCTGATGAAGGACAGCTTCTGATGCGTCCGAAAGCTTGGGCGATCTTTATCATTGCTATTTTACCAGTATTTAACCTTTTGCATGTAAATTTCCTCCCTGGTGCCTTGTATCTTATTTCTATATAATAATATACAAAAAAATACTAAAAAAATAAAAATTGTGTATAAGATTGAATTCTAAGCGTACAACTAACCACAAAATTAAATTGGAATGATCACATACATAAAATATTAAAAAAAGTAAATCCATAGTAATTTTGAGATTAGGTAAAATCCTACTGCAAAGAATAATAATAGAACTGTACCATTCATTGATAAACAGTCATCTGATTTACTGCAATAGTGTTTGGGGTAATTTGGGCATGGTTAAAAATAACATATTATAGAACTTGTAATACAAGGAAATCAAATTAATAAATCAGGATAATAGATAGGAAATAGAAAACATTTTACTGAAATATAATATTAGGCCTATTGAACAAATTTATAAATACAGTAGAGCCTCATTATAATGGACTAGTAGGGTCTAAAGGTTGTCAATTTTAATGAAAGTCCGATTTATAACAGATAGCTCTCATAGGGGTGTAATGTAACAGGGTGCACATCGATAAAAGTACATTATGTAGTTAGATATGAAGAGTGTTTATAATATATCAAATAAAAAACAGCCTTCAACATAGGTGGAATTGAGGAAGATGTGTATGTAAACACTGTATTAATCTTTAGAACGAGAGTGTCCTGGTTCATGTTGATTGCTTACATTCATTGGTTTGAAAAAATAAGTTTCTGCTGGGTTTGTTTGCTGCTTACTGCTTCAGTTAATAACTTCCGTAAGTGTTCATAATATGTAAATGCATTTTTATTTGAGGATTATTCAACATATTGAATAACAAAATTTAAATGATATTTCTCTTCGTTTACCTTAGCGGTATGCTGAGTAGTGTAGCATACCTCTTTTTCTCATCTCTTTGTTTTAACTGCCCGTTGTAAGCGACGTGCGTTATAATATGGTCCATTGTAATGATATTTTACTGTATCATATCTTGGTCAAAATGTGTGAGAGGATAAAACATATAACATATAGATCTTCTGAGAATAAGCTCCAACGAAAGAGACGGAGATATGTCGAAATTGTCACTACCAAAAACAAGAACGAAAATTGGATGGGACAGTATCAGTTATATGGAACTTAAGTTTGGAATAAGTTTTCGGATGCATTAAAGATATTAAACAATATAAGAAAATTAAAAAAGACCAAAAGAAATACTTAATAATGCAGATGTAAATAATGATGAAAGATGAAAATAACAAGTGTTTCAGTGGGATGAACAATAGAATGAGAAAATATCCAAGTGGATGTTTGAATTATTTTGTATAAAAGTTCTGATTGCTGGTGGTTAAAAATATTAAAAGTACGTAAATAAGTTCAAGGTTCCAGATCTGTTATATCTAATAAAATTTTCTTGGAACCTTTCCTGGTGAGGCTATGTTTTTTATCTTCTTCTGGCTGTGCTGAGCTGTATAAAACTACATATGTCAAAATGCAATATAAATAATGTAGTGCAAAATAATATCATTTAACTAATACAGTGCAATGCTTATATATGGCTGTACCAGAAAAGAATAAATAAAGGTGTATTATTATGCCTCCTTCTTCTTTCTTCTTCTTCTTTATTACTCTTCTTCATTACTCTTCTTCTTTCTTCTTCTTCATTACTCTTCTTCTTCCTTCCTCTTCCTTCCTCTTATTATTATTATTAGTAGTATAATTATCATGTTGTTATATTTTGAGCACAAATATACAAATATTTTAATTTTATATGTTACAAAGTTTAATATATTATATGAAAGAAAACTTCTTTTTATTTTGAAAATCCTGTTTAAATTCCTAGTCCTTTGTGAGTTATTCTTTTCATATAATAACGTATGCGTGTGGTAAACAATGTACTCTAACACTGTCTCTAAATTAAATTAGAGTAATTGAATGTATGTTTAACCGTTCTGCTCCAATTTCTCTTTGATTCTTTGTGTTTCATTTCATATATTGCTGTGTAACTTAAAATAATGCGAAATATTCAAATTTGAGAGACAACATTAAAAACGCTTATTAGTAACTAAAAAGTTAATGAAATTTCGAATATTTTGTATACGAATAAAAAACTATTCCAAGAACTATAATAAGGTAATGTTTGTTTGAATTTTACGGATCAAGGAGATCAAGGGTCCTAACTGACTGCGTCAGGACCTAAAATGTTTAGAAGAATCCGAACCTCTTAAAACCTAGGAAATCAAGCCCCGAATTACGGTGAGCAGTTGGTTTATAAGCGTTATTTTCTCTTCACAATTGCAGGACGGACCTGGGTAATCGCATGCTTTACCACCGTATGGCCTCTAATAAGATATACAGTATAAATATAGTTCTTTCATTTGCTTGTGAATTTAAAAGTAGTAAAATATAATTTTTTGTTTTCGTTAAATTCTACAGTGCATATATATAAATTGGCACTCTTCTTGTACCGTTCAGTTACAAAGTAACTACAAAGAAGGAAACAGTCATCAATTGTAAGGAAACAAAATACATTTTCACCGGGAAACTCAAACGAAATTGACCTTTTTTTATTTAATTTAGTAAAAATAGGAAACATGTTATGATATTTTCTGACCACGTACAGAACGAAGAAAAGGTATTTAGAAAGATCTTCACAACCAATAGGTTCTTTCTATCTAATAAATGTCTTTATTTTGCTTATGTACCCTTTTAATATGCCTTTAGTTGGCAGTTTTATTATTTTGTAACAACCATATATACACATAAAAATGCTTTCTGATATGTATGCTTCTCATGGTTGATTGGTTCGTTAATATTATAATTTCGCAAGATCGACAACGGTCAATTGCGCCGAACGAAGTGTATGTGTCTGAACCGTTATTGAGAAAGTTTGGTCATATATTCCCTAACGTCATGTGTGTTTTAAATCTCGTTCAGTTTTTATTACAACATGGTTTAAAGCTATCGCTGGAAGGCACATTACATCAAATATTTATATAATCCTATTGCGCAAAAATCCAACTTATTATTTACAAATATTTTACAGTAAAAAAATATAATTTTATTATTTCTCTAGACAAATGCATGGAAATAATAGAAATTAGAGAAAAAACAGGGAGATTGAGGTTGAGATGGAGGATCGAAATTATATTTGCATGTATAAAATTAGAACAATAAAAGGATGAGCCAATACTAATTATAGAGGAACAAGACTGGAATCTGTATACGTTAAAGTGAGTAAGTTAGGGTTATAAAACTGATGATAAGCTAGTTATACCAAAAGCCATTTACTTGAGACTACTTACATGTACTATGTTCTATTATACCTAATGCTGTATGAATATTGATGATATATGGAAATACTGAATTTAAAAACGCGGTT
>QLNU02015360.1:70578939-70598919 GCA_006491805.2 Dysdera silvatica
ACAGTATTCTGTTTCTTTATCTTTTCATTTTTGAGATTATGGATTAGAACAATTAACAACAGCAGCTGTTTTACCATCAATAACGGATATATTTTTGTGGAAATGACTCCGTAAAGGAATAAGCTTTTCCATTTTAAAGAAAATTATATCAAATCTGCACAAATATGACCGAAAACAATAAAATTAAATTAGTTTGCACATTAAAGTTATAATTGTTTTCGGAATAAGAATTTGCACGCATGTTTTATGAAATGCTTTTGATAATAGTTTTACACTTTTGTATCTTTTACCACATTGGGTTTGATAAATGAGTTGATGGACAATTTAATATAATGGTGAAAATGCATGTTGAAATCGTCTTTTATCTGTTGTTTTAAATGCTATTACTTGGGTTCGGATCTTTTAAGACTTGTGTTTTGTATCCCGTATCCCACACTTTTGTACATTTTTTAAAAATATTTTACTTTTTAAAGAAATTTAGAGAAAATTTTATTTTATTGTTGGAAATTTTAATACACAATGTACAAAAGGGTAAATAAAGGTGTATTGAGTTAAGTTCGTTGTAGAAAATTTGATTCTGTTCGCGATATTTGCACTTAGTTGACCTCAAAAATGAATTAGGAATTGATTTCAATCGCTGAGTATAAAGTTCCAAGAAAAGATTCATGATATATAAAATGTTCCAAACCATAGGCTATTCCTTTCTAGAAAAAACAGCTTATAAATAAAATGCCATCTTTCACGGCAGATTTTTTAAACAACAAACTTATACTTCACTGTACTTCCGAAAGTATAGTTTAATCGCCAGTCTTTAAGTCTTTGGTCGCCAATTAAGGAGAAGCGACTAATTAAGTGTCAGATCTCGATTATGCTTTAATCCGTTGTGTTAACAACGTATAAAATGACTTGGAATTAGTTGTAGCAAATGAGAGTTTAGAGGGCATTGCTCTCCATAAAAACAAAGAAAAATGACTTGTTTCTTTTGGCAATAATTCATCACATGTTATATTATCAACTGGCATAAAACTCCCTTGTAGAATGTTCCGATCTTTTGAGCTGCATATCTTTTATCTTATTTTTTGGTGTTTTTCTTTTCTTCTGAAGAACTGGGAAAAAATTATCTTTTCCAAGTATTGAATAGTTGTCGGCAAAGTGCCGGAATGTGTCTTGTCTGGCATTGAATGAATAAATCACACAAAATCTGAGAACGAGTAAGGAAATGGGCAATGAAAAGATACAATGTAATTTACAAGATATCTCCAACATCGTACGAAATTATCTAAACTATCTTTTAATGCGAGAAATACATGCATATTTCAAATAGATTTAAAAATTATTAAAATAATCGAGCTGTTAACTTGTATTCAATGATCACACACTGTAGAATTGCTTACTATTAAAACTATCATTTGTATATTCCGAAACGTAGAGCTTTCAATATTATTTAATAGTTCAAGCACATATTATATACATTCATGTATTTCAATATATGTAAAATTGCAATTTAACTCAAATTATTGGGTGCTCGGGCCCATGGGGGAGGCATACAACTCTATGCCAATGTTCAAATTAGTCTGTCACAATGCCTCTGCGAAACTGACATTTAGATCTAGGAGTTACGGTAGCAATTTGTTCACGAGATAAAAATGCAAAATTCGTGGGACCATCGCGGGTAAATTCGAATTTTGCGGAAATTTAAAAAACACACGCAGAAGAAGTTTAACGTTAATATTAAAACAAACTTCCAGTTCGAAAGAGTAATGCAAGTAAGTATTAAGTTACAAATTATCATTATAGAATAAGATTGCCTTATCCACAAGTTATATATTCCAACTGCGGATAGCAGAGTACCCTATAGTTTTTTTTTTCGTTTCTATATATGCTGAAGATAAAGTTTAATTAATAATTTACTCACAATAAGCCATTGCCAACATTAAGTAATAATAGAACATATAATAAATTTTGCTTTTAAAGAAAGTTTTATAAAATTTTATCGCCATTTGTCGTCACGAAAAGGAAGTACCATGAAATTATGTCGCCATCTATCGACACCAAAAGAAAGTAAAATTACACAGAATTTTGAAAAGAGATTTTTCTCAATTTGAGACAGGTAAACACCTCCATATAGATTACTTACTCTGGATTTACCCTTACATTATTCTATTAATGCTCTTTTTCTCAAATGAATGGATTCTAACTCTTCAACTTAACTCTCGAAGTTATGGTGAGGCAATGCAAAATATCTTGCGCATGCTTAGTTTAGATACATTTTTTTTATCAAAATTTTAATCAAAAGATTTTTTGGTGACGGCAACATCAAAGTTATTTAAATATGAAAATTAATCAAGAAATTACCTGAGAAATTAGGCAATAACAGGAAAAAATCTAGAATTCGCAAAATAGTTAAAAAAATCCAAGAATTCGCGAAGTTGTTGAAAACAAACTCTAAAATTCGAGGAAAATATCGCGGAAATTTGCGCCGCGATAAAATAACTGCCCTACTAATAGTCCTTTAATTCTTCTCCAAGATGATTAATTTTACAATTTAGCTTTGTATTAATACGACTGAAGTTTAATGTGTTGAAATAATATGAACTTAAAACCGGAGACTATATAACATGTGCCCAAACCAAAGTTAGAATTGGAAACAAATTTCTCAGTGCAGTTTGTTTCCATTTCTAAACTGCAGTGATATATATATATTTTTTTTTTTGAAATATTTGAGGACGAGAATATTATATGAAGTTTAGGTATATTTTAATTTGATCGTCCGTCTTCAAAAAATTAAGATTCAGAATATAATTATTCAGCGTTAAAAAAAACTATTTTGATAGTTATAGAAAATAATATACAGTGCTGTACTGAACTCTAGAGCCAAAATAGGAGGGGTTGTTGGGAATATGAAATAAGGCATATTTGTCCATATCCCCGTGTCCGCAAAGGGTCCGGTTTGGCTGTAGAGCGTAACTACTGTTTACGTCTATCACGTTGCTACGTAGCCAATTGCATGAATTAAATACAATTTTTGATACATAATTTAAGTAAATGAGCTAATAATACAGCAGAGTTTTAGGGCATCAAGGGTCATTATGCGCCTGGGCCAGCAGCTATCCGAGGAATTCGAACCTTTTAAGGCCTAGGGGACCAGTCTTTGGACTATGGCGACCAGTTAGTCGGTAAGGTTCGTCTTTTTCGCACAGTTGGGAGTCGAACCCGCGTTAACCCTATACTAGTTGAAAGTTTTACCTTGCACTATCGCAGAGCCAGGGTTTTTGTTCTTTCCCACCGTTACTATATTGTACTCTTTGAGGATCCGTGTGTTGTATCATTCGTGGTTAATTGACAATCACTTTCATGGATGGTGTGTTGACTTTTGGCAGGGCAATAATATCTGATTTCTGTGACCTGTGGGTCAACGAGCTGTACTGTAGTTTCACCCAAAACCGTTTGGTGTCTCTCTCTCTCTCTCTTTCTCAAAATTAAATTTCTTAACTTATGTCTACTCGAGAGCAACGTCTTGTTATGCTAGCCTATATTTTTATTACAGCCTTGATCAAAATATTATTCTACTGTGAAAAATCCTTTTATTTTAAACTGCTAATGTAACTAAATGTATGTAATGCAACTGAATGCATGTAATGCAACTAAATGTCTGTAACGTAATTAAATGTATGCAATGCAACTAAATATATGTGATGCAACTAAATGTATGTAATGTAATTTCAACTTCTACAACGTACGTAGAATAGATGTACGCAAAAGGTTCATAAATGGTAGGGATATAGGCTCAAGGGGGGGGGGAGAGTTACAGGGCTACAACTCACATATTTCTATGTTAAATATACAGAATTTCATTGCAATGTTGGGGGTTACAACCCCTATCAACACCCCCTGCGTACGCCGGTTGTATGCAGTCACAAGTAATTTCAACTTTTACTACGTATGCATTCATAAATAAATGAGGTGGTTTTATGTAACACATTCGCAGTTCAAGTAGAAAAATTAGGGGGCCTAGTACTTTTGATCAAGGCTGTATAACACAAAATTTTCATTGAAAACACGCTGGTGTTCACACGCTATCTTAAAAATTCCTTCATCAAGCAAGCGATGCTTTTGTTTCACGTAAAAAAGGCCCATCGTGTTATATTTTTTTTTGCCATGATTAGCCAAAACAATGTATCACATACATGAAACTTCATTGTCTTCTGTAAGCTTCAATTGTGATAAGGGGAGTCCTGTTCATCAAAATTAAGTCGATATTTTCTCGCCGAAAATTGGGAAAAAGAATATTTGCTTTTACCAAGAAACAACTTCCAAGAAACAGCCGAGAAAAGGGAAGTTCAGAACACCATCCCGCTTTTATTCCCTAATGTGCAAATGCAAGGAAGTGGTGGAAACTGCCATGGAATTTTGAAACGCTGCCTTTCGCAAGAGAAAATATATTCAAAAAAAGCACGCTTGGAGAAACACCTTTTCATTTTGAAAAGTCACTTTTCACGCTTAAAGCGTTTCAGAAACTTGGTTATGATTCTTTTTCTTGCATTTTTCTTATGATTTGATGAATTGTTAGACTTTTTCATTCAGTCATATTTATTATTCTGTTTTAAAGCATTTCTGCCGGTTGACCTGCACTTGTGTTCTATGCATATTACTTTTATGCTCGTTTAATTATAATCAGTACTGAATTTTTTTTTAAATATTTGCATCTGTTTTTACAATATTTTGTTCATAAAAGTAAACAAATTAAATTTTAATCACATAAATTATACGGGAATAATACACTTTTTTACCCATTCTATGCGTGGTGGCTTTGTACGTAAAGTGCAAAAAGTTTTTAAAGTCATACAAATTAGTTTTAAATTAAAATAATTGTTAAGGACTAAAGGGGTTATGATATATAGTAGTATGTGCTATATATACTATAAAATAATTGTAAAATAATGAGATTACTGAAATGTATAAAGACCGTTAATGTTAATGATAGACATAAATTTCTCCCTCCATAAAAGGATAAATTCCATGCACTTTTTTTTAAATTTCTGATTTTCTAAATTCGATTAGACCCTCTACTCTAGATTGCAGATGGTGAGAGAAAATGGCGTTCATAATTTAAACAATATAATTAGTTTCATCTCCGGAAAACTAAAATTCGATTTTCGCAGAGCTCAAACTGGACAAAAGGCTTTTTGTACTTCAACGTAAACTCCTGGGTCAAGAATTCAAAATACTCTGGGGACTCATGAATCAACGGTCATTGATACACCAACCCACATTTCCAAAAGGTTTAATCATGATTTAATGTTCACCATTTTGTTTCCCCGCACATACGCTTTTCCCATCCAGAATCCAGATGGACCGACTCATCAGCGGTTCGCTCTGTTCCCGGCGACGGAAAAGACATTGGCTGCAGGCGACGATTGAGTTTAGAGTTTGTTTGTTTGTTTGTTTTTTGGTTTTACGGCTCAAAGACTACAGTGGTCATGCTGCGCCGGGACCTACTGTTTTCCGAGGAATCCGAACCTCTTAAGGCCTGGGGAACCAAACCCCGGACTACAGTGAGCAGTGCGATCTTTATGAGATCTCTGAGTAAGCGTTCTTTTTGCACTGCTGGGAGTCGAACCCGGATTAGCCGCGCAATAGGAGAACGCGTTACCACACTGCGCCACCGCAGGGCTGAATTTAGAGTACAACACGGTATGACGCAAAGATAACTTAATCGTATTTCGTCAAACTCCTTGCCAGGCATTTCCTGCTTATAAGTACCCCTACTGGACATGATGATTACGACCCTCCGAGTGTGACACCACGAACCCTTGAGTGGAACAGCAAATCATCAATTAGTGTTAAAGGGGTAACCAATGAACATTTGCGTATGAAAAGGGTGAACAGCCAATAAGATCATTGCGAGTGTAGAGACGATGAGGCGAACACCAATAAAAGACATTCTTTCGGTAGGACTCTTAGCGAGATGGTCACGCTGCCCATGATGGACATTCATAATGTCTTACAATAATAATGTCAATTCTTAATCGTAACAATTTAAGTTATTTTGCTATGTGATTGTAAATAATTTGTGTAACGTAGAGACATGCTGTCTAAATAGTTCATCTGTATCTTGGTATCCCTGACTTAATTTCGATAAGGTTCCAGGGTAACAATCCACGTGAGTTGTCGCAGGAGCTAAAACCCTTCTGATATAACTTATAAGCTATCGGTGATATTATGGAGTCTATCACCGCTCCATCGTTCTGCAATCCGTCATAGAACGATAACCAAATCTATAAATGTAGAAACCGCAATTGGTAACCCTACAAGTCCTACAATACCATTCCGCTGTGCAAATCCTTTATTGTCTATGGTCGAAGCGCCAACCATAAAATATAAAAGCGCAAAAAATAAGCAGCTGTTGAAATCCTCCTTTATAATTCATCTGTGGATGAATTTTCTTCAAATGAATTACCTCCATACTCGTCTTCGTTCCAACAATATTTAAAGACCAAGACTCGAAACCATCAGTGTTGAAAAATACTTCAAATATTTATTCTTCTTCAAAATGCGTAGATAAGTCTCTCTTGGCTGTATTTATTTTAAAGAAGTATTACGAGTTGAGTATACGCAATGTATCATCATATTCGCTTAAGACTTGAATTTATTGCAAGAATTTTATGTATATTTTCGAGAAGTCTCTGTTTCTCGCTTGGAACGTTTCGGCAAAAGTTAAAGAATTCAGTTGGGATTTTACAAGTCCATGCTTTTCTAAGGAATTTAATTTTGTCGAGAAGATGTAAATCGATTTCTCACTGCGTGACACAAAAATATGGATGTCGGCAAATTTTCACACTTTAAAAATTGAGAGTTTTTACGACCGGTTCATCTTCATTCTACATAGACTCCTACTTACAGGTTCTCCGGGATTTAGTAACAAATTTATATATCGAATAACGTTTAGAATTCAGGAAGAATGTTATGGATGCCTGATTAATATTTTCCCTCGCACACATTAGACATGTATTTATAAGTTCCAGACTTTAGATTAATTCATCATAAAATAGAATCTTCGTATTATATATATATATATATATATATATATATATATATATATATATAAATGAAGAATCAATAAATTTAGGCAGATCATAGCTGGTCTGAATAAGAAAGAAGAATTGGACCTGCAATGTACAAATATTGATTGGCGTTATGAGCCAATAATCATGGGTTAAAGAGTGTTTTAAGGATCCAACATTCCCCATTCAATACAGATATTATACAGGAAGACCTGTTTGTTTATAACCATCCATGTGGCAGCGATTTAAACAATTTTTTTGTTTGAAAGAGACAAAAATAGAAAGAAATAGAAAGTCGTATATACATCTCACATCAAAGTAACACTGTTGAATAACTTACAAGTAGTAATTCAACAAACTCAGTTCAAGTAATACCACAAATGTAAAAAAAATATAGATGAATTTATTCAGTGTCAGAAACTTTTCATCTTTAAACATTCTTAGAAGAGTTTTTGCAAACATATTTTATTAATAATAAAATAGGAAGTGGTTAAATTACCTTGTAATAGCAGTAATGTAGAAATTAAATTCAAACTCGTAACTAAAAAGATAGCACATGATCAGTCAAAGGCAGTTTTGAAAGTGTTGCCACATCTTATAAATTAAGCAATACCAGATATCCAAAAGGAGTAATGAACAGGTGCTTCCATCTATATTTGAGAACTGCGATTAGATGTATTTAATTGCAGTAATTATTCATTATAAGGAACATTTAAGATTTCTTTCTAGGGATGAAATTTACAAGTGTTCTATTTATATAGTTCATTGGAAAACCATTCATTAGAAATCTATTATTTTCATTGATAGTAATAAGGTCTACTTATTACTATCAATGAAAATATAGATTTGTCTTTCAAATATGCGATAAAAGAAAACAATTTTTATTTGCTTTTGTTCAGTACTTGCAATATGACACATGTCTCAGAAAACATGTTATAAAAAATTTGATTTTAGGTGAACTCTTCAGACAGAAAGTGCTTTCAAATAGAGTTGAAGCCATTTCTGAAGGCATAAGATCTTTTAAAAAATGTTTGGTTTTAAATGGTTTTCCAATGAACTATATAAATAAAACATTTGCAAATTTCATCTCTAGAAAGAAATCTTAAATGTTTCTTATAAAAGCTTGCTCCCAGGCCATACATAGGTGGACCAACGCTTTATTGACTTCCTCCCTTTGTAACGGTCAAACTCTGCAATAAATCATTCAATTATTCTAAAATTTTAATCTTT
Source organism: Dysdera silvatica (assembly GCA_006491805.2). Taxonomy (NCBI): domain Eukaryota; kingdom Metazoa; phylum Arthropoda; class Arachnida; order Araneae; family Dysderidae; genus Dysdera; species Dysdera silvatica. The sequence goes on from QLNU02015360.1 coordinate 70,587,234, forward strand.
TTTTTCCCCATGTATGTTCTTCATATCCACTAATTGTTATCGTAATCGGACAACTCCTTCTTGGTGCTTCGATTTTTTTTGTTACAGAGTGTATTTACTTTGAACAAACTAAATCCATTTGTTTATTAAAAAACATGGTGCTTTGGGTGAAGAAGCTAGGATTAATATGACATCCTAAAGAAAGCCAGCACGCAATAAATATCGTACGGCATGCAAAGCTTAAATATGCATGAAGAATGAAGCCTGGCCCTTAGCATTTACAGCCCATGAATGTATACAAAGGTCCTCTAGAAATGGGCCTTTAGCTTAACGGCATCTATGATCATTGGTTAGTCCAGGGTGATTGGCTTCTATGTCGGTTGGTTCAAACCGAAGCGCAATTTGTTACTATTAAGATACATTGGCAGTAATGACTGTTGTTGGCATCACTGCACTGAGGTTGTGAATGATGAAACGAAAAGCGTGGACTGTATACATTTTTGATAACTTTAATTAGAAAATAAACTATTGAAGAAATATTGGTTCATACATACATACGGCAAGGAACCATTAATCAAAGACATGCAACGGAGAGAAGAAAGATACTGACGAAGGCAAAAATTTAACTAGTAAAAAAAAACGTCCGCGGTGTTTGTTGTGGTTTCTTAGTCTCTGACAACAATACCGTTGCCACCTAGATTTCAACATGTAACAAAGTAATAATTAAAAAAAAACTACAATTTAATGCCGTTGCAACTAAGATTTAACGTGTAACAAAGTAATAATTAAAAGGCTACATTTTTCCTATTCTATTGCAATGTCAATGCCAACTGACCCTTGGCCTTAACAATCATTATGACATTTACGACGTATTAGTTCCTTTTATGTACCAAATCCCTGTTCATCCAAAAGTGAGATTTCAAACATCGCGCTAAAGAAGCATTTACATATAAAAGAATTAATTTTCTGTGTATAAAAATAGCTAATGAAGCCGAATAATTATTCTTAATATGTTTTTACTAATCAGAAGCTAATGGAAATTTTTTGGCATCCTTGGCCAGTTTGCAAGAACTCCTCGAACAGAAATGTTGTAAATATCAAATTAACACCGTAGTGCAATAAAATAGGATACTCCCATTTCACTGAATCCTTGGAAGATGATTCGGTAATATCTCATGCTACAATGATTGAATTTGTGACAGAAAAGCGTGTTTTTCAGTTGACTTTCAAATTCATAAACTTCGTAGTAATTTTAACATTTTGCTTCGTTCTTAACCCATGACGACATAATATAAGAATAATTATATTAGTTAATTTGGAGAAACCACATTGAGAACAATAGCTTTGTGGGCAGCCGATTGCTGTCTTCTTCAGAACGTTGCTACTGCCATTGTCGATTTGCCTTCACCCTCCGATAAAGATAACATGTGACCATTGAAAAGCTGTAAGCAACTCTTTTCAATGCAACTTTATCAAATAAATTTTATTCAATTATTCTTACATTGGATTAGTTTATTGGATCGCCAACAAATCTATAATGGCCTGTTTGGATTTGGATCGCAGTCACGTACAAAAATAAATGGGTCTCCTTTATTTCTTGCCAAATTTTTTTTTCATATAAAAATATTAAAATACTCTTCCTAATTATTTGCATTGAATAAAACACTTAGATGCGATTGCAACAAAAACTTTTTGCTTTGTTACAATGGGAATTTAGCTTATATAAAATGTTGATTTAATTTCATCTGAAACGCAGCTGATATTCCCCAAAACAAGCTTACAGAAACTACTTTTCCCCAAAATCCAATATGCTACAACTCATTAAATATACAAATACCAGGAAAATTAATGTTGGGCCAACTGTTGTTTACTAAAAGTGACTTGTGTGTTTCCAACACATTAAATTTCCAATTATGCGCATGAATAAATGCACGTGAATAATCTAATAGCTGTATCAAAGTGTGACTTAAAAAGGTGATATAATGCAACCATATAGATTAAAAACAAGCGATTTTCTGTAACTCTGCAAAACTGTTATATTATATTTTTAAAGAAAATTAGCAATATTTTAACAACCGTTTATTCAATAAAAATACACCGAAGTGCCATAAAGTTAGCTCCATGGATATTCTGGTTGAATTATCGATGACTTGGTGTCTGTAACTCACAAATCATCGTAGATGCCCCGCATTAAAAAAAAGAATGATTTCTCATGCGCAAAAATTATTTCAATTCATTTCGAGATATCATTCAATTTTAAAAGCTGGAAGCATGTCACATAGATAAATGTTTGTAGTTTATCTCAGTCATTAGCACTTCTGTATCCCGAATGAATTGCCCTTCTACAAGATCCGTGCGATATCAAGGGTTTTAGGAGAAGAAAGAAGGGGGTTCAGGAAGATTAGTTTTGTCTTTGCGCACACCCATGCACTGTACTATTTGTCAACGTTCCCAGTAGTTTATCTTTGGCTGTCCGGGACATGGAAGCTATCATCTCATTCCCAGTAATGGATTTTCCGGATGAGGGAGGAAAATACGAGTCTGGAAGGAAGAGTATTTTTCCAGGAATCAATATCAAATGTCATTACTTGTAATGATCCCAAAAATATCCGCAGTTTTCTTCTGGAATAGTAACGATGCTCTTCCCTTCCAACAGAATCAAGGATCGATAGATTCATAGCCGCCATTCTTGAAAAAGTATATGATCATGAACTATTGCAGAGACCAGAAATGGTCAACTTGGAATATAAAAGCTCGTAGCATTATTAGAGAAAGCAAGTGGATGATGCCAATAAATGGACACACATACACACATATATATCTCGATGTTCCATCGAGCTTCTCAAGCGATCTCCTTAGGGATGCAACTTGTCCCTCGATAGAGAAGTAAAAAGTTTCTAGCCATCGGGAATAGTATGCCTCAAATCAATAAGTTCCTGTAAAAAGTTATACATAGGAAGTTTTGGACCAAATATTTTAGTATTAGATATCATTATACGTGGTCAGAATTTCCATCGTTGCGTGTAAAATTATTTTAGTTCAAAACTAAAAGTCGATTTTGAAAAAGACTTAAGAGAAAAAGTGGTACAGAAAAGTATCTCTTAAGAAACATATTTCTTGCGCGATACGAATTGTATTTATTACTTCACAATATATTCTACCAAAGTAAATAATTGAAAATAAACTATAAGCAATGTTTTCTGGTGAGGATAACAATAAATTATAATTACAATTTTTTATGAAAAACAAGCCTTCACCTTTCAATTGTTTTTACAAAGAAACTCTGAAGATCAGAAGTAAATAATTAAATAATAAAGACAATGTGCGTTGTTTACAATACAATTATTTTCATGCAAAAGTACTATATTATATTATTTAACATATTTTGCGTATTGAAAGTTATAGGTACTTACGGCGGTAAAATAGTAAATGAATTATTTGAATTGAGAGTGAAATTTTATCTGAGTTTTACTTGCAGTTTTGGTATAATCAACATCTTATGCTATATTTATCAATCAGATATGTTCTGTATGAATTTCAGGACTAACTTCTGTTGTAAGATTAATAACATTTTATTTCCTGAAAGGGAAAAGAGGGGGAAAAAAAGCACATGTGCGAATTTTCAAATTAAAATTTGCTTTGCTTCAAAATTAATTTCTTTCCTTTTTCGTTAAAACCCAATTAAGCTCCATGGAATCGAAATAACTTCTAGAAGGTTAAATTGTTATTTACATTTCCTTATTGATAATTCCTAGAATAACTTTTCCAATATTTCTTGATAATTTTGAACATGAAAAACATCTTTAACACTCCAAATACTTTTTATTTCAAATTTTCATATATGAGTTTGTTTACGTGAAAACTACCAATAGTATATTTCTTTATTTCATATGTTCGTTTTATAATACCAATGCAATTTAGAAGCATTTTTTTTCGAGGTATATTAGCAAACTGATTTGATATTTTACAACATGATATTATGAAATGATTATTGATGAAGAAGTACTTTGAACAAATTCTACTATTTACAACGTATGACACATTGCAAACATGGCGTAAGTCGACTAAAGATAGAAAAAGAAGTGGGGTATTTCGTGAAGACTACTTTATGTTTTTGTATAAATTGACTGATGGAAGGAAATATATTCTCAATTGTATTAACGAGCGAAGAGAGAGAGAGAGATGTGTGCGTGTAGCTTTGTCAAGTTTAACTGCAATTTGAATAAAGTTAAATGAATCTTCTGCAAGTAACTCTCTTATCCCTTAGCTATCATTGGAAACCTTAAAAGTCAATTAGAATAACTCTGCAATGCTATAAATTAGGTTGCGCTGAATTTACTGGTCGGATACTCCAAGACTGCCATTGATTGCAAGACACCGAACTAAACTGATTCTGGGAATGTCAATGACACAAAGTTAGATCCAATGCCACAATTTCAGGCAAGTTAATCTATCTGGGGCAAATTGAAGGAGATTAAGTCAGATTAAGGTAATCGACGGAAGACGGGATTACTGCGGGTGATTTTCGAAAATTGAGGGATTAAGGTTTCCTTGTCGTTTTAAGATTGGGAGTTCGAACTTGCTGTGTAGTTAAGTTGAAGGTGATAGTAAAAGCTTCGAATTTAGGGACTGAAAACCCTTTAATGTCGTGCTATTAGTAAATAATGCAACTTCAAGCACCATCGTTGTTAAAAAATAGCATCCATTAAATGCTTGAATATCTATTGAACTGACAACTTTGTCGCTTTATATATTTGAAGTGATAGGTATGTCATTTTGACAGTGATATACGCAGTATAGAAATCTTTCGAGCTAAGGCATAAAAAATGCATTTTCATAATATTTTATATATTTTTGTGTCAGTTTCCAATGGAAATGACTAACATTATTAGTCAACTAGTTATTTAAAAATTTATAGAAATAAACTGTGTATCTCTATTTTAAAGAAGTATTTTCCCATTTTATATTTGAATTTATAAGTCACTTATTTAATGAATGGAGCTATTATTAACGGGCTGTTATTTAGAAGATAGAAATATCTTAAAAAAATTTAAAAATATAATTATCCCTTAAAATTCTGAATAACACTGACGATTTTAATATTTAAAGCAGATAGTTCCGCATTCGTTCTTTGTGCTGGCATTTATATATTTTCCACATGTTATTCTTCCCATGTAAATCTCCTCCAGACTGCAAAAGAGGAAAATTTCATAATTTAAAACTGAAACGATAAAAGTAAAAAGTTTTTTAAATAAACTATCTCATTTTCTGGTCTGCTCATGAATTTTTCCATCAAGACGGAAAAGTAAAATAGCTATTTTAAGCAGCATGTAAATAGTTTCCTAAGGCATAAATTTATGTACAGCTCTTAATATGTAAAAAACTGGGATAAGAAACAAACAGCTGATAGAAAATAATTTTATATTAAAATGTTAATAAATATGTTCATGTAAATCTTAAATTAATTCAAATAATTTATTACTGTCTATTGCGAAACTGTCCTGTTTTATAGAACATTGTCAAAAATTGATTTACTTTTCTACGGTTATTGTTTGGAAATATTGGAGATGAGTGTCCAAAGTGTTAGAATGTCCATAGGTTTAGACAATGATTCAGACTATTTTATGGCTGAGTTCGATATCCGTGAGTGGCGTTGTCAGAGACTTATTCTTGAGCAAGTGGATTTCAAACATTCCCTAAAAGATACGCATAAAAATATTTTATTTTGACGATGCATATTAGGGTTACCTGGGATTATAATTGTAGATACATCGACAAATACACAAAACAGATTAATCAAGCGTAGACAGTTTAATTGAATAATGGTAAAATACGATTAACATTTTGCTGCTAGGTTAATGGTAGGATCGAGATCCTACTTCTTCGATACTTGAACAAGAAGTATTTCCAATCACGAAATTAAGAGAGGGTTGCTTTTTTAGTCGACAAGAATGACCTTACATTTTCTAATTGAAATAAAAATCTATAGGAAACAAGCTTATTTTTCGTTTTTGGATTGTTGGTTAACTGGAAATTTTTACGTGATATGAGCAGAGCCGGCGCGACAGTAAATATGATGCCGGGCAATACCATATTTTTAATAAGTAATATATATATATATATATATATATATGTGTGTGTATATAAATTTTTTGAAGAATGTGGAAAAAGGACGAAACATTAGTGCAACAATTTACATTATCATTAATAACCGAATTTAAATTGTGATTTGTACAATGTGCCTTGCATTTGATTGGGTCCTTTTAATGCGTGAGTGTACACCATCATAAACCCCACTCATAACATTAGCCCCATAATATCTTCGACCATAGCATTTTTCAAGGGAAATATTTAGCTTTTGTAATATTGTCATTTTATTATCTGACATTACTAATACACTAAAAAAGTAAGAGGAAATCACTTACGTTAGCTCCAGATAATCAATGTTGCAACGACGTGGCGAATTTCAATACAGTGCGTCCAAATTACTTGCGGTAGAAAATGGCGTTCTGTCGCTTTCATTAGAGCCCAAAACAACACATGTATGCCTGACCTTACCATGTCAAAATCTAGGTCCACACTATTTATAACGTCTAAATTTTACATGAAGGGAAAAGTAATAAAAACAAAATGTCTAAAGGAATTTTATGTCGACGACTGTCGTATTTCCCCAAGTAGGGTCGAAATTGACCTATGGCCCCGTGGTGAGAAACGTTTTAATTTTTCGTCGCCTTTAACGATATATCCCATAATTTTTTCAGCCGTGAGCGTGGTTGAACGTTGGGAGACTGCTTTTTTCCTAAAACTATTTCGGGGTGTTAATAATTTTACGAGCTTTTAACAGCTACATTTAGAAATTGAAAAGGGTTTTAGAGGGGTCAGCCTTCTGTTTTTGAAAGTGCAGAGAAAAGATTAGTGTGAAACGCTTTGTGCAATTGTATTTTATAAAAATAGACTATTATTTAACTTCCTGATACGGTGCTTCTCCCGATCAGGCGCCTTTAAGCGAGGTGGACCAAACTGCCTTGGTAATTAACCAATTTTTATTGAATAACAGCATAAATATTAATAAAAATGCAACGGAAAAAAAAATCGACTTATTGATTACGGCGCTCCCTCGTGAAGTGGCGCTCGGGGTTGTCGCCTGCTTCTCCCGTTTCTTCCGCCGGCCTTGGATGTGAGTTAGTTTTTTGTAAGATTCAACTTTCATAATAATTATTTCTGCAAACATGACGTTTCAACAACTTCAGGTGAAATTATATAACTCTTATAAAAATAACATATACGGATACTTTTATAATTGAAAGTAAGTGTTTGCAAATGGAAATGCACATAAAACACGAATAAAATAAAATAATAAAATACATTCAGTTCTTTGGAACGCTATTTCCAGGGTGTCGCTTTCAATTGGAAATACAGTTTTAATCTAAGTTGCGAACAAGCACATAAGACTACGATTAAGGAAAATTATGCCTGGTTATTGGATTTTATGTGCATAATTAACTTCTGGAGCTAGCGTTAGTGATAAAGTGAGAGTGACATGATAGAAACAAGAAAGCAAAGAAAAAGACAAGGGCTATAAATGGCTATTTTGTAGCAAAATTGCTAGTTCTGCAAGAAAAGACATCAAGAGAGGAAATGAAAATGAACTACCCTGTTTCCCTCCGTACTGTTGACTATGAGAAAACGTATCCCAAACCGGTAAACAACAGCGCCAAGCGTTCTCGTTCATCGCCAATCTATTTTCGTAACCATTTTATTTCTAAAGAAATAGCTTAGGCTAAGTGGTCCTACAATTGAATTTGATGTTCCAGGTTTTTCGCAAAGCGTTTCCAAGGGTCTCTTAAAAATACTTAATCGGAGAGAATTAAATCTAATCCCGCGGATTAATGGCGAAACGCAATTCTCTTTTAATTTACAACGCGCACTCCTGGCGTTCCATACAAAAACAAAATAACGAACTCACGCCAAAAAAAAAAAGCCCCATACATAGAAAGGCTATTTGGCGAGAAAGTTTAAATCGGGCTTTCTTTTTCCCTCTCCCAAACTGTTTTTTCTTCATAGCCCTTAAATGGCGGAAGTTCCAAAGAGGCGCAGGAGCGTTTAATTGCTGTAATCACCAGGCCCTCGCTTTTAGCAATTTCCAAGTAATAACGCCACAAAAAGGGATTACAGTCCCAAAGTGTTAGAAACGGAGATTAACTATGGCCATGATAAGTGAGCTTCTTTAACATGGAGGTAAAGCTGAAGTCGAAACATTTTTTTTAATTCAATAAAATGCAAAACGAACATAAATGGAATAATTGAGTAACGTTAAGCATTATACAAGAGAGTCCAAACTGCTATTTGTAAACCACAATTGATACAATAAGTAATCGATAGCTTATAATTGATATTTAGTTATCGTCTTAATGTCATATTTTGCTCGCGGCAGAGCAATAAGTTGTATAGTGGTTATTAAATCTTTTCAACGTAATTTCTTTACCTCATGTTACTTTTGACGATATCGTGAAGAGGAGAATCAAAGTATCGAGAGGAATTTTGGTGAATAAATCCAAGCAAGATCTATCCAGTTCAAACGTATTATTCATTAAAACACTCGACGATAGAAGAATTAATGTCCATGAAAAACAATTAGAATACAATATCTGAAAGAATTTAGCACGCGTTTTGGCGGAGCCTCCGATGATATTAGTCGTAAGAAGATTGATCGTAAATCGAAGACTGATCTTTTTAAAAGTTCGAATACAATTACTTATACTGTTGCCAAATATCAAAAGTTAAATAATCTGCAGTATTTGTATATATCATGAAAAGGAAATTTACACTGCTGCCAATTGCTAAAATTGTATTTATAAACGTATCGTTACTAGGCTGTCTCAGTGGAAACAACTAGCAATGAGCTCACTACAATCAAATTAAATCATTATTTTATAAGTATAATACAGTAGATGCTTATACTGATTACAAGTATATTAAATCCAATATAATATTAATCCTTTGATATCTATAATTCCTTTCATTTTTATTAATGAGCACGGAAATTTAATAATAGAAATTATATTAATTAGTTAAAAGAGTAATACTGTATAAATACATCGCACAAATATAAAATATTTAAGGCTCTACTTAGAAGCAATGAACTTGAACTAGGTTTATGAACGAAACAATAAGCTTATCAAGTAACACATAACCTTTGTATTAAAATAAACGTAAACTAGTTTTATATTTCAAACAAAATATTCTAAAATTGTAATAATTCAATGATATAATATATTTTATGGAATTATCAATGTTAAAATAATATAAAATAAATAATTATAAGAAATAAAATTATTATTTATTTAAATATACACAATTAAGTGATAACATTTTATATGATATTCTGGTGGTCCGAAATCCTACTTTGTTTTTGATCTCAACAAAAGAGAAATGAATTACTCACACACATGAGAGACAATATTATATCACCATGAGAGACTTCGAAGTTTGCAAATGACATGGTAGTGACTACAAGTCGCGATCTTCATTCTCGACACTTCATGACCAACCGACCATATAAGATGTCTCCTCACTTGTGTCATTATCGTCGTTAATCGTTACAACAATTAATCAATCTTATTTTGCACTTCACTAATTCAATTTCCCGGTACCGCAATATTTTCTCATCTAATTAAATATGTATTTACTATATTTTTATTGCGAGCTGGCGTTCTCGTAATATCACCATCGACAGAAGCCAATAAACAGCCTTAACTGAGCTATAATCAAAACGTTAATGTAAACGGATTATTTATACGCCTACTATATATAAGACAACACACACTTTACACGTGTCCGTACTTTAGATTTACAATCTTGTAAGAAACCTTTGAAAATTTTTGCTTAGATAGCATTTGAAAATTTTCGCTTAGGTAGCATTTGCAAAACGTTATGTTTACCCATGAAATATATTCCGTAACTTCTATGAATAAATAAAAATATTCAGATGGTTTCTGGTAGGAGAAAAAGGTAAATAGGAAATAGACAAATCAATCACACAATACCCTTCACTCTTCCGTTACAGCATTAATCAGTTGACTCATTCATTTAACTATTGATTAAGCCATTCTACACATTTCACATCTTTTTTCTTCTTCAGCAAGTATCAATTTTATCAGTATTAGCTCCATGACACTGATTGTGTATGGAATAAATTGTAACGAGGACACATCTTTACAATCTTAACAGTATTGGAAACAAACTAAACTACAATCAGAAAATCGATGGCAAAGAAGATGCAATTTGTTGGAGATGGGGGAAATTCGTTCATACAAAACAGTATTAAATACTTTTTCGAAATATTTAATATTGTTAAGTGTGCAACACGTTGCGAGCGTGGAACACTAATATACGTGTCAAACCTGCATTAATGCACACCGAACAGCGGCAAAAACTGCATGAGCATATAAAATATTAAACTCCAAATATTTTCCTAGATTTTTAATGTTATCTAAACCCTCTTAGCCGCATATTTGTAACCACATAACTACTGCACCTACCTGGAGAAGAACCATGTAACAAGCTATAGAATTCTGCTCTCCTAACCAACATCATTCAATTTCAAAGCCATGAACATAACCTTAAAAATGTTAAGTAAAAGATATATCACAAAATCTGCCCGAACCTTGCATTCTGAAAAATATAATTTATATTTTCTAATTTGTAAAAACGAAATAAAAAATATGTTTAATTTTATTACACTAAGGAGGTTCCGCTTTATTTCTTAATTCACCATTTCCATTTCGCTACGGAAGTGATCAGAGCATGACAATTTCGTAAGAGAATGAGTTTTTTGTTTACATTAGTTGAAACATCTTCTTTTTAAAATAGGATCAAGAGTTACGCAACTCACACTGAAAGTTTTAGAAATGAACACCGCGTAGTTTGAAAGTGATAAAATTGTTTATTACTGGCGTTCGAATAAAAGGTCGTAATGTAACTCATAAAATCTCCTTATTGACAGTTTCTCTGCAAATGTATATTAATATTTTTACGTAACATTTTTTGCCTTGTTTGGCAAACTAGCATCGAATCCTCGAAATTTGTTTTCTGGGAAAATTTATTTGTAGAAATCCTTTTATCTAGTTTGATAGGGGTTCAATAAAATATAAACTACATACAGATATCTATACAAAGCCCGCGTATTATAGCATTTCAAAACCGAAGTTATGGTCCAAAAATTTAGTGGATTATAAAAAGTGGTACAGTAAAACCTCCCTAAGGCGACCACCGTCGGTTGAGTGCAAAAGCGGTCGCTCAGAGAAGTGGTCTCTAAATGGAGGTAAATTTAGTATTAGGTTTATGGAGGGAGGAAATACGTTTCTAGAAGAACTGGTCGTTAAGGGAGGTGGTCTTTAAGAGAGGTTTTACTGTATTTGTTTGAAATTTATGTATATTGGCAATCTTCGAAAATAATATAATTGTTTCATTAACTTTATTTAAATTTACACAGTACAAAAGTATTTTATAAATTTAATTACTGTGAACGCTTAACTACTTAAGACTATTAGCTATCTTAGATCGCTTAGTTATCCAAGTATACGTATTGTTTAAGTCAAAGTGCTGTTTTTTTGCGAACTTTAAACCAAATAAATGCACAAAGAAATCTCCAAGTAACCACCAGTGGCGGATTTATAAAATTGTCGCCCCCTCACTCCTTTACAAA
>QLNU02015360.1:70605997-70672589 GCA_006491805.2 Dysdera silvatica
GCATCTGTCATTAGAGCCTTGCACCGACGAGCCTTTACACACTGTTGTAATGATGACCTTCGCAATGTTGAATTACGACGCAACAAAAGCGTGTTGAAAAAGAACGGTTACCCGACTAAATTTATCGCTCGTAACCAATGTGGTGTTAGTGGTGGAAACAGGAATGTAGAGGATGAGACTAGGAAGACATCAGTGGTTTTGCCATATGTGGCGGGTGTCTCAGAAAAGCTGTCTCGAATTCTCAGTTGTGTGAATGTTAAGACCTACTACAAACCTGTCTACACCCTGCGTGATCTATTACTTAAAGTTAAGGATCGCGTCCCTGAGGAGGAAAAATCTGGTGCTATTTACCAAATACCGTGTGGAGACTGTGACAAGGTGTATGTTGGACAGACGGGAAGATCGATACGTCTACGAGGGAAGGAGCATATGCGTGCGGTAGCTAGGGGAGACGATTCAAACCAGTTGGCTGAACATGTCTTCAGGGAGGGTCACGAACCAGATTGGCATTCGATGAAAATATTACATCAGAATGTGACGAATCTGGGGAGTAGACTTTTTCTGGAATCATGGGAAACCTACGGTTTGAGGAGTCGTGCAATAAACATCGCAAAACCTCTACCAGAACCTTACAGGATTTTTGCAAAACCTCGAGTTGGGGGTGTTCATCTGACATCGTCGGGTGCGGGGGCTTTCCCGGCGAGGGTTTCCCCGATTGGGGTTTCCCCAGCTGGAAATGCTCCGCACCAAATGGCGTCAGATGGGGATTCCCAACATGCGGGTATATAAGCTTAGGACTTTCACGAACTCTTCATTCTGCCTTCACTTGACAAAGGGAGCAGTTGGCTCCCGAAACGTCGTGTTTTTAAACCTTACGCCAGTGTCAAAATAACTGTTTGTTATGATATAAATAATTTCATTGATACGATTTTTCGAGCAACGAAAGCAACTAATATTTTTTAGCATTTTGCTACAACTTTTTTCCCATTTTAGCATTTTTGCGACAGCATGTTTTGAGCCAGCTTAAACTCTGCCAAAGAGAAACCTTAGTATTCCATATATTTCCCCGACTATTCCATAATATCCAAAGTTCCTCTATATATATGTATTTCAATTTCAATTTATTTATTTCCAGGCCAACAGTATACATATTTTATACATATTTTATACATAAATTAAATACAATGTGAAATCATAAACAATATTACCGTGGCCCAGGGGCCCCCTGGAAAAAGACGATATAAGTACATCATCTGACGAGTCCAAAGGGCCCAAGGTCCTCCAACTGCACTGAAAAAATGCCTCAAGAAGTCATTAATAAATAGATGCAGATAAATGACAATAACAAAAACACAAAGAAAATAAAAATAAAATAAAACTGTAAGTAAAAGACGGACAGAAATGGAATAAATAATAAAAAAAAGTAATTAATATCAATGAATCCCGATCCCAGCCTCCACCCCACATAAAATAAATCTTGTCATAATAGTTGGTTGTATGTATGTTTATGACGCAAGGCAGCAATGGACAAAACATTAAAGCGGCTCTCGATATTCGAAGTCCTTTTCAGTAATCAACTATTCAAAAAAAATAAAGACCTGCAAAGTGAAGTAGTACCCAAAGATCAAAACGCAAAATAACTAGTAGTACGATCTAGTAATATCGATTGACATTTTAGCCAATATATTCATCCCTGCATACTGGATAATTATATTATTTTTATGTCGTCTTTCATAATCATGAGATAGATAGCATAGTGTTATACTATCGGTTCTAAAAGTTTTAAACGACGAAAATAAAGCAGAAAAATTCTAAACTGTATGAGAGTACCAAAGTTCTTGAGGCCATAGCGTCTGGCTGTATTGTCTATGTCGATGTGAGAACCAAGATCCAGAAGAGAAAACAATCTTCTCTGGAGGATCTCTATTTTATGAATATTACTTTTAGATGTCAGACCCTACGTGGTGATACAATAATTTAAATGCGTAAGGATAAGTGCATAATATAAAGTTATTTTTACCTTAATTGGAAGCAAATGTGCCGGTCTGGTCAAAACTTCTATATTTTTGCTTATCTTCAATATTAAATGTTTTATATGTTCGTTTCAAAATAAGTTTTTCTGAACTATGACCCCCAGAAAAGAGATCTTGTTTACCATTTCAACCTCCCTCCCTCCCGGCAGTGTAAATCTTTATGTTTAGTCTCCCCCTCTCCCCAATTCCTCGGCCAAAAAGCATACCCTTCGTTTTATCAATATCGAGGCTTAGAAAATTACTACATAACCAGGAATAATATAATTCCGTTTTATTATTAATCCTTGAAACCAGATGATCCAAATCTCTGTCATTAAAAATAATAGTAGTGTCATCCACAAATTGTATAACGGTAGTATCAACATCAATGCATGTACTATCATTAAAATAAATGAGAAAGGGCCATGGGCCGAGCATAGAGCCCTGGGGAACGCCATACTGTAATATCACTACACTAGATCGCTGATCCTCAATTTGGACAAGTTGTTTCCTTTTATTGAAATAATTGCTTTCAAGATCATAAATTTTACCATAATAATATAATTTAGAAAGTAAAATATCTCTATCTAGGGTGTCAAAAGCTTTGGAGAGATCACAGAATAAAGCTATTACTTTTTGGTTATTGCTTAAAAAATCTTGAATAATTTTTAACCTCTTCATCAGAGCTAAGTTCGCACCCTTTCTCTTACGAAAACCATATTGAAATTTATGCAGAATTGAATATATATCAGTAAAGGCAGAAAGTCTAGGGTGAATCAACCTTTCAAATACACCTGCAAAAATATTCATAATTGAAATGGGCCTATAGTTATTTATGTCATTCAGTGCGCCCTTTTTGTGAATCGGAATAATTTTGGAGACTTACATGTCGGAAGGAAAAGTAACAGTATCCACACAATTATTGAATAAAGTATAGAGAACAAAGTACAGAGGTTCACCCAATACCTCAGCACCAATTTTAACTAATCTGGGAAGAACACCGTCTGGCCCCTGACCTTTCTCAGTATTAATACGTTTTAATTCAATTATGACTTCATTAATTGCAAATGGATCAAAATAAAAAGAATTAATGCAGTCGCTTTTCAAATGTTCATTATATGTTTTATTCTGAGGGGGAATATTGCTTCTGTGTAAATTTGGTATTCCTGCAAAAAATCCGTTAAATTTATTCTCAATATTATAGGAATCTTTAATAATATTACCATCAATTTTTAATGATATAGATGTCTTTTCTTGGATTACCCCTCAAAAGGGAATTTAAATTCTTCCACAACACCCTTGAGTCCGAGTTTTCAAATAAATGGTTATAATAATCCTGTTAGTCATCTTAATGTCCGCATTTAACTTATTTCTAAAGGTTTTTAAGTTTGACCAGTCTAACACATTCCTTGTTTTTATAAATCTATGGAAAAACTTATTCTTTCTATTAGTTTGTCTACAGATTTCATTAGCCATCCAACATTTTTTCATTTTCATCTTTTTCCATATCTTATTAAAGAATTCGTTTTGTAATTTGATCAACCTATTAATGATAAAATTATAAACGTCATCTGTATTCGCTAAATGGTCAAAGAGTTTCATAAAATTTATAGAAGCCAATCTCGTAATAAATAGATTAATATTGCATTCAGAGAAGCGTCTAAACTGAATATATTCGTTATACAGATTGGAATAACTGTCTTTATAAAACATGAATATAGGCAAAGGATCACTAAGAGCAAGCCCCAATAGCCCCGATACATAATTTTCCAAGTTTGTGAGACACAAACCAAGACAACTTGTCGAAGTCATTATCACTCTAGATGGCCATTTTATTGTATTAATAAAACCCCCAACTCTGAAATAAATTGAAATTCGGCCGCAGTAAAGGCAGTTGTCTTATATTTGTAAATAAATTCATATATTGAATTGCATATATGGTGCGTTTTTGGTTTCATATTTCTATATGGTATCTACAGGGTAGCCATACGGTAACTTCCTCTATATAAGAGACCCTAGGAAACGGAATTTTCAAGAAATCCAAATGAATGAATGAAGGAATGAATGAATACAAGAGAGTGGCAAGCCAAAAACACCTAGGCCAGATAAACCCATTGTATCTCTCCGCATAAACTAGAAATTAGCAAAAAATCCCTGTTGCCTTACAGAAAGTAAGGCAATCGGTTCAACGTAGACCACTGAATCCTTTAGGTGAACAATTCTTAAAATTTCGCAGACCGCGGACCCCCTTCAGAGATCACTTGCTCTCGCGGACCCCCAAGAATTAACTCAAAGTTTAAAGCCCGGAATATAAATATATATTAGGGTGGTTCGAATTTTCAAAAGTTGCTCGAATCGAAATGTAATAGTGCGGAAAAGTTGCTACTCGTCGAGATAAACACAGTGAAAAAAGCAGTTTTGGAATCGGATAATATCTTCAGGTCGCGTATGACCGACAAAATTTGAGACATTAGCCATAAATTGAACTTTTCTAGAAAATTTTGAAAAGTGCCTTAAATTCGTCGGATTATCATGAAACTTCAGTTGTGACAGTAATTAAAAACTAGTTAACGGGAAATAATAGTTTGACGGACGAAAATGCCCTTAAAGGAAAAGAGCAGGAGGTCGCTTTACGACGAAAATTGGTCAAAATTATGAAAAAACAAAATATCGTAGAAGCGTTCATGATTTCATCAAAATAGGCTAAGCAGACTGTTTGATTAACTATTGCTGTGTCGCTCTTCGCCCTTTGCATTCCACATTCAGTAAAAAAGAAAACGACCCAAATCTCACCAGGGGAGGTGGCCGCACTTCGAGTTCCACTGACGCCTTTCCCAGCCAAACAACCTTAACTTGACGTGGAAAATCACTACTTCTGTGATTTAATTTGGTTCTCCATGAATTTGGCCTCGTTTTCAAATATTAGCATTTGGCAGCGAGAAAGCCAAGTTGCTCTGATGAAACCATCTCTGCTGTCACCACCACATATTTTGATCGCTACTTCTGTGATTAGTTTCACACTACGTTTATCCGCCTGAATGTAACATAGAAATTCGTTTATATTGAAAGTTGGTATCTGCTTGGAATGAGTGAGGTCTAAGATTTCCTCGGATGTTGCAGATGCTAGAAGTGGAGGACAGATAATTTTCGTTGATGACTAACTGATCAATCCGGTGTAGTCTTTTGCATTAAAATTTAAATTAGAAGTGATGAATGTGTGTGCGAATTTGCATTTCTCTAGTTTTCCCTGGCATTTAAAATGGGTCTCAAACAAACTTTCTGACATGCTTTTTTTCGTCTTTCACCATAGCCAGAAAATTTTTAAAATGGGCAAAGCTGGCATTGAATGCGACGAAACAATCAAAAACCGCTGCGTGGAAAAACGAATGCATTAAGTTTATAGAAATTTCCTTCAAATAACCTTTACAGTGGTCCATCTGTATGCTCCACTTCAATGAGTTGCCATTGAGGAACTTCATTGAAAAATTAGATGGCACAAAAATTGGCCCACAGTCTGGACCTATCGGAAAGCACCTTCAAAGATGCGAAAAATTACCAATGGCAAAATTTCTGGAAATTCATTGCATACTTCCAAAAGGGAACAAAGGTATACTAAGCAAAGATAAAATATGTTTAATTGGAATGTTACTGGCCATCCATCCACTCGGGTATTTTTCCTCCAGACCTTGCCATGTGTAAAACTGGACTGCTCAGCCATTCAGGTTGTTGATAACGGCTAATAGAATCCTTTGACCAGGGATCTTCAACCCGCGGTCCGCCGACATGTTTTTTGCCTCCCGCTGGCTTATCAAGAAATGCAAATTGTTCCACACAAAAATACACTCCTTACTCCCTGTGAATCTTAAATCTATATTTTATTGTGCTCACATTTTTACATTTAGTAATAAATATCTTAAAACCCCTAGAAAACAAAAATGACACACGGTCTTCCCTCAATCGTATTTTATTTTAATTTTCTTGCGTACATGGATATTAACGGTAGTTTTATTAATTTTCAGTGCAACAGTAATATATTCAACTTAGGACTCATTAAATTCTATTCTGAATGTATCGATAAGAACATATTACCAACCATCCGAGTGCACGGTCTGAAAACAATATCACTATTCGGGAGAACTTTCGTCTGCGAACAGTTCTTTTCAAGGACGAAGTTAGTAAAATCAAAATTTAGGACCAGAATAACCAATGACCACATTAAAAGCACTCTTAGGGTTGCAGCATCAAAAATAAGATGAAACAAGCTTGTTAAAAATAAACAGTGCTAACAATCCCACTAAAAGGTTTAATTTCGCTTTATATATTAAAAACTAAAATATTGTAAATGTTTTTTGCTTCCATACCGAAAATCGGGGTAACTAAAGCCACTACGTTGGGTAAATTTCCGACACTGATTTTGGCAATATTGTTTTGATTGTTAACTTTCATGCCATCAATTCCATATTTTGACGAAGCTTTGGGCCACATATTTTAATAGTGTGTGTGTTTTAAAATTAAGTTTATAAACCTTTATTTATATTTAGGATAATTTCGTCATAAATTTATACAGTCCATAAATTTAATCACCAAAATCACATTTGTAAGTTAAATTCACTAACAAGGGAAGGGCCCGAGCTGGACGACGCCAATTTTAATGAGAGTGGTCTCATTTGAAAGCTTTTAAAAAAATTGTTAGACACGTACTCGAGCGTTTTTCAGCATGGGCCTTACTATAGATGCCAGGGGCCAAAAGAGGGCAAAATTAGGGGCATTTTCGAAGATTTCAAACGGCTGTATCCCGATTAAAATTTAGAGCTAAAAATTAAGTTTTGATGCATTGTATGCATCTTTCAAATATATCGAATACTTGTTTCAGGATTTTTCGGATAAAATATTATTAAATGTGATTTTGCAATTTTGAATATCGCCTCTATTACTGCTATCTATCGAAAGACTTCTTCGCAATTTGGCGAAGTCATTGGCGATCTTTCTAGAAAGATGGCTGTTTGTGTTTGTATTATTGAATATGCATGAAACATATAAAAGGAGGTTGAAATATAAATTTATGCATTAAGGATACAAATTAATAATGGAAGATCTTACTGCTCATGGGAAATATCGTGAATTTATTGTTTGTAATCATTTAATATCTTTTCTTGCGAAGATTAAAATCTTCGTTCAATAACTTGCATTCGTAATACCCCAAACACTACCTTGCGTAAGAACAGTGGGTCACCCAGAATTTTCCGAATGGGGGGGTCAGTGGCACACAGAATTTGTTCAAAGATGTGTAGGTGTGGGGGGAAGGGGGTTAACATCAATAACCTTTTTGAACTGTTATATTAATTAGTAAGGCAGTTGTATTCTGTGCATTTTTTTTTCAAGAGCAATATCAAAATAATTTTTCCGTTTTTTTCAAGAGCAATATCAAAATAACTTTTCTATTTGATCATCCCAAGGCCCGGCCCTTGGATTCTGGGCCTCATCGCTCCCCCCATGGGTACGTCACTGCGTTAGAATGTACTGCTTTCTTCATCTTGTCTCGCTCGTTTTTTGGAATAGTAAAAGAAGGATTGCATTATTCTACAGAAACAATTTTCATTTTTTTCGTGTTATATTATAGGATGAGCATGTTGTATATGAGTAATTAATGTATATGTGTGTTTGAACGATATGAACTACGCTTATACGTTTTATTCAGATTGATATTAAATTACAGAAAACTTGTGTAGGAAATTATAACGTCTTAACAAGTATTATGACTTTAGTTGCTACGAACGTTAGCGAAATTGAATATTTGTGACTTACAAAAAGAAAAACAGGTGTCTCAAACATATAAAAAAATTCATTTTTTCTTTGACTGCTAATACATGTTAACTTAATCCACAACATGCAGAAAAATGCAATTGTTAGTTACTGCGTTTGCCGCAAAATATAACTCTCTCTCTACTCTTATAGGTTCAGGTTAGATAATGATAAGAGCAAACTGGTTTTCAATATCTTTCTGGAAATATCGCCAATGATTTCGCCAAATTGCTATGAAGTCTTTTGATAGATATCAATAATAGGGGCGATGTTCAGAATTTCAAAATTACATTTAATAACGTTTTATCCAAAAAATACTGAAACATGTATTCAATATATTTGAAAGATGTATACAATGCATCAAACTTAATTTTTAGCTCTAAATTTTAACCGAGATAAAGCCGTTTGAAATCTTTGAAAATGCCTCTAATTTTGCCCTTCTTTGGCACCTGACATCTATATTAAGGCCCACGCTGAAAAACGCTCAAATACGTGTCTAACAATTTTTTGAGAGCTTTCAAATGAGACCACTCCCATTAAAATTGGCGTCGTCCAGCTCGGGCCCTTCCTTTGTAAAACATTTTTAAACATAACCTCAAACAATACTCATACGGTTGTTATACTTCTTAGATTATATTTCCATTTTGTTTTGTTTTTTTCAATATTTTTAAATTCATTGTTGCTCCCTGTACGGAGTAACAAAGGCCACCAAACAGGAGTGGTTTTTATAGTCTTCATCCAAGATGAAGATGGCGTCTCTTTTTCTCCTAAACAAAAACAGATCTAGTTTGAGCTTGTTTCTATGTAGGTGTCGAAAGTTATTGAGTAAAAATAAATTCCCCCGCGAAAACTCACAAAAATCTCGCCCCGGAGGCTTTCTTGTGTTGACCATATTTGGCAATTGTGTTATCCCTGCGGAGGGTAATAATACCTTAACACCTTTACATACGGAGAAAGAGAGCGTTGTTTCCTGTCCTCATTCGTCTAGCGGTCCAAGACACTCCGGGCTAAACGGAGGGACCCTGGTTCGAATCCAGGATGGGGAAAGCGTCTCTTTTTCTCCAAAAACGAATAAAGCTCTAACTTGAGCTATTTATCCATAGGTGGTGAAAATTATTATATAAAGCCATTATGCTGGGTAAATTTCGAACACCGATTTTGGCAACACATGTTAAATCAAACATCTTGAACTTTTTTAGTGTGAATTAAACATCCAAAACACTAAAATGTAAAAAATTTTAATCTTTACTTTTAGTTTTACTAATAAATATCTTGAGCAGTATATGTACATTTATTTTAGCCCTTTATATGGATTTTGATACCCCATCATCAACTAACCTAAGTCAAACATTGAATTCTTCTGCTGGCTTTAGTTACCCTACATTTAGAAGTAACTTAAGCCACCATGTTTTGTTTTGTTTATGTCTTTAACATACATGTTGTAGAAGACTTTCATACATCTGAACATAGAGTGTAACTGTAGACCCAAGTTTTATAATAACTAGTTAATCTCTAAAGTAAATGATGTTGAATTGGCAGATGTTTTAAATTGAAAAGTGGTTTAACTAAATCCGAAAGACGGTACGTATTTCACGTTATGTGTATCTTCAGTTCCAGAGGCGTATCCAGAAAATATTTTCGGGGGAGGGGAGCAAACCAATATAGAGATCTAAAAAACAGGGCGACAAAAGTGAATCCAGGGGATCACCCCTACGCCTCCCCGGATCCACCTTTGTTTAGTCCTAATATTGCTGATACAGTAGTGCGGCCCATGGGCCTACAAGAATAAGCAAAATTGGTCCTCGGACTGAAAAAAGTTTGAAGACCCCTGCCTTAGACTATACGTTGCTTCCTCAGACCCATCTTCAAATCTTATTCATATCACAACGTTCATCCTGAAAGTATACTCACCTCTATGGTTCACAATCAAAACCCAACGACCAATATTTCAAGGCCCAAAACATGTTTTTCAGTGTATTCAGGATTCCCGATATTTACCAGATCATCTCAAAACAATCATTGATCCAATAATCCAAAACAATGCTTTCATTGCCCATCCAGAGAATTTTTTCTGGCTATTGTGAAAGACGAAAGACGGCATGTCAGAGAGTTTGCTTTAAGGTGCATTTTAAAAGCCAGGGAAATACCAGAGAAATGCAAATCCATACGCACGTTCATCACTCCTGGTGTAAATTTTAATGCAAAAGACTACACGGGGTTGATAACTTGGTGATCAACGAAAATTACCTATCCTCCACTTCTAGTATCTGCAACATCCGAGGAAATCTTAGACCTTGTTCATGCCAATCAGATACCAACTTTTGACCTGGACGAATTTCCATGTCACACTCATGCAGTTAAACATACAGTGAAATTAATCACAGAAACAGTGTGGCGGAGACAGCAGAGGTGGTTTCATCAGAGAAGTTTTGCTTTCCCGCTGCCAAATGTCAATATTTGAAAACGACATCCAGTTCATGTGGAACCAAACCAAATCACAAGAGTAGTAATTTTCCACATCCAACTGTGGTTGGTTGGCTGGGAAGGGCGTGGGTGGAACCTGAATTGCAGCCACCTCTCCTGGTGAGTTCGAGGTCGTTTTCCTTTACACTGAATGTGGAATGCAAACAGGCGAAGAGCTGCACAGCAATAGATAATCACAACGTCTGCGTAACCTGTTTTTCTACAGTCATGAACGCATCTACGATGTTTCATTTTTTTCACACTTTTGGCCAATTTTCGTCCTACAACGACTCCCTGCCCGCTCCTATTGGGGAGGTAGTTTGTCCGTCAAAATAATATTTCCGGCTAGGTTGTTTCTATTTACTGTCACAATTGAAGTTTCATGATAATCCGACAAATTTAAGGCACTTTTCGAAATTTCTTAATGAAGGACAATTTATGGCTAATTTCACAAATTTTGAGGGTCATGTGTGACCTGAAGATATTATCCGATTCCAAAACTTATTTTTTCACTGTACTTATCTCGAGAAAAAGCAACTTTTCCGCACTATTACGTTTCGATTCGAGCAACTTTTGAAAATTCGACCCACCCTAATATATATATTTGTGTGTGTTTGCATCATACATATTTATTTCTAGTGTTTCAGCACTAATTTTCACCATTTAAGGAAGGAATTTTTCGTCCCCTCATAATTTATTCTTAGCATTAAAGAGCAAATGCTCTTTCCCTAAAATTTTTCCGAACCTTTTTGGAACATTGGGAGTATCTCGCGGACACACTGATACGATCCCGCTAACCCCCAGGGTTACGCCGACCACAGTTTAAAAACCGCTTCTTTGGGCAATATATTCAGAGTCCCAAAGATTCGGAATCTAAGTTCCACAAAGGCAACACATTCACCAAGAACGTGCTCCACTGTTTCAGCAGCTTGTTTGAATCCTTTGCATATATGACCATCATCAATCTTGACGGTGCATAAATGTTTCCTAAGGCAGTGTCCTAAGTAGGTCCACTAAGATTCTGCATGACTTTCTGTCCAGTTCCAGTAAAATTTTTTTGGTTCTTATTAGAGCTACCTTTGAAGAAATTTCTTGACTGCCTCATACCAGAAGTGTGTGACCACTCTTTAACGGTTTCCTTATCACGGATTGAGTGCATGTCTGATCCCAAAACGGGAGACAGGAAGAAACGGCTCAGGTCCAACAGGCCTGGTGGAACTAAGCCTTGCTAAGCCACCTCATTCTCCTCCAAGCCCCGATTACCAGTCACTCACACCAGTCTCATCTTGTTGAACTTTAATAATTTATCAAGTATACTTCGACATTCCAGTACGAGTTTGGAAGTAGCAGTCACTTTGCCCAGTGCTCTCAGTGCTGCTTGACTATCGGAACAAATTGCAATTCAATGATTGCAAACTGTATTCTTCACAAGTTCTTGAATGCAAGTCAAGATAGCAAAAATTTCCGCCTGAAAGACAGATGTTTAAATGTACTTGTATGAAATACAAATTGTGAATTGATCAGAAAACACTACATCTAAATGACTGTGGTACATATGGTCTTACGACACGACAAGAGACGTCACACCAAACACTAGTGTCGGGATCCACCATCAGCATAAGTTTAAATTGTAAAGGACAATTTTTTTCAGTAAGCAACGTCTTTAACCTCTCGTCTGTCTCTTGTGTTAATGCGATGGTTCTATATTCAATATTGCCTGTGGTATCAATTGTTGAGATGCGAGACAATGCATCTGCAACATCATTGAGTTTACAGGATACATATCGAAATCGGTAGTAAATTGTGATATATAGTTCAAATGGCGCTGCTCTCTAGAAGAAGCTTTTTCATTTCGTTGCTTGAAAGCATGTACAAGTGGTCGATAGTCGGTCCAAACTCAAAAGTGTCTTCCGGTCAACATATGTCGGAAATGACGAACTGCGGCATACACACCATACAATTCCCTGTCATAGGCACGGTACCGTTGTTCTGCTTTGCTAAGTTTTTAAAAAAAAAATACCAGGGGTTGTGCAATTCCTTTGATATTATGCTGTAAAACAGCTCCAACAGCTGTTTCTGAAGCGTCTGTCATCAGAGAAAGCGTAGCTCCAGGAACAGCATGTGCTAGAAGTGTGGACTTCACTATTGCTTCTTTACATTTACGAAATGCGTCATCGGTACTATTGTTCAAACAATGACGGATTTGTTTTTTTTCTTTTCCTTTGCTGTTAATTGATGGCGAGGAGCTTGAATGTGTGCAGAATTCCGTATAAAGCGACGGTAAAAATTAACCATTGCAAGGAATCTATGTAACTCCATAACGTTTGTAGGACATGGAAAGTCTTTAAGGACTGAAATCCTATCATCCAAATGAGATATTCCTGTTGCAGATATTTTACAACCCAGAAAGGGTATTTCTTTCTTACGAAATTCGCATTTGGCAATATTAATACAAGTCAAAATGCTTCAAATTTGCTAAAGACTCTAGCGAGTTTTTCCTCGTGCTGCTCTTCAGTCTCGGATGCTATCAAAATATCATCGATATAAGCATAACAATTAGGGCAGTCTCGTAAAATATTGTATATTGTCCTCTGGAATGTTTGAGCAGCGTTCCGGACTCCGAAGATCATGTAAACATATTCAAACAATCCTATGGGTGTAATAATTGCAGTGGAGCATCATTAGGTTCAACTGGACTCTGGTGGTAAGGTTTTACTAAATCTAATTTGGAAAACATAGCTTCTCCTGCTAAGCTCAATGTAAAGATCTGAATGTATGGAATTGGGTAACAATCAGGCTCTTTGACCTCATTAAGCCTGCGATAATCCCCACAGGTTCGCCAATTGCCATCTTTCTTCTACACCATATGGATAGGGCTCGCCCATGCACTAGAAGAAGTACGAATAATGCCCTGGTCCAGGAGTGATGAAAGCTCACGTTTGAGAATAGCAAGTTTACTTGGACTAAGTCTTCGAGCTTTAGCAAAAACTGGGGAGCCGCTAATAACGATACTATGAGTTACAGAATGAGGGATAACTGTACGAGCAGAAAACGAGCATGTAATAGTTGGAGATTTTGACAACGATGAAAAGTATGGAATATTTTGTGTAATAGTTGTAATTGTCAAGAGAGGTGTTTTAATTGTTGCCGAGGGTTCAATGATGTAATACCATCAATAAGACGCTTATTGCCAATGTTCACCAACAAACCAAACTTATGTAAAAAGTCAACACCTAAGATATGTTAAGTTTTAAACCATAATAACCAGGAAAATATGGATTTCTCAGAAATTTCGTATTAATAATTTTTGCTTAAAAATTTGCAAGGAATCGCGCTGTGTAGAGTTAATGCGGTCTTGACTTGACACTCTGTATATATGTATATATAAGTACTTTTTGAAAATGTAAGGTAAATTACGTAGAATTTAGATGACAGGAATTTGACAGAAATAAATGTACTAGGAACACAGTAAAAATAAAAAAATAATAAAAATAAACAGAACAGCAGTAAATTAGCATAAAAGTCACAACAATGAACTCAACAAATAACAGGATACACAAAAATACAGCAAATAATTAAAATTAACAATTTCAGATAAGGACCGGAGTGAATTTGAAGAAAATAGTACAATAAATGGAAAAAGGACACGTGTAGGAACGTTTTCAAGGGAGGCTCCAAATACGTGGGCCCTAAGGAAAGGAATGTTTCTGTATTGAAATGAGCTTAAGCTATAAAATTCCCATGCCCCCCCCCGCCCGACATTCCAAGCAGCAAAAAAACAAAGTAACAATAAAAAGAAAAATTTTCTTTCTAAAAATGAGAAAAATAAAAGGACTTACATTGGGATGCGGACGGACTTACGACACAGCAAACAGGATAGGAACAAAATTAAGGCTTAATAAGAAGAGAGCGGAGGGGAGGGCAGCAGAGTTGCCAGTCTTAAGCTAAGGAAGTTGACGGCACCAGGAAAGCCTCCAAAATGGACAGATTTCAGAGCAATCTTTTGTTATTTTTGAACTTATTAAAAAAGCAAGCAATATTGAGCGATTCTATTGCTACTACTGAAACGATCTCATATAAAAGGGATTATATCCTTACCCAAAAAATTGAACGCAGCCACTACTTCCCGAACGTAAAACAACAAAATTCACATGTATTTTACATTGTGGTTACATTAGTCGGGTGCGGTTAGTAGAAATATTTTACTATTGCTAGATCCCTATTTACAAATATTTACAAGCGTATCTTAGTGGAATCGTCACTGATCTCAACGTCGCAAAATAAGACATCTTTAAACGTTTAAATGCAATATCCGTTCAACCCTACTAAATACATTACTAATTAAGCCGGTAGGGATTCCATTATTGATTAGTAAATTAAACAGTCTAAAAATTTCTTTCAAGAAGTTATTGTCATTGTTATAAATCCTATTAATTCGGCAAATTTGTAAGATAATGATATTTTTAAACACTTTTTTGCTTAAACATGACCCGAAATTGGACAAAAGCAATACCTGGAAATCAAAGTCTTCCTTTTATCATAAATGCTACATTGCATTTCGTTATCACCCCCTTTGGATATTTTGATGTCAAAAAACGAAGTAAAGCCCAGACATTTAGTTTCTCTCAGAATAAGGATATTCGGGAAAATGCTAGAACTCAGCTCTTTAAAACACCACAAGAAACCAATTAGATTTCGGTTCATAACATGCGGAACCACTGCGTACAACAGAAAAACAGTGAAATTACAGACCATCTTGAAGGAAATCCTCTTGGAGATTGAAATTAATGAAAAGAACTGCTTTATCATTAGAAATAATTCAAAAGTTCTGGATTACATACATAAAAACAAGGACAAAATTACTAACCTTGAAACTCATGATTTTGTAAACCTTTCCACGAATATCCCCTTGAAAGATATGAAGCAACTAAGGACATATTTATATCAAGGATTTGAGGATATTATAGGGACCAACGAAAATCAGTGGAATAAGCTTTTCGATTTTGGAGTTTCTGAAAACGTGTTACACAACGGGATTGGATACTATCGCCAAAGAAGTGGTATTCCCATGGGTTGCAGTTTTGAAAGTTCTTTGGGCGATCTACTTTTATATTACTACGAAAGGAAAAACGAAGGACTGAAAATTCCTGCCATGCGATACACAGACGGTATCATTGTCTTCAATTGCAGAGATTTTAAAGAGCTGAGTGTTCTAGCATTTAACCGATAATTCTTATTCTGAATAAAACCAAATGTCCGGGCTTTACTTCGTTTTTTGACATCAAAATATCCAAAGGGGACGATAACGAAATGCAATGTAGCATTTACGACAAAAGGGAATACTTTGATTTCCAGGCAGTGCTTTTGTCCAATTCCGGGTCATGTTTAAGCAAAAAAAGTGTTTAAAAATATCATTATTTCACAAATTTGCCAAATTAATAGGATTTGTATCAATGACAATAACTTCTTAAAAGAAATTTTTAGACTGTTTAATTTGCTAATTAATAATGGAATCCCTGTCGGCTTAATTAGTAATGTACACTATATGCCCAAAAGTATCCGGACACTTTGGATTTTTAATTTTTTTCGAATTTCTAAAAACTACTCTGCCAATTATTCTTTGACTTTGAAGATATATAGAACATGCTTGAGTGCGCACTTTCCAATAAAGTTTCGGTGACTTGTGCATTTAGGGGACCACCCACATATTGACAAAGTGAAAAAATATATTTGATCACCCTGTATCATAAAAAGCTGGAAATTATTTGTAACTTTCAGAAAATATTTAACCAGCTATGCTTAATGCCTGTGTGCATTTTCGTAAAACAAACATGTATATTCCTGAAGATAGAAACGTTCATTTAATAAACCCAAATTTTTCATATTTTTTGCTTATAATTCACAATTTTCAGTCAGATTTCACAAAACTTACAAAATAATGTCGACGTACAAGAAAAATATTATACTACAATTAGAAATTAATATATTGAATGCACGATGAGATAGAACCATTTAAATAAATTGATTTTTACTGCGCATGCGCGAAAAATATGAATAACTTTTTTCTCATAATTTGTAGTCAATAGTATATGGCAATTTAAAAAAAAAAAATACCAGTGGCATATATTTAAAATTCAGAAAATTATCGACGATATAGTGAGTCGTATTTCTCTAATTCTCTGAAAATAGCTAGATGATAAGGGAGTTTTCCACAAATTATCATATTCCAAATTACCAAATACCCTTATTCTGACAATAAAATATTCCACATTATTATACAAATAAGGATCAAAAGTATCCGGACACCTACTACATGGTGGATTCTGTTAGTGACGTCAAATTTCTAGCTCTCAGACAAGTATAAAAGAAGTCTGACGAGTTAACAATTATAATTTCAAAGCTAGAAAAGTAAAATGGGAGGAAAGGGCGAGCTAAATGATTTTGAACGTGGTGAAGTCATTGGTTGTCACCGCTGTGGAAAATCTGTTCGTGAGATTTCTGTGATGTTACGAGTGCCCCGTTCCACCGTTAATGTTGTTATCGTAAAGTGGGAACATACGGGGACTACAACGGTGCATCCACGACCTGGTCGACCACTTCGTCTAGTAGACAGGGAACGCAGAGTGCTGAAGAGAGTTGTGAAAGTGAACCGCATGAAATCGGCGGAAAAAGTTCGTGCGGATTTTCAAGATGCCTCTGGATGCAACGTCAGCACAAAGACAGTTCGTCAGGAACTGCAAAGTCTTGGTTTTCATGGCCGAGCAGCTGCATATAAACCAAGCATTACTGCAATCAATGTCAAGCGTCGCTTACAATGATTCAAAGTGTGCAAAACATGGAGCCTGCAGCAGTGGCGTGAAGTGTTATGGAGCGATGAATCACGGTACACTATTTGGCAATCAGATGGTAGAGACTGGATGTGGAGAATGCTGGGTAAACGCTTTTTACTTGACTGTATTGTGCCGCAAGTTAAGTTTGGTGGTGGAAACATAATGGTTTGGGGATGTTTCTCATCGTTCTGGCTGAGCCCTCTGCTTCCTATGAAGGGAATTCTGAAGATGGAAGGCTATCTCGACATTTTAGGCAGTTCCATGTTGTCTACATTGTGACAACAGTTTGGAGTAGGTTCATTCTTGTTTCAACAAGATCGTGCTCCTATCCACACAGCACAGGCTGTACAGAGCTGGTTTGCTGACATGGATGTTGAGGAATTGGACTGGCATGCTCAGAGCCCAGACCTAAATCCCATAGAACACCTATGGGATGAATTAGAACGTCGACTGTGAACTAAGCCAGAATGCCCCACATTGGCGAAAGAGCTGACTAATATTCTTTTGCAAGAATGGCGTACAATTCCCACTGAAAAATTCCAGAAACTAGTAGATAGCCTCCCAGATAGAGTGGTAGCCGTCATTGCAGCAAAATATGGCCCCACTTCATACTAATTTTTGACTTCTTGTTGGTTTGTTGTATTTTTATGGCGCAAGGACAACAATGGTCATTCTGCACCAAGCAAGGTTTTTGACTTCTGTAAAGGAGAAGCAAAACATGCAGGTGTACGGATACTTTTGATCCTTATTTGCATAAATCTGGAATATTTCATTTTCAGAACAGGGGTGTTTGGTAATTTGGAATATGACAATTTGTGGAAAAAACCCTTATCATCTAGCTACTTTCAGAGAATTAGAGAAATACGGCTCACTATATCGTCGATAACTTTCTGAATTTTCAAGATATCCCACTGGTATTTTTTTTAAGTTGCCCTATACTATTGACTACAAAATTATGAAAGAAAGTTATTCATATCTTTCGCGCATGCGCAGTAAAAAATTATTTTCTTCAAATGCTCATATCTCATCGTGTATTCAATATATTAATTTCTAATTTAAGTATAATATTTTTCTTGTACGTTGACAAATGTTCTGTAAGTTTCGTGAAATTTGACTGAAAATTGTGGATATTATAAGCAAAAAATATGTGACAAAATTTGGGTTTTCTTAAAGAAACGTTTCTATCTTCATGAATATACATGTTTGGTTTACGAAAATGCACACAGGCATTAAGCATAGTTGGTTAAATATTTTCTGAATATTGTTTGAAATGTTTAAAATTATGTGAAATTATTTGTTAATAAATTTCTATAAATATGTGAAACGTTTTTATATATATTATTTAAATGTTGTATAAAATGGTTAAAATTTTGAGAAAATTTTTTATTGACAAATTTCTACAAACATGTGTAAAGTTTATATTGTTTGTTATGTTATTTTCGGCAGACTATTGGTGCCAAAATCTACATAATATACTTAAATTGCGCATTGTAAGTAATGAAATTAAACATGTTAGTGTATATAAGTCTAATACTGTATTTTCTTGATTAAATATATATATATATTTATATATGTGCGTGTGTGTATAAAAATTTTACTTACACCTAATCAGTTCGCAAAACATAATTCACTCAGTATGGAAATTAAGCCCGACCAAAATATATAATGCCAAAAAGAAAAAAAGAATCTGGATTATTCAAAAATGAGATAAAGGGGGAGCTCTTCTTCAGACAAGAGATGCCCCCCATTATTTATTTATGAATAATGGGTTCTTGTATAGTTATATTATTTTACTGTTTATAATATATGTTTAAGCGTGCATGTGCATCAATACATTGTGAACAACTTCCCAAATGATGATAACATCAATCGCCTAAACTTGAAATGGAGCTATTTAGGAACTGGAGTTACTAGAGCTATAAGTCCCCCTATCCGATTTCTCCCTCCCGGGATATCTGCCAATTTTGGGAAGTAGAAATGGCTAAAATATTCACTTATTACTTTGATAATTAATTTAAGTACATAAATTAATTCATGTGTGTTTGGCTAATTTGTATATATTATTATGATATGTTCGTAGGTTCCTCATTTAATTTCATTGCTAATTTCGTCGCTCTCAAAGGGCCGTGGTTTGTGCAAGCAATGCAATCATGGCTTTTGTTCAACATAAAGACATATGACTGGAAAGCTATCATTAGACACATAAAATACATCATTACTTACCTCATAGCCGTAAATCGTGAATTTTTTATACTATAATTCATATATTAAATTGTTGATGTTCTTAATACTCTTCTTTCTTTTGCAATGTCTACCTTCGAAGCTTGGTGGTCTCGATTACGCTTTTAAATTCATTAAACTAAGGTGAAACATTAACAATTTAATCGCCTATTCTTTAATATGTTATTTCAGTTGGCTTACCCGCGGGGTCTTGACTTGATTTGAGGTCAAGACACCGCAGGCTCAACGCGGGGACCCTGGTTCGAATCCAGGATGAGGACGGCGTCTCTTTTTCTCCAAAAATAAAAAAGCTCTAGTTTGAGCTAAATATACGTGGGTGGCAAAAATTATTGTATAATAGAATAATATTTTTTGCTAATAAAATTTATGCATCCAATTTCTGGCATTAATTACTGCTGTTTAACGAAAATTGAAATATCAAGTGGTTACGATTCAAAAACTGCTGATTGTATGTTATTTGTATGTTATTTATATATTATATATAAAATTTAGCCTATTGGCTAAAAAAAGAGAAATATGCATATGTGTTGGATTTAAAAGTAAAATTACCAAACATAGACGATCAAAAAAAATATCTATATCACGTCTTTTCTGAAACAAGATTTCTTCTTTAAGTTTTAACCTGACCATGAAATGTGTCAGCAAAAAAACGATGATCGGTAAGATTTCAAATGTCAATAACTCCAAAAATATTGATTTCAAAACATTTTCGAACAAACATTTTTTGCTTAAAATTCTAAGAGGAATCTCGCTATATACTTTTCTTTTGGACGTTAACAGACACCTTATATATAAATACATACACACACATACATTTTCTATACAATTATGTGCACGGTATATTTTTTGAAGCTGTTTATTTATTTTTATTATTCTTACTTTTTTCAATTCAAATATGACGTTTAGCTGCTCATTACCATTGCTAGAAGTCTATAAGAAGGCATTGAAATGTAGGCGACATTCACATAGTTTTAAGAATGTGAAATTTGTTTGGGACTCTAACGTAATATATGAAAATTTCCACCAATGTGCATGTGCTAAACACATTTCCTGTCGTGCACATAATCATAACTTTTATGCATTGAGATGCCATAAAATTAAACGAAACTTTTACATCGCTCTGGTGCACACCCTGTAATATGCTTTTATTAATTTTGTAATTAATTGATATTCTACTTAAGTCTAGGTGGCAACCATTTCACCATCATTTCCAAAGCTGCCTATAAAAAACAGGGTATCCACGTTTATTAAAAAATTCTTTTTCACAGTTAGAGAGCTGCCATTTCAAATTTTTCTTAATGGTCTTCCGCGTTCCATTATGCGAAAAAAATGGGTCTAATATTTTCATTTAAACGTCTCTGCAGGTGACGCCTCGGACAAAAATTTGTCATCTCCCCCTCCATTTGATCATCAAAAAGCGAGGAGAAAAAATGTTTGCCATTAAATTTTATGTTTTCCTCACTTATTTTGTCGGTAAAGATTTTTTATTTGTTATAATGATCCTGTAAATTAAAATAATGCGATTTTTGACAATAAGGTGAATACAGGAAGCATACGTAATACAGATTATTTTTGAAATTGATCTTTGTCTCTTTCGTCGTCATAATGCTTTCTGAGAATTGAGGAGTTTTTAAATAAATCGAATATTTTCGAGACTGTTATATGAAAGAAATTAGATTTTATCCCAAATGAGAAGAAATTGGCATGATCTGACTTAATGGAAACTGCTACTTTTTTGAAAAAGTGTATAAAATATCTTAAGGGTGGTTATACCTGAAAAAGTAGTGAATTTAGGGGAAAACATCAATGTTTTGATTTGCAAGCTGAAAAATAAAGTAAAAATTCATCTTTCTAAGAACGGTTTTGTTATTCCGATTCGACGAGGCCATCATATTTAAAAATCACTTTGAGTGTAGTTATGTCACAGATGTAAACATATAAATGATTAATTTTAACTTCTTTCTTCTGAAAACCGATTTTTGAGAAAATTTGCATTACGTAAAAGATTCCTTGAGATGCAATTTTCAGTGAATAATTTTATTTTTTTGCGCACGTATTTACTCAATAATAATGAATAAAATTACTTACAATTTTACTGAAGAATGGTATCTTCTATGTGTTTGGCGGCATTTATAGTATAATCGAATGGACAAAATTGCGAATTTTTGAAGAGTAGACAAGTTTTTTTAAAATAAACTTATTGAAAACAGAGTATAATTGTACAGTAACTTTTATAAGCATGGTTTCAACGATTATTTAGAAAAAATACAAAATTTTTACTTTAAAAAGACATCACGTGGAACTTTTGAAATATGACACTTAAAAAAGAAGTAAAAAAGATATACTAAAAAAATCTATTAAGTTATAAAGGTTGAAACTGTTCGAAAAGTTTTCTTTTATAGCTGTTAATATTGGGTGCAATTTTCAGAGAAATTGGTTAATAATATAAGAAAATTCATTTTTAGGCATAATTTCCCTTAAATCAATTTAGCCTATATCATATCTGGGGTAAAAATGAATTTTGGTAGAAAATGCCATTAATCTTTTTTTTATTTATTTCTTAAAACTATTTCTTTTCAGGTTTAAAAACTGCTGCAATCCTTTTCGATACACTTGTTTATTTTTACTATACCCAGAACAAGTAGAATGTGTTCCATGTTATGCTGGTACTCAACAATACAGAATAATTTGCAGAAAAGAGCCTAATGCACAGCGCTGAATAAAAAGCACATAATAATCTTATCAATATTAGTCAAAATGCTTTATCATTACTTTTTATATAATTTCAATATTTTCTACTATAAACTCTTTCATAATTTATTATTATTACATTTATTTTATCATTATTATTATATTTAGTAACTCTTAGCAGAAAACATGTAAAATATATGCAGAGAGAATCGGGGTTAGTAAAAAGCATTTTGTTTCCATGTTAAATTTCTAAATCTCTACTACGCTGTAAAACCGCCTTCGACAACTAACACGTATTTCACAGCGATTCCTCCAGCTGACCAGAGAGTTATTGATCTTCTCTCTTCTGAGTGGATGTATTTGCATATCGTCTAAAACTGATTGCACATTTCTCTCCATATAACAGCGAATTATACACATATTTTATAGCTCTTTTGGAGCACAAATACGTTAAATCTCTTTATTTTCTAACCTTCAAACTGCAAACGAAAACGATTAGAGGAATTTATTGTGAAAGTGAAAAATATAATTAAGTAATCTTTATTTCAATATTTCGTGAAATAATACTCCAAAATTTTTAAAACTTTACTGTAATTTTATATAATATTATGCATATTCATGTTTCAAATTTATAATAAAATGGCAGCAGATAAATTTGGTCAGCACCGTTTTGAATAACGAGGACATTTGATCACATGACAAATCCATGAAATTTTAAAAATTACTTAAACTAAATATTGAATAAATGAAATTATTTTAATGTAAACTAAGGCTATGATTCATCGTTTGTTGTAATATTATTTAATAGCTAAATTTGGTCCTCTAGAGTGGGAAAGAAAGAAAATATTTCAATTTTAAAACGGGAAATCAGGATGACGGTTCAGAAACTGTCAAGAAAAATGGAAGCAGTTTTATTCATTTCTTTTTATGAAACAGTGAGCGACAAATTCGAAAAGTTTTACGACAACAAAATCATTCCTGAATATAGCTTTCCTTCCTTGCAAAAAATGAATTTCAGATTTGAAAATAAATGACTAAAGAAAAGCGACATTTTTTCGTCTTTTCTTATATTTTTTACTTTTTTAAAAAAATGTAGGCAAAAAGAAGTAATGGATGGGATTTAAAACAAGTGAGGACAAATTCAAAATTTCTTGATCTGACATATATGCAAAGACTTTCCAGACAGCATTTTTACATTTATAGTAGAGTTTTACCGAAGTTTCATCCTCGAATCCGTGTCTTATATCTATTTCTAATACAAGTAACCCTCGATTTACGACAATTCACAATAACGAAGGCTTCAAAACTAGGACTAATAATTTTAACAACCATAAACAAGTTTTAACCCTTAGAAGCCTGATTTTCCAAATTAAATTTAAAAATGTATTTATTGCAGTAGCCAGATAAAGGGAAAAATAATAAAAAAATCACAATACTTATTTTATATATTTATTTCGAAAAAAAAGCAGGTATAAATTTTGATACTTTAGACATTAAGTCCATAAATATGTCGCACTAACTGTTTAAAAGTCCGGTAACAAATTTAAAACTTAAGGCATTTAAGGGTTAAAGGTACGCCTTACGCTTGTGCATCCGGAAGTACGTTTTAAAAACACTTTTATTTCCTATGTTTTTATTGGTTTTCTTTCTATTTGTACGTACCTCTGCTTGTGCAGAAAATGTTTTCTAGTACAGTATTTCTCTTAATAACGTAGTTCTAGTTTATGCCTATTTCTGTTTAACAGATGTATTTTGCGGTCTCTGCAAATGCCGCATAGGATTGCATTCAACGACGGTATTTCTTCGTACCTCGAAAGTTGTTAATTGGGGAATTTATTGCATTCCCTTTGTAGGGTTGGTCCGATATCCTCAAATCTACACATATGCATACATTTCATGAATACTTTGAAAAAATTGGTGGCAGGATTGTTATAAAAATTACTGATATTTACTTTCTTTAGCTCGTTCCTTTTAAAATCTTTACAGTACGTTGCTGTGGTTAAAGATGGATATAGAACTTTTGTTATTTTATTTTATTCAAACAAATCTGGCTCAATATCGTATACAAACATCTAAAATAAAAAAAACTTGAACACACTATGTGATTGAAATCTCGCCAGGGCAGCACCAGAAAAAGCGTGAGTTTGACAAAGCCGATGCTGCCCCTATGAGTTGACTCGAAATCAATCTTTTTTTTTTAGACACGACAAAAACATGACAAGACGAAAACAAGGCTAGCATCAAACACTAAAAAAATGTCCAACATAACAACAGGAACTCATAAAAAATGCAATACAAAGAAATCTGCCCAAAAATATCAAATTAGTATAACACAGGAAACAATATCTCACCCCTCCCTCTTTTTTTTTTTATCCTTTCCCACTTCCCTTCCCAACGTTTTTTCCTCCCTACATCTACTCCCAAACTTTTCCCCTTTCCTTTCTTTTTCCTCCTCCCATTTTTCCTCGGTAATACTTAACAAAGTTTTAAATTTGGATTCCAGTTATACCAGGGTCAGCTTACAAAATGTATTTTCTAGTTTGGCTAAATTTAGTTCAGTTTTTTATCATGCATTATATTTCATTCATTTATGTTCTTAAATATTTTGTTCTTAGGTTAAAATGATTTATTCAAATGCCTGAATATGATATATTACATATATTAATTTTTTTTGGCTAGGTTAAAAATATAATATTTATAACTTTTCGTACATAATTTATACTTTTTCATAATTTATGTATGATTTTTGGCCGATATGTTAAATAGGAAGCAATGTTGAAGATGTACTGAATTTCTCGTTGTCTGCAATAGATTTTCAGAATTGTATGATTATAGACGAAGATGTTAGTCTTATCCTTGATTCCTTTTTTGGATTTTACTGCGCATAATCGGCAGTAGTTTTATAAATCGTATTAAAACAGAAATGATTCGCGTCTTACGTTAGTATTTATCAATAATAATAATAATATTAATAACAATAATAGTTTCATATTACTACTACACGTAAACCCTGTATGATTTTCCCACAAGCGGCGTGCGTGAAGCATGGCTATTTATCATTATACCTTTAAGCTTTCCATATTTAAAATCATGCTAATTGATAAATTAATGAACTTAAAATTATCCTTAAATTAATTGCTTCAAATAAATTAAAATGTCTTCTAATGAGCCGTGTATTGCACTCTTGATATTTCCATATGTATATTTATAAAAATCCATTCATGCGGTCAAATTTATGCAGTGTACGGTCAAAATTACGGCATTCATACGGTCAAATTGATATATACAATGCACGACAGCACACTAAATGAGCATGCGACGCCCCTGATAAGTATATACACACCCTCAATATACAAGACATCTGCCGCTGTTTCAAAGCCAACCATCGTCTCTCTAGCCCCTTTAGTCTTATTTTTCAATCGCCTCACAAGGACTCTCATAAAATAGCCATTGCATCTTCTCAGCTCGTAAACTAAGAGCTCAAGTAGACATATTTTTGGGCGTCTTATGGCGCAAAAGTGTATATATATATATATTATTTGTTTCAGTTTTCCCCGACATCAAACTCCGGAAGCTAGAGTTCATAAGGAAAGTTCCAGAAAACCTGTTAACTGTTTTTATGGCTTGGATACTGAGTTAATTTTGAGTGTTTTCTATCAAGCTTTTTCCTTGGTACACCCAAACCTGTTTTTGTGCAATTTTTTATTTGTGCGATTTTTTTTGTGCGATTTTTTTTGTGCGGTATATGAAAATTTCAATCAAATTGGAACATACGTACAAGCGTCTAGTGAAACAACAGTCGTCCCAAAAACTGCTCACCGACTAGATGGTAACTGAAAAAAAGTCAACTCTAAACGAGTGCGAAGTAGTATCTTCAAGTGACGAAAGCGATTTTGAACCAGTTTACCACAAGAAAGTTCGCGTATTGTCAGACTACGAAGGATAATAGTTATACGTTTTGAAAAGTTTTGTATGTGTAAAATAAGTACATATGTAAATAAAATATTTAAAAATGTTCGCATGTGTATTTTCTAAATCAGATTCTAAAAGGTTTGGCGAGATTCCAAATAGCTGCCAAGCCTTGTGTCTTGATTTCGTTTAAAAAAGCAATTCCTAGTTATTTCGTAAGGTTTTGAGTTATTTTCCACACGAGACTTTTTATGCGGTCCCTATTCACCACACAAAAAAAAAAAAACTTTTTAATTTTGTTGCGAAAACTATTTTTTATAGCTACTCGTGAAGTTTTGTGCGATTTTTTTTATGCGTTTTCTTTTATGCGGTCCCTATCCACCGCACAAAAACAGGTTTGAGTGTACTTAACACACATTTTCTTAGTTACTTAACTAAAATCCATTATACTCAGTGGGGGTAAATTGTATAAACGGTAACATGTAAATTCTGTGTCCATCACTATCTGTTTGAGTTAATTAATTTAATCCAGCTATTTCGTATATAAAATACACGCCGTGGACCAAATAGTGTTTCACATCTAGCTTGGTAGGAACCAATAGTAGCTTCTGGCCGAAATCAGTATGTGAGAACATATTTCATGTTGGGTAACGTTTTTAGAATTTACGCCTACAAGCTCAAGCTAGAGCTGTTTTCAAAGAGTATAAACAGAGACACCATGTCGGCCGGAGTACAATCGGAGATTATAGATAACATTCTGATATACTGATTTCTGCCAGAAAATGCAATTGATTCTTACCTGCCAAGACATAAGAATACTATATCCGCAAAGTGTGTTTTATATACAGAATACAGAATATTTGGATTAACCTTTAGCTTATGGGGCTAGAAAACAGAAATTTGTTGTTCCGTACTGAGAAATATCGCTTCTTCCCTTCCCCCCCATAAATATCAACCTAAGCGGCACCAGAAAGCGTCGGTACATGGGGTCAGGAGGGAGGTGTATCTGCGCTTAAGTTCAAATAAACAACACCAAATAATTTCAGTAACCGTGTATTGAACGTTAGTGAAAGAGAAGTAACCTACTCATAATCTAATAGAAGATTGTTAATTTTCGTAAAAAGTACGTAGTGAAGAAGAGGGAGGGAAAAGGTCCTGTTTGTACAATAGGCCTTTACTTCCTCCCCGCTTTTGATTACCACACGATCAAGTCATTTGAACTATTGAATTGACCCTTTACTTGGGAAGAACACGAAAGTGGGGTGGAAGGTAATTGCTGGAATAGGGCTTATCCCAGCCCCGTTCTTATGGGAGGTAAATCTGCTTGGATATACCCTGTCCCACCCGTAAGTTAAGTTAGTGAACTCAAACTAGTAGCAATGGGCACAAAAATTTTCAAGATGATAACTTACACAGATCAGCCCCATTGAGCTTAGTAGATTCTTATTAAGTTAATGAATTACGGCTTCTGGTCCATATTTAGCCATAATGTTCGTAACGGTTTTTTTTTTTTTGTGAATGTTTTGTAAGTTATAATGGTGACTCTACATTGAAATGTTCTTCCATTGTTCTTGCAAACTTTCGCTAAAGTTGCCTCGAGAAAGGCTATATTGATCGAAATCGGATGTGGCAACCTTATGGGCACAAGATATTGTATTGGGTAAAATTACCTCTAAAACTGAATGTGAGAAGGACGATCTGAGACAATGAATCTAATCTCATCCGGCAAAAGCCTCCTCTATAACAACTCTGGTCTGTAATAAAGTTGTAGAAATACTTCGGTAAGGATTTCGCGGCATGGTGTTGAAAATGCGCATAGAAAAGTGGCTGCCGTAATAAGTTAAAAGTGGGCGAACGATGCCTTCTTGACTAATAAATACAATAATGATTGTTTAAACAATGCGATGGAATAGTATATATATGGTGAATAATTAATGATTATCAAATACTGAAACGCTTAGAATGGGCTTAAAACTGTCTTTTACTTTGACGTACGAATACTTTTATCTGCATAGTGTACATCAAGTTGAAAATTTCGTTAAAGTTTTTCAAATCCTTCTCATAGCGAATTATGTGCAAAA
Source organism: Dysdera silvatica (assembly GCA_006491805.2). Lineage (NCBI taxonomy): Eukaryota > Metazoa > Arthropoda > Arachnida > Araneae > Dysderidae > Dysdera > Dysdera silvatica. The sequence continues at coordinate 70,634,027 of QLNU02015360.1, forward strand.
TTATCTTTGACAACGATAGGGTCATCCACAAACATTAATTCCAAAAACTGTGCATGCCGAATTGTCTGTTCCAGAGCATTGATGTGTGAAATACCCAGAAATACCTTAGCATTTAATTTGTGTCTTTATAAAGAACAATGACAGAGGGTCACGTACAGAATTAGAGTGTGGATAGAAGGTCAACAAAAGGTCAATAAAAAGTAGACAGAGAAATAAATGCAAAAAAATATATGTAACATCACAGATAAGTACCATAGTTATCTATCGCTTCTATTTTGATCTTCAACTTCATGCATTAAATCGTTATTAATGAATATATACGAATTTCATTTAGAATAGAATATCCAGTTATCCGAATTTCCGTTAACAGAAATATCTTTTTGCATTTAGTATTTTTTTGTTAGCTACTTGTTCAACATTTTTGAAAAAAATGTTCATATTTCATTTCTAGTGAACTAGTATCTAGTGTTATACTATAAAACCTTGTATAATAATATTTCAGTTAAAACATTAGCATATTTTACGACAACTGAAATTAATTGATTAAATTCCACGCGTGATTCATTAACAAGAGAGTGTTATTCAATAAATTTGCTTAATATAGCTAATGTTAACTGGACCCTACATAATAACCTTTGACATTATGCAATTACATGAATCAGACCTGTGATATCTGACTTTGCAATTAAACCTCCGTGGATGGTAACATATTTTTTGAAAAATAAATATTAAAAAATGTTTTTATATTATTTTGAAAATTTAAATTTTCTTCTATAATTCGAACACATTTTTACAAAATTTCTCCTTAAAAGTCAAAGAAATGAAATTCTATAGTAACTAAATATATTTTCCACAAACGATTAATTCCTCCAATCGAAAACATACATAAATATGTAAAAAGAAATCTACAGCATGTTTTATATATTATGCCCGCTTGCTATGGGTTATTACCAGATTTTGCCAAGTTACGTTTTCAGGGAAGCGAGTCCTTAACTTGCCTAATTTGATAATTTGCATGGGTACTTTTTTCAGGAAGAAGTAATGGCGGTTATTCACCCTGAATTGCTAAACAAAACGAATACTTTTGATATTCATTAGTGCTCCAAAGGAGAAAAAAATTCAGAGGAAGTAACAAAAGAAATAAAGCACTCCTTTGTACTGCACAAAAACTTTCTTTTTGTATACGTGTAAATAGAAATAAAATACTCATTAAATTTACTCCTCTTTCTCGTACAAGCACTATTCTATTTTTACGAGAACAATAGAAATATTAGGAATAGGAGCGTTATTGCCTCGTTTCTTGTAACAAAGACGACGATTTTTAATTTGCTTGAAAAGAAATTCAATTATATCCAAATTACCCTCACCATTAATTTTCAGAAATTTTTGTCGCTCTTTCTGGCCATTAACATTTTCGGCACCGTTTTAAATAGCGTATTTTAATGATGTTTTTAATGCGCTATTTTTAAATGGAGCTGCATTGAAAACAAAAAATATCGAGGCTATTGAAATAGCATCGAAACGTAACAGAAAAGGAATAATATTGTTATTGCTCTTCTATTCGGGTAATTCGTTTGCAGTTGCGCGTTTCTTATTTCGTGTTCATCTGTTAACATTATGAATTGATTTCGTGGGAAGAAACTGCAGAAAAGAAATAGGAAATAGACTAATGGAGTGAAATCGATTACGGCATGAAGAACAAAAAGTATATTATTGAACATTGCAGTGCTTCGATTAGGTTTAATCTATGATATAATCATCGAATGGTAAGCTGTAATATACTTCTTAATGGACAAGATCTCATCAACGAAGAAGGAAATAAATATGATGATATTACTGAAATGAAAATAAAAATTTGATGCATTGACCCAAGAAATAAAACGCCACATTTCTGCTCTAAAAGATCTACAAAAGTAAATGTTTCCAAATATAGCAATAGAGTTGTTTATATAACACAATATGTTTTTCGGACCTACTAGACTGCGAAGAAACTAGAGTAGATCTTTGATAGTTTTTTGTATTATTGTACAAATCGTGACTATATTGTAGTATTTAAGTATAGATATTTGAAAAATGAGTGCTTTAATTGCGAAAGTACTATTTTAGTTAGTAACGGGTATGATTGTAGATATTTAATGTTTATAGTATATTAATTCCTACTGTATGACTGTATTGTGAGTGTATTGAGTAGTTATGTTTTGTGACTATAGCATATAAGGAATTGTGATATTTTATGTGTATAATTAAAATTTGGTATAATTCCAAGCACACCAATATCTACTGTTATATATATGTAGCAAATAATGAGAAGCTATTAACCGTAAACTCTTGAGACCGTGAGTAAAATTGGTGGTACTACATAAAATTAACCATATGGTAGTAAATTTTCTGATATGACACAAAAGCTCGTAAAATACTGAAAGTTACGAAGACGGATATGTCGAGTTTAATTTCCAAGGTTCGATATATAGAACTGTGCACAAGATGAATTCTCTTGATGGATTTAATTACGCTTTCCACTATTTTGTTAAATAACTTCATTGAAATGGTTAAATTTAAGGTAAACATACCCTGAAAATATTTTCTATTGATATTTGAAAGTGCTGCACACAAAGAAGGAAATGTATCAGATAACGACAAACTTACTATCGCTGCAAGAAAATATATTTTTTGAATACCGTTGTCAATCTCCCTTCAGCAGCTTGCATTAAATTTCCTTTTCAATTTAAAGAAAAGGTAAATATACATTACAATATCTAAGGATAAGCATTTGTAACGAACTTTACAAAATGAATGTTCCGAAAAGCGGGAGAAAATTGAATATGCTGATGTATTATAAAATACGAACTATGCTTCGAAATACGACATCATTGCAATGATTTTTATTGATTTACCATTACGGGTATCACGTGTGTTTTAATAGAAATAATTCGGAAGGGAGTCCTCTCTATTTAGAGGGAAAAAGTTGTAGAAGGATCAGTTTCGGGATTTCAGTTCTGCCTACACGAACCGCCTCGTCTTCTTTGGTCAGGGTAACATTTTCTGTGCTTGTACCATAAATATTCAACCAACCAATAAATCAGTTCTGATACGCCGTGACACAGAGATTTGTCTAGATTAATATTTTTGTGACTCAAAAGAACTTTAGGAAGAAAAAAATGAACACTGACCAGGCTTTCAAGTTGGATGCGAACCAGGTAGCTTTGGGTTTTGGTCAAAATATTCGGACGCTTAAGTTATTGAGTACAACCGCGCATGGTTTTCTTACCGTATTCATGCTTCTCAGAGGAGAATTCTCCTTGATAAAGAGCAAAGGGTGTCGAAGGAATAATTACCGGAATCAGTTTCGGGCGCTCCACCGCAATGGCATAGAATGCCATTTTTCTGATTTCATAAAAGCCTAAGAAGAGAATAAATGACAATGCACTTTATTTGCAATCTTTATGTAACCTTTTTTAGTGTTTTATAATGACCCTTCGAAACATGCTTTTCACGCTCTAGGTATAAATTTATTCCGGAATGTTCCGTTTGATCCTCTTGCAAAGTTCCTGCCAGGGCTGTAGAGGAATGTTTTGCCGAACAAAGTAGGATGCAATATTCAAGCTAAGTCCTAGGATTATTTTGCTGATTAAATTTGACAATAAAACATCTATTTAACACACATATGAACACACAATCCGATAAATTAGGCCTGTTCGGTCGAAGTATATCGACACAATTGAGACAGAGGTTTCAACTCCGTTGATGTACTTTGCCCAACATTTAAAATTACGCTCCACGCTGTCGTTACTAAAGTTAAAGTATCATCAATTTCTTTCTTAAATTTTGACGAATGACGTTATTCATGGCATAAATCATTGTCTCTTGATGCAATCGGTTTCATCAAAAATATTTAACTTGCGTAGATAAACCATAACGGAATTTATGATTGGTTTCATATAAGGTCTTTGAAATGATAAGCATCAAAATCGTGGAAAACATCTTATATAACAACCATTTTTAATTTTCCTATGCAATTTCAAAGAGAGTGGATATATCATGTGTCAGGTTTAATGTTTTCGATAGACGTGTAAAAATAGAATTTCCGATATTGACATTCTGTATTATGGAAATATTTTAGAATATCCAGAGTGAGATAGTATTCTGGTCAGCATAAAGGGTGCGAAAAGCTAACAATACATGGTATTAAGGTAAAACGTAGCATTGGATGTCTTTTGAAAGTGGCACATAGTGTTTTATAAAGGTTTTAAGTAGACGTGAAATTGACTTTTTTGTAATGGACATGAATAATTTACAGAGATGCATGTTCAATGAAACAAAATGATATATTCTAAAGACTAGCATCCACCTACGTTTTTTGTCTTTCTATTATTTGATAGCATACTGGAGAGTCCAAAAAAATTAAAATAAAATGCCACTCAGATGACACGTTAATTAATATTAAATTATTATTATTAAATGTATACGTACGTATATTTCTTATGGTTATGATAAAAGTAACTATAGGCAGTGCTCAGCTAAGATATTAGATAAAAAATACTTCTAATTATTGTGTAAATCCGTGTTTCTGCGTGATTTGTTTGTTTAAAATACATATTGGTTTAATATTTCTTCCACATAAATTATGCAAGGAAAAGGAAAAGTGTTAAACTAAAAATAAATATTTGTTTTTGAAAGGTTTTGCTTTTGGCGAATTCAACGCAAGTTAAATAACACGCATTTAAAAGCAAAATTTTGATAGTCTAATCATATTAGCATACGTATTATCCCCTGGTAATATTTTCAAATCAAATCCCTGCTTTATTTATTCTTCATTTGTAAAATCATAATAGCAATATACTGTTTAACTACAGCGATAATACCGACAATATATACTAAAAGTACATCATATTAGACTCTACAATGAAAGGTCTCAAGAAAATATCAGTAAGGATATAGCGCATCTAGGACCTTAAAACTATAATGTGATTCCAAAATTGACACACAACTAATTGTGAATCACTCATTCTTTTATTATACTTTTCCATTTTTTTTAGTTTCCATTACCTTATATCCAATATTTTCTTAGACTTTTTTAAATGTTTATTTACTTTTCAATTTTTTGAATTCCTCTTGTAGTCCATTCCAAAGTTTTGCACCTTTATAATTTACATTATTCCTTCCTACTTCGGTCCTTATTTTTGGGAGTAATAGACCATTGTATTTACGACATGTATTTCTATCTATTCTAATATTTAATTTTATTCTGATAAGTTTAGTGTGATTGCCGTCCCTTATTCTTTCATACATTTTTACTGAGACACTGTATTCATGTAAATGTTCTACTGGTAATATATTTTATTTCAAAAATAAGTTTTCCCAATTTAGTCTTTTATCACTGTTAATTAATTTCATCGTTTTTTTCTGAATGTTTTTCAGCACATTTTTATTTACCGAGCCTATGTTCCCCCTTACAAAATTACATTGTGTTAGATGAGTGTAGATCAATGAATAATGCAGTTCTACGCTGATTTTTTCCATTATTGTTGAATTAATTCTTCTTAGAATTCCTAAGCTTTTACTTATTTTGTTTGCTGTTTTATCTATATGGTCATTCCAGTTCGATTTATTAGTTAATTGAATTCCTAAGAATTCAATTTTATCAACAATTTCAATTTTTTTATTATTATCTGTAATTCAAATATTCTTTATATCTTTATGTACATTTTATTCTTACTTGAAAATGGCATTACTTTGGTTTTTTCTACGTTTAGCTTCATCTGATTAACATTAAACCATTTTTCGTATTTTTAAATTTCTCTTATACTCACTTCCATCAGACTACAATAATTGTTCTTTGTAACTTTGTAAGTAAAATTGTAACTGTGTTCAGACTATAATAATTGAAAATGTTATTGCAAATACGTGTTTCAGTAGCCAATATAAGTTTTGAGGTGTCCGTTTTTATAGGAATTTTTGTGTGGTCCAACCCAAATTTTTGCCAAAAGTGCGTGTTTCGTTTTCCACAATTTATGAAATAAATTATTCGATAATTCAACATACTAGACATTAGAATAATCGCAAAGTTAATCCCCGTTTTGCGGCAAGCTATTGGGTTGACGATTGTTGAGTATGTTACTGGAAATGGAGCCCTTTATTTAGCTTTGTAAATAAGTGTACCATTTAAAGCCATGATATACAACAAAATATATTGTTAGGATGGTTTCGTTGAGACATGGAAACAGTAGAAAAGGCGGACATTGTCGTAAAGTATGGATCAGCAATATTGGACTAATTGTGCAAAGTAGCTATCTTCGAATTTCTTTGATTTACGACTGCCTTTACTTCTGAATGAATTTCCCTGAAACCCTAAGAAGTCTTATAACGGAACTTAGTTTTTCCAAAAAGACATAAAGCTGTATCTGTTTTTACCTTCTTTAAATATTTGTAAGAACAAGAAAAGTATGGAAATATAAACTCATAAAGAAATCCAAAAAACCCGCGGCTCGTTACCATAAGGCGAGATTCAAATCTTGCCAAATCTTCATGACACTCCAGGGAGTTGCGATGCACAGCTTGAAATTTATTGATGTTATCGGCAGAAAGAAAATGACGTTACTCATTGATTTATTAACCATCAGACAATAATTTTAGCAATGTTAAATAACACCTTTCTAATCATTTTTATCCGGGCGTGGTATAGATGTTCAAATTATAAAATCTAAGCTATGTATGTGTTTTATCTATAATTATATATAAACTGAAATGGAAATATGTGGTGCCTAAAGAGTGCTCTGTTTAAAAAATTTCCGATGAGTGGTTTTCTTCTATTCGCTGAATTACAAAATGAAAAATGTGTAATGAATTGCGCACATTTCAAAATTATGAATAAATATATGAGAACATACCAAATTTCAATTAAAAAATTAGAATAATAAAGAAAATGCCTCGAATGATTTCAATCTCATTATATTGCGCAGAAAGTAACTATTTCCAAATGTAAATTAGAATCATCTAAATCTACGCCGCTTCCAGATTATGTAACCATGTGCACACGTAAAAATGTACTATAAATTATAAAAAAAACTGTTATTCGAAAAAGTTCACAAAATTAGAATAATTTTAATGTGGTTTGAGATATTAGAACAATGTGAAAGCCAGTGTACAAGATTTAAAGGTACTACGTAAACAACAAAATCATTAATACTTTCTTGAACACCCTTTGGCTTTTGCGGCAGTTCCTAATCGGTTTGGTATATTATTTGTTAGCGGCTTACAGACTTTCTTATCAAGATATGTTCAATATGTTTACAGCCTAGAAATAAGTTCATACTTTTTTCTTACGGTAAGATTTTGAAGACGTTTCTTCATTCTTCCGTATAAATTCTCAATAGGGGGCCAATTTGTCAGGCAAAGGGGTTTGCCTTTTTCATCGAATAATTTAGTAATGGTTTTAGAAGTCCGACAAGAAACAAACTTTTACGGAAACAGAGGAAGTCACCATCACATGAATTTTTCAATACTAGTAACGAAGTATTCCTAAATTTGTATACCTCAGAATTGATCCCTTCGAAACCAGTGCATAACCTATCTGGACCTTCTGCGATCATAAAAGCCCGTACCATGACAGAAGTTAAAAATTTCACTAAATTTTCATGCATTTTTTATCAAATGCTTCTTGCTTAAGATGTCAAATATTTATTCTCTGATGATCATGATATAAACAGAAATTACTTACTTCTTTTTCCAGTCCTCTTGACCCCACGACTATCTTGGTTTACACGAAAGTACCCTACAGCCTCTTGCTTGGAAACCAAGTAGCTTCGCCTTAATTACAAGTGATTTAAAATCCAATTTTGGGAAGACGGATCAATGCCGTATATTTAGACACATTCACACTTCGTTCTTTTCATCTCCTGCGAAAATGTCTAACACTTCAGAAGCCCTTTTTTTTTTCAAAATATTTTTCAATCTTCTCTAATTTCTTACAGCAGCTATTAACTTTCGTTCTAGAAGCGGTAATATTGAAAACTCAGGTTAATAGAAAGATAATACTCCACTCGCTTGAAAATATTTCAGTTCCTTGCATGTATATAAACTGTCGAATTTGGCCTTCTTTGTATAGATACACCTTCCGGAATTTTTCAGATTCCGATATGCCATCCGTTTGACCCAAGTTTGCAAATAATGACCCGAAATTTATGTGTAAATGCTTCCTCGCACACAAATTAGTCCAGCAGCTACTGAAATGCACACTAATATTATGCTCACCTGAAAGCCAATCTCAGAATTTTGAAGTAGTCTAATATTTTATAGCATCACTTTGAGTGAAAGAACATTTTTAAAACAATGTTATATGTGCGTATAAAACGAAAATTTTTTAATCACACGATGTACATTTGAACCAGGCTTAGCTGGTATTCTTAAGGAAGTTATAAATAAACCCGTGTGTTGCCACTTCTTGGAAGCGTTGTTACCTAGTCGGGGCGTCTATTGACGTGGATGCATGAAAGGTGGCCGTAGAAGGCAGAAGGGTAGATCAAGCTCGGCTAAAAAACGGCGTACTACTTTGATCATTCACAATGTTAGATTTTAAAGCTTTTGGGTGGAAAGCTTCTAAAAAAAATAAGTTCAGGTGGAGATTTTGACTGGGAAATGATGGTAGGCCCTAGGAAATTAAATTTATGACCATTTTCCAGCAGTGTACAGCTATGGATGATTTTTGAAACTCCGCCCTTTCAATATACCTTTGGTGTTCTTTTAATCTATGTTTTAAGCCTCTTTTTGTTTGTCCGATGTACGAACATCCGCATTGACAAAGAACTCGATAAATTCCCCAGCGTTGGGTGACATGAAACTTATCTTTAAGGATAAATTTAGGAATTTTGTTGGAAGGATAGGAGACGACACGGAAATTATACTTTTTTAAATTTTTTCTATGGCGTACCCGAGTTTCTGCGAGAAGGGTAAAGCTACGGTTGCAACGAATTCTTTTGCGGAATGGTTCACCAAAGTTGTAGAGGAGTGGGGTTTATTAAATTTCTCCACCACAAGGTCAATAATATTGCAACTGTTGTCCTTATTTAATGCAATGGATTTTAAAAACTTTAATTCTTTTTAAAGAGCTTCTGTTGTTGAGCGTATCTTTAACGCGCGGTATACAAATGTATAGAAAGCCTCCCTTTTCTGTTTGATCGGATGGCATGATTTAGCATGGGGAGGCAACGAGACGGAAGAAAATTTGCAGTAAACTGTTGTGGTGAACTGGTTTTCCGCTCTCTTCATCCAGGAAGGCGAGAGAATTGTTGTTCTCAATTTCAAGGGAGAATTCGATGTTTGGATTCAGTGAATTTAAGGTTCGAAGTATCGGCTGGATGCTGTCGTGTGGTCACTTCCACAAGATGAAAATATCATCCACATACCTTGTCCAGAAATTAAATTTGATTTTTTCAAAAACTCCCATTTCAAAATGGTGCATGTAAAATTGCATAAAATAGGAAAGAGCGGGTTTTCCATTGCCATCCCGTCAGTTTGTTTATAGTAAGATGATTTCTTAGAAGCTTTCCTCATAAAAGCTTTAAAATCTAACGTTGTGAATGATCAAAATAGTACACCGTTTTTTAGCCGAGCTTGATCTACCCTCTAAGGCCACCTTTCATGCATCCACGTCAACAGACGCCTCGGCTAGGTAACAATACTTCCAAGAAGTGGCAACACACGGATTTGTTTACAACTTCCTGAAGAAGACCAGTTAGCCTGGTTGAAATGTACATAATATGATTAAAAAGTTTCCGTTTTATACGCACATATAACGTTGTTTCAAAAAAGTTCTTTCGTTTAATTTGCATAGTTTCAACCGAATACATTCATTGGCGCAGTATAGTCCAGATGCTCTTGCGCCATAAAAAAGCCAAAACATTCATATCACTTTGAGTATCCTAATTGCGTGCATTTTTTAAATATCTTTTTATAAATTATGACGTTTTGGTCTAGGAAACGAAAATTAACGATTATATTTTATATTTCGAACATGCCAGTTTGTTGTATTTCTCTCTCTTCAATACATTTAGTGAATCATGTGTTTAAAGTGCTGAGCCTACTGATTTCCTATATTATTCTAATTTTTTGAATTGCAGCTGTATAATCAATAAAATTCCGTAAAGCACAAGTAGTTTTGGGCATCCCAGTGGAAGGGTGGTTTCCTCCAGGTCTTTCAGGTTAGTTGAATTTGGCTTCATTTCCAAGTAAGTTTGGCTGGATATAAAGGGACTATGCAGTAATATCAGCCTCATACCATGGTGCCTTTACGACAAACGCCGAATCAAACTAATGTATATCATTATCCAGCAGTCTAAAATTTCTGGCACCGAATGGTTAAGTCAGTGTTTCTCAACCTTTTTCTGGTCAGGCTCCCCATTTTGAGCTTCATCAAAGACCGTGCTCTCCCCGACATATATATATATTTAATTTTAATAAATATTACACAGTATTTCATTATTGTACGGTGTTGTTATTGACGGTATTTCAAATCGTTGCACTTTTTAACAACACTTTTTATTTATTATACAAGAATATTAACAATGAAAATATTTCAAAATCAAATATATCAATATTATCCGTTAATTTAGTGAAATCCTTGTGGCTGATGGAAACCAGCAAGTTTTTGAATATCTGGCTGCATCTTTGTTAGAGAGAGTCGAAGATCACTTCTCCTTGCAATATCAAGATGGTTCCTAACGATGCAATCAATGATCAATTATTAATTAATTTAACATCGTCATGATGTTACTTCTTTTTTATATTAGTAATAATCGAATTTTATAATTCAACTGCTCTTGGCTCACAAAATGTCGCCATGGCCCACAAGGGGCAAATAGCTCCCGTTGAAAACCATTGGGTTAGATAACCAAAAGTGGTGAGCGTCGAAAATAAAACGAAAAAAAAAGAATTGTTTTGCTTACTTCCAATATTAAATATAAGGGAGTCTAAACTGTTTTTGAGGTTACATTGAAGGAAGCAGTGGATTGCATGCCGACGTTATTGATATATTTGTAAGAAAATTATGTATTCTTTTAAATGCTTACTATTTTAACGGATGTAATTATTAATACATCTGTAGAAAATTCTCGTATCTTTTCAATTAGATTTTTAATTCAAATATACTTCAATGTTGAATATTATAAGGTTTTTCACTGTTTACATTGATTTGAACTTTGTAATTTAACACTTGTCAATTTCTATTCCCATATCAAAAGTTTAGTTAAATAAAAGAATTGCCACTGTTAGCGAGATGATTGGTGAGCTATTTTATCATCATGACATTTCGTAGGCGAATATCGGGAATAGCAGCCTCGATGAAGTAGACATCTTCTATGGGGCGAAATTTTGAATATAGTATGAAATTGACGAAATTTAATTTTGCATATCAAACTATTTAACACGTATGTAATTTATACCTGTTAAAACCTGATACCTTGATTGAAGATATTTTAAACTGGTTAATAAGGTAATTATCTTTCGGAGAAAGTTATATTTTTACTAACTATAGAGATATTAGATTTCATATTATTTTTATATGCTAGTCTGGGAGTGCAATCTCGGAAGTGGTTTCCGAATCCTTGATCGTGAGGCCTTTCTGATGGGTAGCGAGATATTTATAATGGGTCGGAAGGCATTTATGATGAGTCATGAGGCATTTATAATGGGTCAAGAGGTAGTTATGGTGGATCGCGAGATATTTATGATGGATTGCACATAATGAGAATCCTCAATTTCCGAGATTATTGAAAATAATTAGCTTTTGAAAACGCAAACCTACAAATCTTTATGCATGTATAATATAAAAAAATCAGTAAATTTTGGGTATTTCATTTGTAAACTGAATAAAATTTAGACTTCCTTACTTGTCGTCAGTCTACTTTTGGAAAATCGGCATTGCTTGCTGGCAGCGAGTGTCCCAATTGGGTTTGTAAAGTGTAGCTGGTAGAGTATTAGATTTTTATCTATATATGATAGAGAGTTCTGATTCTAGATGAAGAAATATTTGATAATCATAAGAGTTAGCCGATATTACTTTAATTTGTTGTAGATGTTGCTGGAACTTATAATTTAAAATGTTTCTGTCCTGTAGAAATGATAATTCATCCATATTATTATAGATTTGTCGTAACAGCTCAGGTAGAAATGAAGACGAAAGACGAGAATGTTATGTGCAGTGACTAAACTTAACGCAAAACCACGATTTGAAAAAACTATTAAAAATTAGAAATGCTAGGGAAGTCATTACGTAACAAATGTTGAAATTTAAAAGCTGATTTCTACGTAATTGTGGAACTGTTTCGTAAAACTTTCCGTTCATGTTAAAGATGTTTAAGTGTAATGAACGTCCAATTAACACATGTCTTAAATTCGTAATATAATTTGCTTAAACCTCTTCATATCATCTTTTTTCCATTTTTATGTTATTTTCCGCACGGTCTAGCTAACATATGACGGACTGAAATGTAAAAGCCACTTATAAGTTTAGTATAGTTACCTGAATAACGCTTTTCCTTTTACATCAACTAACAACCCAAATCGAGGATCTAAATAAGCAATGCACATGTAAAAAAGAAAATCAAAATTTTCCAACGTTTAATATAGAGCGAATTTACGGTAAATATAAAACACCATAAATCGATAACATTGAAAATATAAACCTTAATGACTTCCATTGTTTTTCGTACCTCTTTTGTTTTACCCTTGCTTCGGAATAAGATTACATTTTAGTACTTTCCTTTAATTTTTTCAAACCTTTAAAAAGAGTTTTTTATTCCTTATCTACCTTCTTTCAGAATTTTCGCAAAAATTACTGAATTACCTTCAAATAAATAAAGCATTGTTTCGCTGATGTTGTCCCCTTTCCTGGAACGAGCCTTTCGATTAGCTTTTGTAAGGTTAAACCTTGACATGCCGGAGAAATTGGGCTGATTTTTTGTGCTTTTTCGCGGAAGAAGTTTTATTATTCTAAAACGAGTCTTAGAAGTTAGTTTGTAGAATAGAAATTGGACTATTTTCTTTCATCTTCAAATTTTAGTGGGGAACTTTTGCACTTTCTGAGATTAAAAGCGCAACACCAGATAAAGTAGCGTTGAACTCGAGATAACTTTTCCGTTTGAAACTCTTGGAAGATTTATGATTTCTTGCGTGGAATTTTTCCAAGAAATTCTTTATTTCAGGTAAGAAGTCCAAGAAATGATATCCTAATTAGATCAACTTCAAAAATTACTCGATTTCGAAGCCAGTTTCACCATTTACACTGCGAATTGACATTTACAAACCTGAACTTTGTTTTTGACTTAAATTATTCAAACTGTTGCATTTATTTACAGTTTGCTCGGAGCACGACATGCCGTAACCAAAAACAAGTAAAATTATTATTTCTTTTGCAAAGAATAAATTCGTTTATCTCAAATGTACACACACACACACATCCTGAAAATGACATATTTTAAGAAACGACATAAATTAAAATTAATACCTGCCACTTTCTGTTATTACAATCAGTATAAATACATTGGAATCTGTCTAGTGCCATACTCTAGGGAATAGAAAAAGACATTGCTGCAGACAGAGTTAGATACTGGTACACTCCGTATCTGTCGAGACCACAGAAAGCATCATTATAAACAGATTTATTGTCATAGACAGTATGGTTATATAAAGATTATCACTGTATTAGAATGTTTGGATTATCCTAATACCCAAAAAAGAACGCCTAAATACAGATCTATTTTATTTAGGTTCCTGTTATTTATGTTTATTAAAAATACATAATTTATCTCCGATTTTTGACTTAAGAACAAAGCCTTTCAATTAATGTAAAACCTATTTAGACTTTTGAAAATTTTACGGTGGCAATTCTGACGTGTATTTATTTTACGTACATTCATATCCATAAATTAAAGAATCAATCAGTACACATATATTGAATGGCAATTAGCCATGGCATCCCAGAAATGAATAATATAGCTTTCCGCAAAGTTAATGGTAAGAAAATTTGTCTAAAATCATTTTCAGTCAATTCTGGTAGATTGAGTTTAAGAAATAAAAAGTGAATTCCATCTGAAAATGCTATATTTGCCCATTAATGTTAAAACTATTATAACACATTACATGTATCATAAATAATCCATATTGATGATGTTTGCGTCGTAGAATCATTGGGAGATTGGAGGCTGGCTATACTTAGATACAAGTATCCCAGGAACTCAATATTACGCCAGGAGCCACTTAAAGGCGGTTCTAAATTGGCTAAGATGTCCTAAGGCAATGCGGTTAAGGTCGCACACATGTGACAACTGCATGACAGAATCGGTATCCAGGCCAAGCGCGCAGCCAAATTAGGGCTGAGGGCTTGGAGTCTCCCAGAAATCTGTTGAATCGCGCTTTCAGACCTCCAATTTTTAAATTTTTCCCCACGACTAAACGAAATATTAACATAGATTGCAATAACATAGGGATTTCTTATTAAATTTTAAGAAAGCATAATGGGAAAAATATTATTTCATACTCTTTTATGTATACATATCATCATCATCATCATCATCATCATATTCAACCATTATCACTACCTATCCACTGCTAATGTACTATCAGTATATGCTAGTGAGGTAGGTCTCTCCATATGTTTTCCACACAAGTCTTTCCCAAGCCATTCGTTACCACAACCTGGTCCCTTATTACATCCACCCATTTGGTTTGAGGACGTTTCCTAGGTCTTCGGTGATCTATTGCCTCAGGAACTGTTGGGCACTCTCATCAACGGTATGCTGAGACCGCGGTACGGCATGTGTATCCATTTATTGCTATTCGCGCTACATAGTACATTACTATACTATACGTAAAGCTACACTTCACAATATATATCTGTCCACGACCACTAGGGTGGAATTCATGACAAACGGTGTCAAGCTAGTTATTCCGTACCCTTCTTTATCCTATTTTTCCGACAGTTAAGTGATACCAAGCTTCTTTGTTCACTCCATTGTGCCTTTGTATGTTTTACTCATTCCCGTGGACACTATTTCTCAGAATTCGTTAGGGAAATCTATCTTAGATACCAAATTCCTCAACTTATGAACGTGAGTGTGATTGATTGTTTGGCTTTTTTATGGCGCAAGAGCATCTGGGCTATACTGCGCCAAACATGGTAAATGTGAGTGTAATTGGGCAAGGAAGATTTACAAAAGACGACAACGGGGATATCATTTTCAATAAGACGACAACGAAGGAATCATTTTCAAGAAGACAACAACAAGAACATCATTTTCAACAAGACGACAAAATGGGCATCGTTTATATCAAGGCGGCAACAAGGACATTATTTTCAACAAAAAGAGGCAAGATGGCGTTTATTAGTATTTTTATTACTAATAATACGAGTCTTTTATTTAAGAATGTTCTTATTTTTCAATACGTGTGCTATTTTTTGGACTTTTTTATTTATTTTATTCTATTTTTGTTTCCAAATCAAATATTTCCTTCCTAATAACTCTGTTCTCTTCTTTTCTGTCCTGATTTGTTTTAAATTGTTTCTTAAATTTTATTTATTTATTTATTTGTCTGTTTGTCTGTCTTTCTGTCTGTCTGTCTGTTTGTTTGTACAATACTACTTGGCCCGTGGGGGCCCAGATAGGGGTATACAATACACATTTAAGATGTTACAAATTGTCGAATATTATGAACAAATGCATTGATATTAATTGAAGGAACACAATTCTGAGTTAAGCTTATTCCAATTGTCAATCGTTTGAGCAAAAAAAAAAAAAAATAAATTTATGAGTATTGCTGTGTGCGGTAAATAATTATAATTTGAAAGAGTGGTCAATACGAGAAGAAATATAGTCGGCAGGTCTCACGTATTGTAAGAAATTACATTTATAGTGATTATAAAGAATTTTTATATAAAAGAGTAAGACGCAGGTGTTTACGGTGAAGAGAAAGCGGAATTAGGTTAAAAGAAGCTTTAAGAGATGTTACCCAGACATTAGGAGACCAGTTATTCAATATGAAACGTGCAGGCAGACTTTGAATAGATTCTACGAGGTTGATATTGAGGTCTGTAAAGGGATCTCAGATTTCGGAAGCATAATTTAATATTGAGAAAATTAAGTTTTGTAAAATAATAATCTGATGGATTTTGTGGAATGTTTTGTCTCCGTAGATAAAATAATTTTGATTTAGCTTGATTAACAACATTGGAAATATGAAGGTTCCATCGGAGATTAAAAGTAAATATTATCCCTAGGTATTTGGAATGTTTCACTTCTTGAATTATAGTGGATTGGATTTTATAGGTGAAGGATAAATGATTAGTTTTCCTATGAATAGATAAAAGAACTCTCTTAGATGAGTTTAATGGTAAGGACCACTGAGTGTACCATTGATAAATGACATCAAGGTTAGATTGTAAATGCCAATGAGAATTTAATGATAATATTTGATTATAAATTGCGCAATCGTCTGCAAATAGCCGAATTGGAAAAGAAATAGATGAAGCAATGTCATTAATAAAAATCAGGAAAAGAAGGTGAGATAAAACTGCACTCTGAGGAGTGCCTGAATATATATCTAAGAACTCAGACTTAGTATTGAGTATGTGCACATATTGCTTTCGATCCTTTAGAAAAGCTTCAAGCCATGACAAGATTTGCATATCAAGACCAATTAAGTGAAGTTTATAGATTAATTTCGAATGAAGTACTTAGTCGAAAGCTTTTGAGAAATCGAGAAAAATTATATCTGTTTGGACATTATTGTCAATGGATTAGGGCAAATCTTGCATAAAGTTAAGAAGTTATGTAACTGTTGAATAGCCCTCTCTAAATCTATGTTGAGATGGGAGAAAGAAATTTTTAGACTCAAGTATAAGGCGTATCTCCTTAGCTATGATATGTTCAAAAAGTTTGCAGGAGGATGAAGTAATAGCAATAGATCTATAGTTTAACGGATTATTATGACTACCTGATTTGTAAATTAGGATGATTTTATTAATCTTCCAATCATCAGCAAGTTCAGAGGAATTGAGTGAAACATTGAATAAAACAATAAGGTACTCAGACATAGATTCTGGAAATTTTTTCAGTAAAATATTTGGAATGCCATCAGGACCGGTAGCATTTATTTTAATGCGTTTAAGTAGTTTTATTAAGCCTGGTTTAGAAAAGCGAATAGGGACAGAAGTAGTTATGGAAGATATAAGTCGTAAATTAGTGGAGTGATCATCTGTTGAGAAGACTGATTAGAATGCCTAATTAAAACTTGTAGCAATTGTGAAGGGGTCAGAAATTAATTTGTTTTGGATTAGTAACGTTAATTGTTTGGAGGTTTTGGCTCTTAAGGAGTTACAAAATTTATCTGGTTTATTCTTAAGATAATGAAGTAGAGTAGACGTGAGATAATCTAATTTCGCATTCTTATATGAACGTTTAAATTCATAATAAGATCGATGGAACTTAGGCTTTTAAGTTTATGTTGGATGGGTTAGTTTTAAATTTGGTGGAGAGTCTTCGAACTTTGCGTTTAAGATGAATAACATGTCTGGTAATGCAAGGTTTATTGGAATAATTGGTTCTAATTTTTTTGTAGGAATAGTGAGAAGGATTGACTGGATAATAGTTTTAAAGAAGTTCCATATTAGGCGTATATTATTTGAATTTGCTTGAACGAGAAAATCAGGGAGAGAGGTCTCGAGAATTTTTTGGACACGAGAAAAATCAGTTTTAGCAAAGTTGTATCTTTTTGGCAGGCAATATATAGTAGTGGGACGAGTAATTAAAAGATCAAGAAAGGGGATACCATGGTCTGATAAACCTTGAAAAATAGTTAGATTTTCAGAAATAAGTGAGCTGGAAGAGATAATTAAATCAAGAATGTTGGAGGAAGAATTGTTAGTTCTAGTAGGCATATTAATATGTTGAGTTAAATTATGCGTAAGAAGTAAATCAATAAGATAATTATTAATTGTCAAGTTACTATGATTAGAGGAAATGGGGTCCCACGAAATCCCTGGAAGGTTAAAGTCACCAGCTATGATAATATGATAAGAAGAAGAATAAAAGTCTAGGATATTTGAGAGTTCAATAAAAGAGTTTAATGGAGAATTAGGAGGGGAAATATACAGAGAAAATCAGAAATGGTTTAAGATTGACAGGTCTCCATTCAATGGCAATAATTTAAATATTAGCATAAAGTTCTATTAAAGATGTATTACAGTAAGTATTTT
Organism: Dysdera silvatica; assembly: GCA_006491805.2. Classification (NCBI taxonomy): domain Eukaryota; kingdom Metazoa; phylum Arthropoda; class Arachnida; order Araneae; family Dysderidae; genus Dysdera; species Dysdera silvatica. The sequence goes on from QLNU02015360.1 coordinate 70,652,271, forward strand.
TGATCAATAACGCCACGCCCCCTCCTCAAATGAGTCTGTCATGTCTATAAAAAACATAATTAGGAATAGAAATGTGAGAATCGTCAATTCTAGGATGGAGCCAAGTTTCACTAACTGCAATAATATCTGGGTCAGTTGATAAGATAAAGGTGTTTAAGTAATCTAATTTGTTCAAAATACCGTGAATGTTAATGGAGCAAATTGTTAAGTTATTTTTAAGCAAATAATGATTTTTATTATGGATGTGTTTCTGACGAGATTTTTCTAAGGGGTGTTTCCCAAAAAACTAATCAGTGAGTTGGAAGTGGGGTTAAGGGAATATTTAGTACCGTTAATTAGAATAGTACGATAAGTTAGTTTAGTGCGTTGGCCTTCGTCACGATGGACTTGGGATAATTACCAAAGTTTTTGCCTTATGTGTCTAGTTTCCCAAGAAAAGTCTTCTTGGATTGAAAATTTGGACCCTTTTAATTTGACGGCGTTATGCAAAATAGAATCTTTTAATTTGTAGGTAGAAAAGTTAACCATGATTCTATGAAATCTTAGGTTGGGTCCCCATCCCAGCCAATGACATCTCTCAATATCTGTTGGTGAGACTGAGACACCCAATTGATTTATGCACAGGTCTGAAATTAAGGTCTCAATAGATTTTGAAAATGTGCTTGACTCAAAACCAGAAAATATTAGATTATTTCTACGCGACCTATCTTCTATGTTCACAATACGATTTAACAGACCCTGATTGGAGGAAAGTGAATCATTAATATATGAGAGAAATTTATTTTCAATCTCCACAACTCTTTCTGTGAAAGAGTGTAATTTATCCAATCTGGAGTCTAATCCATCCACCTTGGCAGAGAGGGTCTCCATTCAGTTAAGAACAAAATCTTGTCTGGAATTTAGGGAAGTAAGTTGTTTTAAAATATCAAGTTGTAAGGAATGAATGGCCGTAAGGGAAGGCTGTGGACCACTGGCGGTAGAAGGATAAGTTACTGGAAGAATATCGTTAGCAGGAGTATTGGATGACTGGGAACGTAAGCGTGTAGTAGGAGGAGATCGAGGAACATTGGGGCCAGGATTAGATTCAATGTCACCATATAAACGTAATAAAAATAAAGTATTAATTGGTTTTACACAATGATTAAACCTTAAAAAATAACACAAAATACTAAGGTAATAAATTGTAGAATGACAATGCATTGCAAAAATTCGAACGGGTCTGGACAAACGGCTAGTAAAAATGAATTTAAACAGAAAAATAAATATAAGAAATAAGTTACCTGTAATAAGTAAAGAAGAATCATGATTATCGCATTCACCGTAAAAACGCCTGTCTGTCTGAACACGTCAAACTGCAAGTGCTATCTGGTTATATACAGGTTTAGGAGGTTCCAGAAGGTGCAGAAAGCATGTAGGGACGCAACGATGTGTGTAGGAAACGTCAGCAGAGTGAAAGCCAATCGGCATAGGGCACGTAGTGTATACGCGAAAGCGGTGAATACGGTTGCACGGTATTTTTCCGAAAATTGATGACACAGGAAATTTAATTCCAGAAAGTTCAACAGAAATACATGAGGGAAGCGAAGTTGTTGAAACGAAAATAAACATGCTCGTCGGCACCCATAATCAGAAACAAGCCGGCCTTCTGAACAACCAAGGCTGGCAAACATCGCCCCTTGGCAAACATCAGATGAAAGCACACAAACAACCTGTATTAAGTAAAGAAGAATTATGATTATCGCATTCGCCGTAAAAACGCCTGTCTGTTCGAACCCGTCAGACTGCAAGTAGTAAATTTGATCCATTTGTTTTGCAATTTTCATCGTAATTTTCGAAATGTAGAGAAAACAAGAAATACAATTCCCATTTTGAATATGGTTTGAAAAAATTTTCAACTCTCAAATTACATTGCTGAATTTCAACATTTCTGACAAAGAAGACATGAGAAATTTGGGCGTTTTTACATGCCTATCACCTTCTAAGATATAGTACTGAACGCAGCGAATTATTCCAAAAATTCGCATAGCAACATTGTCAATTTCCTGACAGCGGCGTCGTATCAAAGAGCAATGCCCCCATTTACAGACTTCGTGAAAATAAACAGATGAATTATTAAACATTTATTATTATCTATCTTTCGGCATATATATTGACCATTAAAAACCTTTCGGTTCGTGATAATTCATTGCAATTTTAGTAAATGAATTTGATGCATACTTTATATCTGCAATACTCCGTTTCAATATTCAAATACTACTTTATGTTATTACTAAGGGACCACAATGCTACACCTGAAACTACAGTTTTCGGAAGAATCCGAACATCCGTGCTCTAGTAAATCAAACCCCGGCCCGAGAATCGGTAGTAAAAACTGGGAAGGCCCTGCAGTCAGTAGCTCAGCTAAGTGGGGGGCAAGTAGGCGGCCGCCCCGGTCGCCACACCTCGGGGGCGGCAATTAGCTTTTAAAACACAAAATTTATTTGCTACGTTTTGTTATCCCACGGGGGGGGAGTGGTAATGGCAGTCACTCGCCCGGGCGGCAAAATATCTAGCTACGCCACTGCTGCAGTGGAACAGTGGTAACGCGGTCACCGAGCGCGCTATTAGTCAGGGTTTGACTCTCAACGGCGCGAGAAAAACTTACCGACTAATTACCCACTGTAGTCCGGGGGTTGGTTGACTAGGCCTTAAATAGTTCCGGTTCTTTGGGGAAATGCAGGTCCACTGCCCCATGGTGGCGTATTCATTCATCGTGCCATTATCCCGGGTTGGACTTCCAATGATATCCCAGAACGCGTACTGTTTTCTGCCCACCGTAATCCAAGGTTTGGTTCCCGTTACAACAGACGTTCGGATTCCTCGAAAAACTATGAGTACTGACGCAGAATGACTTTTGTTCTCCTTAAGCAACAAAGATACAGATAAACAATAAAACCTGGAAGGCACTAGATGTCAGCTTGAGACAAACCGGTATTTTCTGCAAGGTAGGCAAACGCGTTACTCCTGTACATCTGTACAGAGCTTACGCTTTTTTTTAATTCATTTGTACGTCACACGCTCCAAGATTTCACTATGTGTCATCATGAAAGTATCGACGGCTTAACATGACGTACAAAACATTTCGGAACTCTTGCGAACCGAATATCTGAAAGTGACGCCGATATTTCGAATGATATTGACTGATCTTTAAAACGCGCCGCTGAATATTAAACAAGATTCGTATTCATGCGTTCAATTTCAAGCATCAGCCATTTTGGCTGTCTGCTTTCTGGAAGGCTGCATTCAGTTTGATGGACACGATATCGTTATATTAATTTTAGCATCCTGTATGTGATCCTTCAAATATGTCAACCTAATTAATTTTCGTAAAATTAGCTTTAATACATTAACATATACCTTACCCTTCCCGATTCGACATTTCTTAATTAGAATGTCCATAAAATCGCATGCATTCATATCAAAGTAGCCTAAACATGCGCCATTTTCTAAGTATTTGAGTATTTGAAATATTTAATCTGCGTAGATTAGCTTAGATAGTTTAGTTCGGGTAGGTGTGCTAGCTGTCGGAATGTTTGAAATTATCATATTCAAATTGCGGCGTTGATGACACGCTTTAGATCAGTGGTCGACTGACGCCCCGCCCCATATATATCATCATCATCATATTCAACCATTATCTATCCACTGCTGGATGAAGGTCTCTCCAAATGCTTTCCACACAAGTCTATCCTGGGCCATTCGTTTCCACGTCACCCCAACCTGTTTTCTTATTTCATCCACCCATCTAGTTTGAGGACGTTTTCTAGGTCTTCGGTGGTCTCTTGGAATCCAGTTCAGAATTTCTGTTGTCCATCGTTGATCAGTTCTTCTTGCAATATGCCCAGCCCATCGCCATTTCAGCCCTTTTACTTTAACAATGATGTCCTCTACTCTAGTTTGCTCTCTCACCCAAGTGTTTCTTTTTCGATCTCTCCTAGTTATTCCAAGCATGCACCTCTCCATGCTCCTTTGCGTTGTCTGTAACTTTCGTATTGCTCCAACTGTTAGACTCCATGTCTCTGATCCATAAGAGAGGACTGGCAATACACACTGGTTGAAGACCTTTCTTTTTAGACACAAAGGCAATTTCCCCTTCAGGATAAAACTGTTTCTTCCAAATGCACTCCAGCCAAGTTTAATACATCTGTTCAGTTCTTTTATAATGTTGCCTTCCATTGAAATCAGCTGGCCAAGTATGTCTTCTACGTATTCTCCAGCTTCTTTTAGGATATCTAATGTAATACCATCATCACCAGGGGCTCTTCCTTTCTTCATGCTTTTTATTGCAAATGAAACTTCTTCTTTTAAGATTTTAGGAGCTGTTCCTTCGACTATTTCAATGTCTTCGTTTAATTCACTGTTTCCTTCATATAGTTTTTTGTAGAATTCTTCAACTCTTCTAAGTATTTCTTCCCTATTTCTTGTTACGGTGCCATCCTCTCCTTTTAATGCAATGATGTGTTTCTTCCCAACAGATAAACTTCCTTTAACAACCCTAAGGCTCTTGTTATTTTCAATGGCTTTCCTTACTAGCTCACAGTTGAATTTTCTTATGTCTTCTTTCATGCTTTTGCGCAGAGTTTTACAAAGTTCTATGTACTCAATCCTGGAACTGGTATTTCGATTGTCCACCTTCATATCTCTTCGCCTTTTCATGAGCTGTTTCGTCTTCTCAGATAATTTGCTATTGTGCTTTTTACAGGTTACACCACCAATTTCCCCAGCAGTTTCAACTATTGTCTTAACAATGTTTTCATTTGCTTCTGAGATATCACTTTCATCAATAAGTCCTTCCAGTGCAGAAAAGCGATTTTTTAATTCCAACTTGAATGCCTCGGTATTTTCTTTTAATTTCTTTAAATCCACCCTCTTACTTACTTGTTTCCTAATGAGCTTCTGCCTTTCTAGTTTAGTATTTAAGTGCACTTTACATCTCACCATTCGATGATCACTTCCAGTATTAAATCTGTTCAGTACACTGCAATCTTCAATAATTGATTTCTTGTTTGCCAGGATATAGTCAATTTCACTAGTTCCCCCATTTGGGTGTTTCCATGTCCATTTTCTTTGCGGTTTCTTCTTAAAAAATGAATTCATGATGCTAAGGTTTTCAGCTTCTGCAAATTCGATGAGTTGATCGCCACGTTCATTCCTTTCCCCATATCCGTATTTACCAACCGATGTCTCTCCTTGTTCCTGTTGTCCAATTCTTGCATTGAAATCCCCCATGATGAGCTTGATATGTTGTTTCCCTTTGGTGTGTAACTCTTTGATTTCTTCATAAAATTCTTCAACCTCTTCGTCGGTATGGCTTGATGTTGGTGCATATACCTGTACTATTTGAAGTTGGTATCGCTGGGTTAGTTGAACAACGAGCCTCGCTGCTCGATCTGATGTACTTTCAACTTCCAGAAGACAGTCTTTAATTCTTTTGTTGATTAAGAAGCCAACACCACTTGTTCTTCCAGTTTCCGTTCCTCTATAATAAAACAAATGTCCACTTTTAAGTTCCACCAACTCTTCACCTTTTCTTCTAACTTCACTGAGTCCTACAATGTCCCATTTGATCTTGTCTAGTTCCTCTTCCAATTCCTGAAGTTTTGCTTCAGAAGCAAGGGATCGTCCATTATACGTTGCCAAGGTCAATAACAAACGGCAGCCTGGGCCATTCCAGTGATTCTTAGCACCCCCTGCTTTCATGCCACACTGACCGCTGCCTTGATCAGGAGCACTCCAGCACCTGGAGACTAGGGGCCATGGTTTCTGGTGTGTCAACATAATGGAGGAATTAGCCATAATTTCACCACGCTGGCTAGACGGGTTGGTGAATTAGCCCTCCCCTTCCGCCTTTCTATCCGTGCAGCAAATATTAATTTGCCACATAAATAGAAAGCTCAGCCTGCACCACTTGAAGGCGGGGTAGGACACTAGGTTACTGGCCTGGCCGGTTCCACACATCGTCACATACGTTCAGCGTGTGGGTCTCCTTCCAGTTAGATACCAGCAACCCTTTTGCAGGCCATATATATATATGCACGTTTTAATCGACCCAATTCCCATCCCTGTAGTGATGGAAAAGATACAAAATCATACATTCAAAATAATCCTAACAATGTAGAATAAATACATATCAGAACGCAACCCATAGATTGATAATAAGCATAAAGTAGAATACTGTAACAGAATCAACCCTCTCTATTTCGTCTGTTGTGAAATAAACTTGAATTTGAATGCGGCTTGCTATTTTTCTACCGAACCGATTCCGAGGCTTGATTCCCTAAGTAATACTAGTAGCAATAATTGTGGATTTCGTCGATCCCTGGTGCTTTTCCGTTGTGAGATTTTCTGATAATTGTTTTATCTTAAGTGTGATCTCTTTATGAAGTATGAAAGATCACACTTGAGGAAATACAAAAAAAAAACAAAGAAAGAAAGAAAAAAAAAACAACTCACAATTAGAAAGCACCAGATATCGACAAAATCCACAACTATTGGTAAAAGACTTTGCTTTCTTTTTGGTTTTACGGCTCAAAGACTACAGTGGTCATGCTGCGCCGGGACCTACTGTTTTCCGAGGAATCCGAACCTCTTAAGGCCTAGGGAACCAAACCCCGGACTACAGTGAGCAGTGCGATCTTTATGAGATCTCTGAGTAAGCGTTCTTTTTGCACTGCTGGGAGTCGAACCCGGATTAGCGGCGCACTAGGAGAACGCGTTACCACACTGCGCCACCGCAGGGCTATTGGTAAAAGAAGCTTACTAACACATACAAGCAACTTGCATTAGAACTGACAGCAATGATAGCAGATCCAAGGACGATGCCAAACATTCTACCCAAAGGCACCACCAGGGCTGTTCTTACGGTGTTAGCGGCCCTGGGCGAAACAGATTTTAGCGACCCAGAAAAACGTTTAGACAAAACAAAACTGATTTCCTTGTACGTGCAATACATTTTTGGGGGCCCTGCTCGGCCGCCCAGCTTGCGCCTCCCTATGCCCGGCTCTAGGTACCACCCACTTGTTGCCAAAAGATCAAGATAGGAAGAACCCTGTAATTGCAGCCCGAAAACATGCCTCAATATTCTATATATAAATACAAAATTATAACAGGATTTATTGCAGAAAAAATTTCACCACACCATAGCCGCATAAACAACATTATCCCAGAAGAGAAAAGAGATACCAGAAAAACTTGATTTGGTGCACAGAACAGCTACCAATAGATTCCATAATACTTGAACAAATCTAAAAGCAAGAATGAAGTCTTAACTGTACAAACATAGATATACAAGAAAGCCTTATCACATTCCTGGCTAACAGAGGTTTTCAGAATATACAAAATATACTTCCAACCGTAGTGGCGTTATTAGAACACAGCATGAAGCAATGGAAAACCACAATACACCTCAAAAAATGTATCACAATAAAGACCAGTAAAATAACTATTTGACGAGATGTATTCCAAGGAGATGCCCTTAGTCCACAATGGTTCTGCTTGGCACTGAGTCCCCTATCAGGAATACTGAACATTAGCAAATATGGCTACATACTGAAGAAAAGCAAAAGGAACCTCCATAAAATAACAAATTTATTGTTTATGGATGATATAAAGCTATATGCAACAACTGCCCCCAACTACAACATCTGATCTAAGCAACCGAAGCCTTCTCATAGGATATAAAAAATGGGATTTGGATTAGGTAAATATAAACTATTGAGGAACATAAAAGCACTTCTGCCAACTACAATCGAACTTGAGGAAGGTGGGAGGATGGAATTTATGAAAGAACTAGAAACATACAAGAATACATTGGAATCTTGCAAGCTCAAAGGCAAGAACACAAGGAAATCAAAACCAAACAATCCCAAATCTAAAATAACAGACTAATGTTAATCATGAAAACAATACTGAATGGCAAAAATATCATACAAGCAATAAACGCATATGCAATGTCAATACTTGGGTATTCCTTTGGGATTATCAAGTGGATAGACACTGAAAAGACCACAAACGAACAATAAGAAGGACATGTACCAAATATAGAAAACTACATCCAGCAGAAGCACTAAAAAGAAACACTATCCCACGATCTATAGGAAGATGTGGACAAGTAGTCCTGAAAGACCAGCACGACATACAAATTAAAAATTTTAGAAACTATTACCATGAGAAAAGTTCTTACTCGCATTTGATCCAAGCAATAATACAAGTAGATATATCTCGCTCCCCACTTACACACAACACAGATGATGAAGTAAATGAACGACACAGCAATGGTAAGTTGAATACATGGGCAGGTAAAGAACTGCATGGCAGGCATGACAACGACCCGCAAAAAATCCATATCGATAAGAAAGTCTCAAATGCCTGGTTGACACATGGAACTTTACAGCCTGAAACTGAAGGTTTCATGATTGCCATGTTGGACAAATTATCCGGATAAAGAAATACATAAAATACATTCTTAAGAAAAACTTGGGCAACAGTAGATGCTGCCAATACCACTTCACCACAGAAGCAATTTAACACATTACATCAGCGTATAAAATATTATCACGAACTGAATATAAACATAGGCAAGACCAGGTGTCAAAAATAATTCACCAAAGGTTAGCCATCAGAACCTATTTAATAAAAACTAAACTACACCACAACAAGCATATGTCAGAAAGCATTTTAGAAAATAAAACAGATAAGCTGTACTGGGCTAGGGCAATAATAATTGACAAGACAACTCCACAAAACCAACCAGATATATTCCTAATTAATAAAATTAGCAAAACCGCAAGTATTATAGATATAGCAATCCCAAACACAAGCAATGTACAAATTACATGCATAACAAAAATCACCAAAAATCGAGACCTTGAATTTGAAATTAAAGACATGTAGTATGTGGAAAAAATTTACATTGTACCTGACGTTTTGTCAGCCAGAGGTATAATACCAATCACACTGCACAGGAGCTTGAAAACACCTGAAATCTGCCCGAACACATATAGACATGATTATATTCATCTCACGTTGGTTAAAGTGTACATAGATATTTATGTTTTGATTAACTTGGAGATGAAATTCAATTAATGGGTTAAATATTCTTCAAAGCAAAGAAGTAGAAATTTTCCAGGGCAAAAAATCTAAACTTTTGAATATGGAATGTTTCAACCTTATAAAATTTTCATGTTCTGAAAATGCATCCCTGCTGACACATTGCTAAATATTACATAAACTCACTTTATATCATAAATTGATCCAAATGAAAAGTGAATATATATTAGCTAAATTGGTTAGCAATAGACAATTAAAAGCCGTGGACAAGATCTCGTACAAAGCTGAGAGCTAAAGTAAAAAAAAAATGGACCAACGTGGATCGACGAATTGCTTAGGGCAGATGAGTACAAAAGAATTTTTGAGAGACCACCTCTGAATAAGCAGTGGGTAAGTAAAGGCAAAATATTATGATGATATGTTCACTAGGATTTGAATATCAAGACGTAATATTTGTCTATGCTAACTCAATATTGTTTTTAACCGAGTCCGAAACCAATTCCATGAAGTTGGATCGAAATGTCTGTTGGAGGTTATATACTGTGTTATATTGTATGTCATGAATATGTAGTATAAACAAATGTTTGCAAAAGAATAATGCATATGTATATAAATCCGTAGAGAAGATGTATGCAGATAAGATTTTAATATATGAAGACGACAATATAAGAAACAAATACATAACTTTCACAATCGACAACAGTAAAACTGAACAAAATACACATCCAAGGAATGAGAAATGATGAAAGATAGAAGTTTTTAAAAGGAATAATGTGTAAGAATTTTTTGGCGGTGGGGGTATTTGTGAGATACGCCTAGGTATCTCACAGCTTTCAGTTAGTACTAGATTAGGAAAATAGTCGCTAATGATTGGTAGATGCAGTATACCATCTGGATTTACACATCGATGTCTGGTTCTCAATCACTAGCTTAATGTGTATATATCTGCGGAAATCTTACTCTCGTATCTAAGCGCGACAGTGGATCGCGCACACGATATAATGTAACGAGAAACTAATTAGTTTCACTGGAGAATAAGGGTCGAAAACGCATATAATGAATATTTACCCAATAGGTTCAAAACGCAGTCACACAATTACGTAGATAGCTGTCCTCAGTCTCTTCATTAAAATCTATTCATGAATATGCCACAACTGTGGATACTGCCGATCAGACGACGTTGACATTTCATATGCCCAACATATTGCTGTCGAACTTCACTTAAATACTGAGAAAGAGCATAGGGATTTTCCTACTGAAGGGAAATGTAGTGTCTGAACGTAAATCACATCCCACCTCGGAAAACATTCAAGAGGCATGTTTTTGTGGTTAAATATCGGCATATTGCCTTATAAATTTGTAACAATTGATTTTTGATACTTTTGAACAGTTTTCGGTTAATATCTTCCGTACAACACGGACAAAAGTTTCCATTCCTTTTACATTATAGGAATCTATTTTAAAATCAATTCTTATTCTTTAGAAATACAAGGATGTGTTTCAGACTGGTTGTTTCCTTTGATGTGGCCAACATATATAGGGTCATTCACCTTTAAGCTCCTAGAAGTTAATGTGTGCCTTGATGCTTAAATTTTTTCGCTGATTGGATGATAAAAATGACGACTTTTGTGATTTAATCCTCAGACGGCGGCTGCAGCGATTTCTACGTGTTATCGGATTTAGTTCGTAACGACGGCCTATGCTGAAATAACATTTTTTGAAAACCTTAAAGACAAGTCAGGCTATGTGACCATGCATTTGAGAAATCTTGTTAGGATTTCATTTCATATTGTACGCACATGACACTACCAAATCAATTTCATTCCGTTACTTTTGGCTTTCAGCTCTGAATGCATTTGCTTGAGCGTTATATTATTGCGCGTGTTCTTTGTGTTAAATTTTTATAAAATATTAATTTGCCAATATCATTCACAAAAGTTTTTAAGTTACTGATGAATCCCAAAGTTAACGATGCCTACATTGATAGTAACATAATCAGTTACAAAAAGTGCTGCAAAAGTACCCCAGGTTTCGGGGTCGTCTGTCATCGAAAATGATCAATCATTAAAGAATTAATTATGATTAGGAGATAATATGCAGAGTCAAACATAACTCATAGTATATGGGAAGAAATATGATTGAATCTGGTTAATATATAAACATATCGGCTTAGTCCTGGTACACACGAGCGACTCGCGAAATTCCAACCCCACATCAAACGCACAAAATTCTTTTAAAGTGCATACGAGCGACCTAAGTCATTTTTACGCTAGTTCACTTTAAATTTAACCAATCGATGTCGAAATTTTGGCCCATTTTTCTGTGGATGTAAAAGTGATTCGAGTTGCACCTGTGTAATGTTTGGTAAACAAAGTTTTGGGGAAACAGGCATTGGCAAGTCTTTCCTTCCAAAATTCTTTGGGGATATTCTATTTAAATCGAATAACGTTCTTTGAACGTACGGTAAAATTTGCCTCTCTTCTGGAATACGGAGTGGCTATGGGTTAGAATAAACTAAAAGAAAGGACAGCAAAATATAAAAACAATTTTGAAAACATAAAATTAACTGCAAAGAAAAATCAAAACGTGTTGCCAGTTCATTTCCTCGAGTAAGAACTGCCTTTTCTTTCTGTTCATTTTACGACTAAGGTCAAAAATGTGACATTTAGCAAGAACACGGGTTTAAGAGAGATACGGATTTTGAAGTGGATCATTGAAAAAAAATCATCTCGTTAATTACTTTTTTTAAGTCTTTTACTCCCGAATCATTAAAAGTTGGAAAAAAAAGAGAAAGTAGACAGGTGTACTTAAGCTTAATCTTTAATTAATGAATTAATTAAAAATATATCACCCGGATAGAAGGCCTCATTAATCACGGATTTTGGTTGAAAAATATCGGAGCTCCCTGTCCGTAATTAATACAGCACAAGATGCAAAGCTGTTGCTTGGAGGTTATGAACAGAAATATCGCGACAGTTTTAATTAGCAATTGTTATTAATAAAAGGGATCACAAAACCGAAATCGATTTAAGGTACAAGAGTCATTGCTTTCCCAGTTTCTAATTTTGGCAAAATATTAATTTAGCAAGGAGTGAATTAAAACGAGAGAGTGAATGGGACATTTTGAATGAAGAAAAAGGGACACCTGATGCAAAGCCAATTGACAAGGAAATAGCCAGTTTTCTTTCTCAACTAAGCCACATATTTTCGTATTAATACGATTGCATTCCTTAAGGAAATTATTAGTAGTAAGCAATAGTAAGTGAACATTAGTTAATCTAAAACAATATTTCTTGACTAATTGTTAAATACAATATGAACAAAATAATTCTTACGATTATGTTGGCCTCTCCATGTTTTCGTGGCTTATAGTATAGCCACGGTTCAGAATAGTCGGAGCAAAGGAAACTTGCCTCCTAATTAGGCTAAACCAGTATCCTTTACGTCACCGTTCCAGTACCATGACCACTGGGCCAAATAATAAGAAATATCAGTAGCAAACATTAGAAGGAGAATATCAGTAGTAAAATATTAAAGGATGTTTAAGGCATCTCGAAAACTACAACGACCTACAAACAGCTGAGAGCGACAAATGACTTGATTTCAATTGTCAGATTTCTCTAGAAGTGAAGTAGATCAGGTTCTTTTTTTTAAACAATGCTCACTTCGTTTTCTTAGTACCAGAAATTCTTGAACAATAAATTTTATATTACTTTCATAGCTTGGTTAATTTCATTTGCCTGATATCAATATAAACATTGTAAACATATAACAAAATGGCGGGTCAAATTTATAGAAATTACCCTTTTTTTTCCAGCCTGAATAACCAATATTTGAATATATTTGCTTTGCTATAACAAATAGTTTTCTAGTGACATCACATTTGGACATCGACATCATCAAATCAATTTCTAGATTTATAATTTTGATGTAACTGAACAGTATGGTATTATATTTTTATACATGTTATTTTATGTGAGGCTGTAATAATAATGTACAATTTTTTATAGCAAGAAAATTGGATTTGTGATCATTTTGCAGGCAATAAATTAGTATATATTTATATTCATTACGAATACATTGAAAATTTAAAAGGTATAAAAATTATAGACCTAATATAACTTCACTTTTTTTGTAAGAAAATTTTTTTTGTATAACTTCAAAACGTTTGTTGTGTAACACTGAAATAATAACTTAGGTAAATGATTCAAACTGTGCTCTACTCAATAAGAAGTGGGAAGTCTTTTTAGCCTAAAAACTTGCAATATGATTAACCTAGCCTTAATTATAAACCACCAAACTTGGGGGGATGATATGGGACAATGTATGGAGCTAATATGAGACGGTGTACTGGGCTAACCTGAGACAGTGCTCGAGGGCTGAAATACTGTATTCTAATATATATCGTGGAATATCCACCAAAAATAAAAACGTAAAGTGTTTATCTTTTGTCGCGTTTTCGTTTCCATATATTAGCTGTGTTTTTTTTATTTTATTTCATTTTTTCTTAGCCTAACTTTACCTATATTCTTGTTCGAAGTTGATCGATAAATTGTTCAATGGAAACAGCACAGACGGCGAAGAATTGCCTTCTCTGCATGATAGCGATTAAGAATAATTGACAGATGCAGCAAATGCCACAAGGGAAACAATTGATCCAGTTATCTATGGGACACCAATCTTTGACAAGAATTTTAGGAAAGGAACTTTCGTTTTACTTGACGTTAAACGTGAAATTAGAAAGTCTACTCATTATAAATAAGTTTATCTCATAAAAAAAAGTAATAAATGAAGATGATGGCGAGATAACGGTCCACTGTTTAAGGTGCTTTAACGATCTAAGGACTGAATTTGTTTATAAAGATGATTTCTTTGCAGTTGATTTTACGGGTATTTTTACAATCCTGCCTTATCCTGTAATTATAAAAGAACAGAAAAGTTATTCATATTTTTCCTGGCAATGTAAACATTAATGAACAACGGCTTAACTCAGATAGTCAAGATCGTAGCTTACTTTTTTTTTAATCTTCCAATAACATGTGTTGTAGCTCACCTTTGTTAATTTACTTCTAAAACATTAAAAAATATAGGTTAGTTTAAGAGGTGACTGTTAAGCAAGCGAAAATTGACTATTTTGAAGGGAAATTCAAACCTCTGTAGAACACTTACAACTAATTTTGGCATAAAGAATTTATATTCTAATATTATATGAATTTCTGGCTTTATGAATATATTACTATACATAGAATATCTAAATTGGTTATTTAAAAAATATTTTTTTTTAATGTTAAGTATTTACACTTTTTTCAATTCATGTAAGTTTTGCGCGCATGATTAAAAAAACTATTTTCGCCAAAACTAATAAATTTCTATAGCAAAATAATAGTTATATACATAGATTTGTTTTGTTCTAGGATCTTTAAAAAATATTAAATAGAAATATTTTTTAATCGAAAATGTTTGTCGCAATTTGAACTTGTCATAATTTTTACACATAAAAAAATTTGTTTTACATAAATATTACTCAGATGTTGATGTTTTTCGTTCAGAATATGTAGATGGGTCCACACAATATTTGTGAAAAATTTTGTACTAATTGAACAAGTAGTTCTTTCTTTATGTTGCGCGCAAGTCCCAAAATTGCGTTTTGAGAAAAACACGTTTAAAGTTTAAATTATAGATTTTTTTAATTAAGCTTTGTAAGCCTAACTTTTTCTGTTTAGCTTTTAACTATAAATTACCACTTCCCAAATTATGGAGGGGTTTATTATTGTGCTTTCGTGAGTACTCTGGTGGGCGTGTGAAAATTTGTCAAAAATTCGGAAAAATGAAGGGTAAAAAAATTAAAATAATATAAGCGGAACATTAGATCCGAGGCTACTTTAGAACACGTCTTTCATTCCGATAGTGCTTATGAACCACTTCAAAATAATAGTGTCTCACATTAGCCGCACAGCCGTCTAATATTTGCCCCATTCGGTGGGGCTAATAAGAGAGAGGGTTTTAATTTGTTCACCTTTATTTTTATGGCATGCATTGTACTTTATCCATGAACAGATATATCACACAAAAGCACAAATTGCAGTGATTTTTATTTGGGCTTACGGTCAATATATCGAAAGAAACTGTGAACAGTTTACATTTTTGTCTATATTAGCTCCGATCGATCCTATTACGTTTGCTCAGAAAAAAATAAGCGTCTTTTTTTTTCGTTTCGCTGCGCAAAAATAGCTAAGATTAGGCTACGTCGAGACCAGAAGCTTTCCGAGGAATGGGAACTTTTGTCGCTTAGAAAACAAACCCCGAAATACTCATCGGTAGAGAAAACAGTAAGAGTTAAAGCGGCATTTAAACCCTGGAATTCTACAAGGTAGACAAACGTCTTACATCTGCGCCATCGCACGCTTGTTCTGAATTCAGAATCAGCGAGTCTCTATAACTAATCCGTTATTTCATAAAACAATATGAAAATTGAATGCCAAAATATTAATATGAAAAGAATAGGCGTCAGTTGCGTTTAAAATTTATGACTGGGTGGCTTTACGAGTGTTTGAAATTGGTGAACACTTGTCGTTACATTGGTAGAACGCGAAATACCGCTTATACGCTTTCTCAGTCAAAATACGTTTATTCATAAGCCGCTAGATTTAGACGTTTAAAACCACTTCCTTTAGAATAAAAGGGCGCCAAATTTGCGCATTCTTGCGGGAATGTATTTGAATTAATTTTTACTCGAAGACGAGTTTCCTGATCAGGAAATATCGCTTTCCTGAATCGATTAGTTCTCATTTTAAACACGATTTTTCTGCGATAGCTGGAGTCGTGTTGGTATTAGTGACAAATTGGACTTATTAACGCGAAAGGGGTATGCCTTGCTGAATACTTTAAATTCAGATACGAGACCGGTTTCCCCGTAAATGACCACACGGAATACCCTCATTTGCAAATTCTAACGTCCCGAAACATTATTAGCACTCAAGTTATCGTGCTCATTCCTTTGATAAATGCATTGGCAAAAGTATCGGGGTTCGGGAGTAGACTAATGTCTACGTTTTAGTTAGTAATTTGAGTTCTGGGCCTTCCAAATGCGAATTCTCCGGGGAAACACTTGTTTACCTTGCCATCTATGATTCAGAACAACTTTCAGCATTGACAGCGCCCATCTGGATAACAGAAGACCAATCTTAACTAATTAAACTACTCAGAGGATACACATTGGTCTGTAATAAGTAAAATTAACTCTGATAAAACCCACTACGCCTGCACGTTGAAATTTCTATGGGAATGCCTTAAGTCTCACGGATCCTAAGCCCATAATTGGCCATTAATTGGTCACGAATTATTTATACATGCGTATTTACTCCTGTGTAGATATTCAGGAGTAAATACGTACGTATTTACTCCTGACCATCTACACAGAGTATACCAGCTGTAAATTTATTTCACTTTATTGTTTACTCAGTCTGTCTTCACAAGTTTGAATGTCTTGTATTCTACTGTAAATGGTTTTTCCCTTGCTCATCCTGGTTTTTGGAAATATTGTAATTTAGCAGTACAAATGTATATATGTGGATATGTATAATATTGTGAAGTACACTGAAGTGCCAGAAAAACTGGTACAGGCGTGCGTATGCAAATAACGGAGCTTTGCAACCAATCAGCGTAAGGTGATGCGGTCGGCAGCGCCCATATAAGACAAGAGATGTCTGGCAAAGCTGTTAGATTGGTTCTTGCCGCTACAATGGCAGGTTATCAAGATTTAAGTGATTTTGAACGTGGCGTTATAGACGGCACAAGAGAGATGGGACATAGCATCTCCGAGATAGCAACAAAATTTGGATTTTCACATATGACCATTTCACGGGTATACCGTGAATATCAGGAATCCGGTAAAACATCAAATCCATGACAGCGGTGTGGCCGGAAAAAGACCTTGAAAGAACGGCACCTTCGACGACCAACGAGAATCGTTAAACGAGATAGACGTGCAACACTTTCTCAAATTGCCGCAGATTTCAATGCTGGAGCATCACCATGTGTCGGCGTGCGAACTGTTCAACGAACCATCATTAATATGGGCTTTCGGAACCGAAGGCCCACTCGTGGACCATTGTTGACTGCACTGCACAAAGCTGTACACCTCGTCTGGGCCTGCCAACACTGCCATTGAACTGTTGATGACTGGAAACACATTGCCTGGTCTGATAAGTCTCGTCTCCAATTGCATCAGGCGGATGGACGTGTACGGGTATGGAGACAACCTCATGAATCCATGGACCCTACATGTCAACAGGGGACTGTTCAAGCTGGTGGAGCTTCTGTGATGGTATGGGGCGTGTGCAGTTGGCGTGATATGGGACCCCTGATACGTCTAGAGACAACTCTGACAGGTGACAGGTACGTAAGCATCATGTCTGATCACCTACACCCATTCATGTCCATTGTGCATTCCGACGGACTTGGACAATTTCAGCATGATAATGCGACACCCCACACATCGAGAGTTGCTACCGAGTGGCTCCAGGAACACTCTTCTGACTTTAGACACTTCCATTGGCCACCTAAATCGCCAGACATGAACATTATCGAGCATATCTGGGATGCCTTGCAACGTGCTGTTCAGAAGAGATCTCTACCACCTTGCACTCCTATGGATTTGTGGACTGCCCTGCAGGATTCCTGGTGTGAATTGTCTCCAGGATACCTTCAGACATTAGTCGAGTCCATGCCACGTCGTGTTGCGGCACTTCTGCATGCGTGGGGTTGGGGGCTACACGATATTACGTAGGTGTGCCAATTTTTCTGGCACTTCAGTGTATTTTACAGTTCGGTCACTTTGAATTCGCAATTTGACATATTTAATGATGAAGGGAACTTTAAATTTGATTGCTTTAGACCAGGGGTAGTCAACCTTTCTACACCTACCGCCCACTTCTGTATCTTTGTTGGTAGTAAAATTTTCGTACTTAATCTATAGTAATAGGAAGAGAAGATGTACATTTTAGTTTAACTCTACAAGTTTTAGGCGTTTAATCATTTTAAATATTTCATTAACCTTTATAATTAAGTTAGCGATAAAAAAGGTTGAAAACAAATGCATTTGAAAATATATAAAGCGTTTTGGAAGCCAATTGAAGAATTAAAACCGTTTGGTGTTATATTTGATTAACTCGCTTATATTTAGCATGGTGTTTCCTCGGCATCAAGTTATCCGTATAAAACGAAAAATTCTTGTACAAAATCATAAAACTTGGTGTGTATATTCAGTTTCTGATGCAGTATATTTCGCATAGTAAAATAGAATAAGCTGCTGTGTGAATAGTCGGGAGGTGAGACCCTAGCGGAAAAAATTAGAACCAGGTCTGTTTCCGGGGCAATCGGCTATTTTATGGCCGCTATGAAGCGCAGTTTGGCCGTGGCTGTAAATAAATCGTCGCCATAGTAACCATGTTCGCAAGGCATTTCCGTTTTGAAGCGAAGCTCTGAATTTCTATCGCGTCGTTTCATTCACGAGCCTTTAGGGATAGCACCGTTATTAGATGAACCATTATTCCGCGCATGCGTGTGAACTGGGCAAATTTTCACATTAAGTACTATACTGCCAATTCAGTGCATTTTTCTTCATTTTCAACGCTTTTTTTTATATTCAGGTGTGAAAAATGTGGCGTTAAGTACTATACTGCCAATTCAGTTCATTTTTCTTTATTTTCAACGCTTTTTTTTTTATATTCACTTTGGAGAAAAATCAGTTTAGGAAACGAAGTTGCTTTTTTAGGTGCAGCGCGAAAACTGTCTTTCAGCTACGACCGTCTCGTATCACCTAGTGTGGAAATATCTTCAAGTGTATTATTATTTTACGAAGTGTTTCTTTTTTCGTTGTTGAAGATACATTATTTCGATCAAAGTAAGTTGTAATGATATTTTTCTTTTTATACTTCGTGCTGTATACAGTAAAACCTCTCTAAGACGACCACCGTCGGTTCCGTAAAAAAGCGGTCGCCGCTGAACGGAGGTAAATTTTGCATTAGGTTTATGGGGAGGGAGGAAATCTGTTTCCAGAAAAGATGGTCGTAAAAGGAGGTGGTCATTAAAAGAGGTTTTACTGTATTTATATTAAGTTTATAACATTTCATTTCCATGTGTGTTTTAATTTTCTCTCCTTCCCCTTTGCTTTTATTGCATATTGTGGGCTAATTAATTTATACGGTGGTGGAATTTAAAAATATTTTACAATACTGTTGATTACAAAAATTGTACAGAATTTACTTAATAATTTTTTGTTATTGCAAATGCTTTGCAACCTGCGATGTTATACAAAACAAACTTTCTAAAAATGTATTTTTAACGTAAGCAGCTTTCAATATAAATATACTTTCTCAGTGTTACATAATGGACATTTGTACGTATTTTCGATAATTGTAGGGGTGGAAATAGAATGTGTGTTTTTTTTTTTTTTTATGGCGGTGTAAATAACGGAATTCATTGAGGTGAAACCCACAGTCTTCACATGTAAAATTATACATTTTACTCACCTTAGTGGAAGGCAGGAGGTTGCTTAATTCCCAATGAGTGAGCTTTTCGAATATGCCTTCGCCAGCACGAGTGATTGAGTATTTTTTTTTTTGACAAGTGGTACAAGTAGCTGATGTCTGCATTTCAACATTTTTCTTTGCAACAGAAGTAACAAAAATGTTTTTGGACGTGTCAGAAGAATTAGTTACTGTACTTTGGGATGATTCCGTTATAGTTTACGAAGGAGGAATTTTTCCCATAGCTACAGCATTGGAATTATCCGAAACATCAACTGATGTTTCCTTAGCAATTGTCCCTGAAAAGGGCTGTTGTTAGAAGTCGTCGTCATCACCGTAAAATACTTTACAATATTTCCTCGAATCCATGTTTCAAACTGCTTCGAACGTACTCTGCGAAAATAATGCAAACAAATCAGTAAGTTCAGTATTTCCATTACTGAATTTCACAAACGCTAAATTTTGATTCATGGTGGAAACACTTTGTAAGTATGAAGTCCACACGCATGCGCAGAATGATGGCTCATCTAATAACGATGCTGTCCCTAAAGGCCGGTGTTTCATTCGGCCCTTTTTCTCGGCGGGCAACATTTCGTTGGTGCGTTTAACGCGTTTAAAGCGCTGACTTAAAAACGTAGCCTTCTGTTCCTGAATGTAATTCCAATTATATTAAAGGAATTAAATTCAAAAAAAAATAGTGGGC
>QLNU02015360.1:70672689-70699093 GCA_006491805.2 Dysdera silvatica
CTGAAGGGCCAGAAAAACTGGTACAGGCGTGCGTATGCAAATAACGGAGCTTTGCAACCAATCAGCGTAACGCGATGTGGTCGACAGCACCTATATAAGACAAGGGATGTCTGGCAAAGCTGTTAGATCGGTTCTTGCCGCTACAATGGCAGGTTATCAAGATTTAAGTGATTTTGAACGTGGCGTTATAGTCGGCACAAGAGAGATGGGACATAGCATCTCCGAGATAGCGACAAAATTTGGATTTTCGCATAGGACCATTTCACGGGTATACCGTGAATATCAGGAATCCGGTAAAACATCAAATCTCCGACAGCGGTGCGGCCGGAAAAAGACCTTGAAAGAACGGGACATTCGACGACTGACGAGAATCGTTAAACGAGATAGACGTGCAACACTTCCTCAAATTGCCGCGGATTTCAATGCTGGGGCATCAACAAGTGTCAGCGTGCGAACTGTTCAACGAACCATCATTGATATGGGCTTTCGGAGCCGAAGGCCCACTCGTGTACCATTGTTGACTGCACGGCACAAAGCTTTACGCCTCGTCTGGGTCCGCCAACACCGCCATTGGACTGTTGATGACTGGAAACACGTTGCCTGGTCTGACGAGTCTCGTTTCCAATTGCATCAGGCGGATGGACGTGTACGGGTATGGAGACAACCTCATGAATCCATAGACCCTACATGTCAACAGGGGACTGTTCAAGCTGGTGGAGCTTCTGTGATGGTATGGGGCGTGTGCAGTTGGCGTGATATGGGACCCCTGATACGTCTAAAGACAACTCTGACAGGTGACAAGTACGTAATCGTCATGTCCGATCACCTACACCCATTCATGTTCATTGTGCATTCCGAAGGATTTGGACAATTTCAGCATGAGAATACGACACCCCCACACAACGAGAGTTGCTACCGAGTGGCTCCAGTAACACTCCTCTGACTTTAGAAACTTAGTATTAGCCACCTAACTCGCCATACATGAACATTATCAAGCATATCTGGGGTGCCTTGCAACGTGCTGTTCAGAAAACATTTCCACCACTTCTATGGATTTGTGGACTGCTCTGCAGGATTCCTGGTGAGAATTGTCTCCAAAATACCTTCAGACATTAATCGAGTCCATGCCACATCGTGTTGCGGCACTTCTGCGTGCGCGGGAGGCGGAAGCTCCATGATATTAGGTAGGTTTACCAGTTTTTATGGCACTTCCGTATAATATAATGTGTAAATGTGCATATAACATAATGGTGTAAGGAAACTTCTATTTACAGGAAAATATTCTGGTGTAAAGTTGTATGAAATAAATAAATCGACAATATTTTTATAATACTTACTTTTTACGCACCCATGAAAAACTGCGCAGTTCAGTTGAAAACTACTAATGCCCCAGTCCATGTTCCCCTGAATTTAGACATTAGAACCCGTTTATTTGCAGCGTAGTATACAGTATAAATAAGTGTATGTCCGAAATGAAATGCAGGACATTTCTTTCAGCCTACACAAATTAAACTAAAGTGCATTAATAAAAGCCATAGATTGTACAAACCTCAAAACAAACATAATTATTTCCCTCTTTCAGATTTAGTTTTTCCCTATTAATTGAAATTTAGATAAGACTTCACCGATAAACATCAGATAGTTATATCCAAATTTGGCACTACTTCTTGAAGATAGATCCCAAAATTTCTTCTTGTCGTTAAAAAACCACTACTGATAAATTTATTCCCCATGAACGCGTGTGCTTTCGGAATAGTGATGCCGTTTTAGGTCCTCAATGCATCACAAAATGACATTTTCCTCCCGCAGACTCCGGCAAAATTTGTCCCGAAAATACAATGTATCATATTTTACGTAGCCTGCTTTTCGACATAAAAGTACTTTAGAAAATTGATGTAGTTCATTTTCACAAATAGAGCATTTTTCAAATACAACGCTATTCCGAAGGAGTATTCTAAAAGAATTCTCTATTTAAAGTCCCGATGCCGACGGCAAGGAAAAGAACTGCTACTAAATTAATGGATATGAAGCAGTACGACAAATTTCAAAATATGGGTTATCAGTGGCATAAGAAATTTTCCATGCAAGCATTGCATCTATATAACTCCAAAGTAAGCACACGAATAATTCTACCCTTAAAAGAATAAATTTGTAAGACTTATATGTCAAAACGATACGTGAAAAATTCTGAAACGCATGCTATAATTTACTTTTTGACGTAACAGTTTATTGTAAAATTTGTCTCCTGCCGTCACTGTAAATTTATCCGAAGCTCTCTCTTCCACTTCGGAATAATATATAATCTGCATATAAATTTTACATATTAGAGAGGTCATTAAAATTAAATTGTTTATAATTCAAATATCAAATTATTTTACAAACTTTTCACTCAGACTTTGTAAAATTTGATAAATGTAGAGTACAACAAAATGCAACTTCCCTATTTGTATATACATGTTACTGATGATAAAATCTGATATATAAATTAAGAACTAATATATAAAAAAATATACATATATAAAATAAGCATATATATATAATAGGGACATTTAAATACATGTTACAATGTAGCATTTAATAATCGTGTTACCTTCTAAATTATTATAAGCTGTTGTAACTAAATTAATAACATACAATATTCGAATCGCGAGGAAATCTTTGTTTCTCTGCTTTCCGTAAATTTGCATAGAATGGCATGAATTACCTCATGCAAGTTAAAACAACGTATTTGCATAATTAAATATTAATTACTGCATCGCCATCTTTTCGCGGGGCACATTTACATGCTATCGGTTATGATAAAAATGCCTTTGAACTTAAGATTATCACTAGGGAAAAATTGGACAGATTTTTATAAAAATTATTTAAATTTTCCTGATTTATCTTCCTTATTTTCTTAAGAAAATTGGGTGGAACCAGAATATTTGAATTCTAAAAATTGAATATTAGATTTCGATAGCTGAAGCTTTTCTTTTCCGGGGTAGAAACATTTTCTGCAATAATTGTGAAAAAAGCCTCAGATTTGAAAAACTGCCATTTCTAATAGTTATTAAATCCAGTTTCCTATGTTTTAAGTTTTTTTATCGATCGGTCTTATCTTTCGCGTTCTCCTTTTTCCAACAGATCGAAAATTTTAGTTCTGACCACTGTCTTGCCATCGATTTGTCCTCAATGCCCTTCTTTGCTATTGCGGTTTAGCCATCTTTTGCGGGTTTCAGGATCTCGGAAGCCAAGAGTTTAGAACAGCTCTTTTCTTCTTTTTCATATATCTGCCAGCCCAGTATTCTCAGGAAAGCACAATGATGCGTTTTCGTCTTCTTATAAAATGCCCTTTCCACAAATGTTGGAAAATCTCATTGCACATGGAATTCGTGTTTTATTCCAATTATGATTATATGGAGAAAGATAATCGACTCCTATTTGCGATATACAATGTAGTAATATAGACGTTGGTTTCGTTTTGTTTCGCAATGAAATGAAACGCCATGCCTAAAAGCACTTCCGCTTAATGCGCTAAAGCCAATGAACACAAGTCTACTGGAATCATTCGACTGGGTAATCCTTTCGCACCTTTTCGCAATTCCTTTCAGTTTGTGGGATTAGGTATTAGATACTTTGGTAGCAGTACATCTTATCTAGGAAAGAGTGCTAAACCTAGCTTGACGGAAAATATACCGAATCTCCGGCGATGCCCAAAAACAATTCATGAAAATGACAAAACCGTATGATAAATGAAATCCGTAAATCAGTTTACATTAATTGACAATTCCAATTTCATTTCCTACCCTTATTTTTAATATGCATTAGTATACACTACTTTTTTCAGAAACATTTGTATTTTATATATCAAAGGATTTGGATTCTATATATTGAATCTTTAGTTGGAAAGGGCGCTGAATGGCTCATCAATTACAGAAAGTATGGATGTGATGAAATGATGCCATTTCGTAACCAGAAGTATTACGAGAACCTATTGTACCCATACTATTTATTACTCGCACGTGTTCATTTTATTCTTCAGAAATATGCAATTCATATAAATCTTAGAGAGAGTAGTTATTTCATTAGTTTAAAATTTGACAAGTTCCCTTTGTGAAGTTGGGTATATAATAACAGGAAATTTAAATTTATGGATAGGCTCTCTTTCGCATTAATTTGTAATGTATTTTACTATATGAGGTATTCAGAGCAAGGGCGGACATAGGGGTCATGACCCCCCCAAAATATATTTTTTCACTGTAAAAAATTCCAACTTTCATGATAAATGAAGGGTGTTATTCCAAGACCATGGCAAATTCTGTCCTTGACCCCCCCCCCCAAAACGAAAGTCTGTGTCCTCCCCTGATTCAGAGTTCAACTATATCAAGAAACCATCGGATCACATTTTGAAAAAAAACGAGGTTTTGTTATTTGTAAGCGTTATTATTACTTTCATGAGCTACTTCTGAATATTATCAGGTCTGGTCGGTCAATTCATTGAACCTGGAGGACCCGCCTAGTGCGAAAGCTCCTAAGAAAGCATTTTAGCAAAATGCGAAATTTTGAGTCATCCTACACCAGTTTTAGGGCAAAAATTTTAAATCCCGCCTAGGGCTCGTGAAAACCTTACGATTGTTTGTGCCGGTATTTTGTATACTACTGTTATTTGATGAGAAAGAAATAAAGTCTGAACTTGGTTCTAATCATTGCAAAACTTTTACCATGTTTGGCGCAGTATAGCCCAGATGCTCTTGCGCCATAAAACATCCAAACAAACAAACATTGCAAAAAGTATGATGTGTGGAATTTGTTATTTTTATATAAGGTTCTATTATATAAAAAAAGCTTACAATAAGTAAAATATATGTAGTCCAATTTCGAACTTCCAGTATCACAGTAATTTAATTTGATATGGAATTAACTCTTTGTATTCTACTGACTGGTGCGATCGTTTAGGCGCCAGTGTAGTTATCAGTAACTTATATTACCTTCTTTTAATATTAAAGCTTCTTACACGTTACACATTTATATTTTATCCGGAAATCATGATATATATATATCACATCATCATATTCAACCATTATCTATCCACTGAAGAATGAAGGTCTCTCCAAATGCTTTCCACACAAGTCTATCCTGAGCAATTCGCTTCCACGTCACCCCAACCTGTTTTCTTATTTCATCCACCCATCTAGTTTGAGGACGTTTTCTAGGTCTTCGGTGGTCTCTTGGAATCCAGTTTAGTTGTCCATCGCAGATCAGTTCTTCTTGCGATATGCCCAGCCCATCGCCATTTCAGCCCTGTTGCTTTGACAATGTCCTTTACTCAAGTTTGCTCTCTCTCTGACCCAAGTGTTTCTTTTTCGATCCCTCCTAGTTATTCCCAGCATGCACCTCTTCATGCTCCTTCAGGTTGTCTGTAACTTCCGTTTTGCTGCGTACCTTAGACTCCATGTCTCTGAGCCATAAGAGAGGACGGGCAATAGGCACTGGTTAAAGATCTTTCTTTTTAGGCATAAAGGCAATTTTAAAACATTAATGATGATGACTTGTTTTAAGAGCGATGGAAAAAACGATAACGAAAATGATTGTGATTTCGTGTGCGGAATTTTCTTCCCAGTTCCTCTTTGATTGGAGTCCTTACCTACGCAGACGATTTTCATTAACTTTTCCGCTTTTGTATAATCGCTTTATTAAAGCAAAAAATACATAGTTGATATTTTATATTTACCTTAGCGAAAGAGCTTGCTCTCTCTCTCTGAAGGATTTGTGCTGAAGGAATGAAGAGACCTATTGAAGGAAGGTTTGGAGAAATCTGTTGAGGAAAGGATTATAGAAATCTATCGAATAAAGGATTAAAGAAATTTATTGAATAAAGAATTGAAGAACTCTGTTGAAGAAAAAGTAAAGAAATCTATTAAAGAAAGGGTATAAGAAAGATAATTTTAAGATAGAGTATATAACTTCGACAAATAATTTTCATTTATAAATAACACTTTAAAGCTCAATAAATAAATGAAATAAAAAGAAGGAAATGAGCTGTATCAAAATTATTAGCATTAACACTTATTTAAATTTTCCAAGTATAGCGAAAATTGGAGTATCTCACAGTGTTCGATTAAAACAAACCTATTTATCATGAATTTAAGATTGCAGTTGTTTTTATTTATTTAATTGACCATAAGGAAAACATATTTCAGATAGTACATACAAACAATTATAATATGGTGATATTTGGTTCTTTCACAAATGTAAAGACATTTAGATTAGAAATTCTTAAATTTTAGTATTATTAACTGTGATAATTTGAAAAGAAAGCAAAATGTGTACAGTCAAAAAATTAATAATTTTTAACTAGACCTAGCTCCTCACTTTCGTTAGGGACATTTCTTTATTTTAGAACTCCCCACATGAGTATAAATATAATTTACTTCTAACTGAATATTATATTTGCAATGTGAGGCGAATTATCAAATTAATATTTTGGTGACAGGAACTTTAACGTTTTGACATGATTTACAACCAAGTCTCTTTTTCCCTTTTTTTTAGCAAAGGTTATAAATTTTAAATTTGCCTTTTACACAGCATCTTCGCAAGTGACAAGGTCTTAAGATGTCACGAAATACGATGAGCAACAATATTTATGATCAGTAATAAAAGTGAAAAATGACCTTTGTGAAAGAACCATGTATAGCGGAAGCCTGGGATAAAAATATGTATAATTTATACATTAGAGCACTGTATATATATAATTAACGCCTTATTTCTTAGATATATATTATTTATATTACGTTTACTTACAATTAAAAATTACTTGTAAGGAGAAACCCTTACAAATAATATTTAATCAGTGTTTTTCAGTCACATGTGTCATAAATATCTATAAATACACACATTTTGCAATCCTGTTTTAACTGTATTTTCACAAATTGTTTCGTTTAAAATATTTAAAAATAAATAAGATGAAAAAGGCCTGCACAGTTTTAAAATGTAACAGAGAACTAAAATTCAAATAAGTCCTCAAATTATTACAACATTGGTAGAAATATTTCTCCCTCTCTCTCTCTTTTCTATTTGCTACTGTGAAATTCTTCGAACAATTTGTCAAATTCTTATTCGCCGTATGTAATATTTAAGCAACAACAAAAAATAAAACATTTTCGTTAATTTTCCAAAAAAAAATCACTTATAAAGAAGAAATGAACGAAGAAAAACTCAGTTTTCATCAACGATGACTATTATTAACTACTTTATATGCGTATAGTTTTATTAAAAGCAATTAGAACGTTGAAGAACAACCCCAACTTACGTTTCCTTAAGGCGGATAAAACAAATGAAATTGTCATAATGAACAACGAAGATTTCATAAACCAGGCAGACGCTATCATTGCATCACTTTCATGTACGCTTGTCAACAGAGACCCTTTATCCAAGCTTATCCGAACTATGGCTGAATTGAAGAAATCTCCTGCAATATACGCACCGTTGAAACATGCCTTGAAATCTCCCAGGCACTATGGAATGCCTAGGATTTTCTTCACTGTCAAAACACACAAGCCTTTGGATTCACCTCCCTTCCTGCAACTTGTTTCTAAAAGATGTGCGCCGACGTTCTACTTAGAGAAGGCACTATCAAACATCCTAAAAGAAAATTTCCAGAGTAATCTTTGTTCCATTTCATCACCTCTTCAAGCAAAACAGAACCTGGAGGACGTACCTATCGATACGAACTCCAGAACGTTGACGTTAGACGTCGATAGCCTATACTCCAATACACCAGTTTATCAAGCATTGAACATCATCCAAAGAGCGTTAACCGATTCCAGAAAATATAAAACCGAAGAGATCAGCTCCATCATCTCTGCAATCCTCCTTGTCACAAGAAACCACTTTTTCCAGTTTAATGGGAAAACCTACAGGCAAATCGACGGAGTCCCTATGGGATCTCCAATGTCCGGTGACATAGCGGAACATGTCTTAAGAAATATGAAAAATATTATCCTCTGTCCTCACGCAAATAATCTCAGGTGCATAGGATATGTAGATGATTCATTATTTATATATAATAGCATTCTTATTAATATTCCTAGTATACTTGACCAACTCAACAATTATTACCCTACTATAAAATTCACCACTCAAACAGAGGACAAAACCAGTCTATTCCGTTTCTAGACTTACTTATCTTTAGATCTAACTCCTGCCTGAATTTTTCCGTTTTTCATAAATCCACTGAGTCACCATCTTTCCCGTTGTACAAGTCTTCACAACCTAAATCACACATAGAGGCAGCTGTATTTTCACGTGTGCGTAGGGCATATGCTATATGCAGTAACAGACAACTTTTCCACGAAGAAATCAAAATTATTTTACTAAAACGCTTCATCTGGCATACCTTCTCAAAGACTCACCAACATTTTAATAAACTCCACACAGAAGCCTCCCCAATTTTCACCTCCACTCTTTCCACCCGTTGTCAACCATTTAAGTACATTGGCACTTGCTCTTTTTACCCTACTATTTTTCCTCGATTAAAAGCACCTTAAAAAAGCATAAGCTTGCCTTCGCATACAAACGCAATCACAACACCTTGGACCTAACTTAAAAAAGATAGGGACCCCCTTAATACTACTGAAAAGGCAGGAGATTATACCATACCCATACTGGACAACACAACGGACATTTACACTCATTACATTGGTAGCACACTCAGACCACTGCACACCAGGGTAAAAGAACACAAGTCTGACATTAGACTTAACAGAAATAACACTAGTCTTACACATTTCATACACACAAACGATGTCACCCCACTGTTTCAGCATACCGTAATACTAGTCCCAGCCGGAAAAAGTGAGAAAAGTTTAAGGTTCAGAAAGGCTATAGAGATATGTAGCCAACGTTCAGTTATTTGTAATGCCGAACAACCCATCCGCATCAGCAATACTTATTTAAAACCCTGCCTTGACTCCAACAACAACATTATTTATTTATCGCTATTTTACTTTTATGCACTATACATTTTAATTTTCTAGTTTCACAATCATTTTGCCATTATATATACTGGTCTTTAATTTTTTACAACGACACATTAATCTTTATACCTTCACGCATCACGATTGTTCACTTTATTTTAAAGGTTTGTATTCGATGTTCGATATCATTTTCATTCTGCATCTGATGATGGCTGTCCAGTGGAACAGCCGAAAGCACGGCTAATGAAATAAAAATAATTTTTTACCTTTAGCTTTACGTTGTTTTGCGCATATATCGTATTACTTTATATGCATTGAAAAGCTTTCCATCAGTATACTGCTTAATAAAGTGCAATTCGTGTTGAAACTATACTAAAACAGTTATATTATTAATGACAAATATTGGAAAATTTTGCTCTAATTTTTGTGTTCATCACAATTATATATTATTGGAAAAACATATACAAAATAAAGCATACAATTCCTTGAGGTTGTAATTATCCGTCTATTTCAGCTAATTTATTCTTTTCCTCTTACAGGAAGAATAATTCCGCACATATTTAAATACACAAACACACATATTTAAATACATTGCCCACCATACGACTTTCGACGATTATATGTTACGGGATAAGTACGACATATATTACCCAAAAGAGAAATGTGAGCATATGGTACAAGGTAAAACTTACAACTTCTAATTTATTAGTGGAATATCATAAAAGAAATATAGAAAAGTTGGAAAATTTCAAACAAACTCATATGAAATGAATGGTGCTGAAACTTGAATAGTAAGCGAAATAGTTTTCAAAGTTTACATAAGAAATTTATTTGCTTAGAAAGCAGAAAATTAGTGTATTTAGAAAAAGGTTAGACATTTATCAAGCAGAAGAGAATTTCTCAAGTAACTTCTAGGATACGCAAGAAGTAATCCTTCATCACAAGTGATTTTCTCCAGGTTTTTTGTTATCCCAGAAACATTTTCAGCAGTAATAAGAGAATAAAAGGTTTTCCTTTTCGAATCATTCGAGTTGTAAGTGGAAAACGATAAATTGCTGCGTAGTTTCATGAAGGAGAAAGCATCATTGCGTGAAGAAGAGTCATTTAATATATAAAAAGCAAAAACTGAAAGCACAATCTGAACGTAGAATACAAGTTCTCTTGGTATTCAAAAAGGCTTCTGTAATTGTACCGGAAATCAACTGTGTAACCAGGACTCTTTCAAAACTTCGTTTTTTTCTTGAATCTTTCGAATTGCACGTATATGACTCAAATAAGCAGCTAGTAGCTTTTTTTTTCTAAAATTTCGCGCAACATCAAATCCGCTTCTATTTATATAAATGGTTTTCTTCTTGTCCATCTCGTATGCTTTTTTTTCACTCGTATTTCGAGACAATGCTCACATGAAGTACATTGATTTATAGGAGCATAAGGATTCCTGAGAATAGTGCAACTGTAAATTTCATGGACCCATACACCTTAACTACTACTGAAAAAGTGAATGAAGTCTTTGGATCAAAAGCTACCATTATACATGTGCCACAAGCCAACGTCATTCATGCAGAAGAAATGCACTGGAATTTTTCCGAAAATGCGGTAAATTTCCATTTCGACGAACTCCACGGGAACGTTCAAATATTTCGTTTGAAAAGGCTTTTCTTAATAGAGGAATTCTGTACGTCTGTGTCTTAACAGCGCAAGAACGAGATAGGTTATGCTGTGATAAGATATACGTTTTTTTTAAGAGCTGCGACTTTCCGTCGAGAAGAGAACTAATCCACGAAATACGGACCGGTGTATAATAGTCTAAATATCTTATAAAGAAACTTATATTTCATCATTTATAACTAGAATCGATCTGTAGTTGATTCAAAATTTATTGTCTTGAAACAATATATATACAATTTGTCAAAATATCTAGTTTTTATGTCTTTCGGTAAAATTTTATTTTTTTGAATAAATGTGATTTTATACGTTGCAACTGGTTTATTTTCTTTTTCAATATTTGATATGGCTTTGAATACATACAAAGTTTCTTTAATCATATCTGAAAAACATCCACTCTCCATTTTTATTAAGTTATACTGCGTGTTAACATCAAAAGTAAAAATGAACGGAAGTTATTTTGTTAAGCGAAACATCTCCTCGATTTCAATTAATATTTTCAGCCAAATTTATTATACACACCTCAATAATTTTATTTCGTTTTTTAAGTTGGCAACGAAATAATTAAATTCACTTATCCTCTTTTACCGACAAGAAATGCAGCCAAAATTAAAATTGCCATTTCTATATTTATCTTATCGAGTTTTACTTTTGTCTAGATGCGCAGTTTTTTGCTGAGTGGTTTATATATTTAATTTCTTCTTCGTTCCCTTTTTAATACGAAGAAGAAAATTCCGTCTTCAATTCGGCCTCGTCACTATCGTATCCTAGTTATTTATTTAGAAATCGATTGAAAAATATCATATTTTATTCTGAATTAATCCCTAAGCGGTTGAAATATGTGTTTCAAGGAGCTAATACTCTTATCTCTAAGAGAGATGTATCGAGACATGCCAGATTTTTTAAATTACTGAGGTTTTTCGTTAATTTTACTGTGTTTTATCTTTAAAAATATATTTCGTTTGAAGCACAATCAAAACAATTTGAATAATAATCATTCTCTAAATAGAGTATCCATTTGTACTTTTCATGTGTAGTGAGTAAAATAAATATGATGATCTCTCTACAGACCTGAAGGCTCTCAGGTACATGAAACTTTAAATATTAAGCATGTGCATGTTATATATCAGGAAAATAAAATAAAATAGCGCATGTTGCTTGAAATGTCAAATTACATGAAAACATATTGTTTATTGTCTTCGATCTATTTATGTTTTGGACAACTGAACACAATGGAGGAATCCTCTGATTTCTGCCTCCTTAATTGGACCTCTAAACCATAAATGCTGTTTTCTATCTGAAATTTAGCCCGAAATGAGAAAGACAAGGGATAGAGATTATGACGTTATGCCACTGTAGAAACAAATTTTTTCTCATCATAACCGTATTCCCGCTCATGGATGTCACATCGGCGTTTTAAATTTTTGATATCATGGGTGTCTTCGAGAGTTAAGAGAAGGCTCTCATGTATATAAGATATAAAATATGAAAATGACGGCAAAATGGAATACTTCACAAAACTTTTTATATGGTATACGATTATATGATTCATGTTACGTTTCGTTAAATAGATAAATCAATTTAAATTCGAAGAAGAGAGGGTTCTTGAAAAGTAAAGAATGATATTGAATTTTAAGGTACATTCCAAATAATTTTCATTAACTGGATGGGCCAGCCATCTATCCTTATTAAAATTAATTGATATTTCATTAATTTTTAAGCAAAAATGGAATACAATCTCCTTCAATCCAGCAACAAAACCCAATTTCAGGAACACGATTTTAAGATTAATATCACGAACGCAATGGAAAATTTTGGAGCGAAAATTTCATCAACACGACGCGAAAGTCTATAACATTTTCCTCGGAGGAATATCCACTACCCTTCCGCAGTATCTTAGGAGTCACTAGGGGCTTATTGCTTGTCACATGTTCCTGCTGCTCATCGCGCGACATATATTCGTCGATTTCTCGGAGAGCAAAATTGGCTTTGCTACAGTGACTCGTTAAATCCAGATAAACACAGGATCTGTAAGTTTTACGCGAGAAAAATTGTCTTTTCACTCTGGTGCAGGTTCGGTTCTGCACTGCGCAAGAGCACTTTGCCTTATGAAGATTGATGCGTTGTTTATCTTTTGCCTTGCAAAGTTTTCAGCATCTAACGGTTGATAAATGGATTTGCAATATTAGTTCCAGGGCAACTTGTTATATAATTATCCCCAAAGGAACAATAAAATAATGGAACAAAAGGTCATAGAAAGAAATGAAACATTTACTCTTTAAATTTCTTATGTATGGGAGAAATTAAATTATTTTTTTACATGTAATTAAGAAATTAATGCAAAATGAGCGTCTGTCTCAGGTGATGTGATTGAAAAAGTATTTGCATCTCAGTAATACGATACTAAGTTTTAAAGATGTCAGCACGAAGTCAACTTCCGCATCAACAACCCTTTTTTTAGAAATTTTCTTAAAAGCAAAGTTTTGAAATCAATCCCTATAAAATAATCATTGAATATTTTATCCAACTAGTCTAAGTTAAATCACCACTGAACTGAGAATATTCGATCACAAATCTGTAGAATATTGCTTCAAATATCGAACACCAAATATATTGGAAATCATCTACATTTTATCTTCATGTTGTAGATATTGAAGAATGTCAATTTCATTCCTAATACACAATCAGGGTCTTGATAAAAAAAAATACCGATTACACATTTAACTTAAATTTGGTATTCATTTTGTAAATGCTCAGATGCTAATTAAGCAAATTTTTGTGCTAATTTCAATTAATTTAAGGCATATACACAATAAGCGTTTATTTATTATAAGGAAAACAATTATAATTTCCCCTTAAAGCTTTTTTTTTCCAAGCAAATGCTTTTTAATATTTATCAGGATTATTTGAGGCTTTATTTACATGGTGGCTATGAACACTGCTTACACTTTATACAATAATTGAAACAATTTTATGGAAAAATACACAATTAATTTTCCTAACTAGGAAGTAACCGACATTCCAAATTGATTAGGTGACTCATTAAACTATTTTGGGATAACGGAAAAAATAACAGAATTGATTTAAATCTATTAAAATTCACCTCGTGACTTCATATGTCGGCTTTGACTCGTAATGCATTTTCCATTCAAATGCACAATGACGAATCAGAGCCGTCACGCAAATTTATATATAATGCTATAAGAAAATAAAATAGCAAAATTTTCGTCTATTATTCCAAAAACACACTTCTTTTAATCAATTACATTATAAGTGGCGATGGCAAATTAGCGTTGTGCGTTAAAATATTCATATACTACAAATAAAATATTATGTATACGCGTTGACTACCAAAGTAAAATTATCCAATAAGAAAGCAAATAAATTTTTATAAAAAGCATTTGCGAAAAGACTTTTATACAGTTCGTTTTAACCTGATGATTGAGGTGTCAACAAATAAAACTGTGTGATGATTGGTTAGAATTTAATAGTACTATCAAAAAAAGTTTTAATTTGTCGCCAATTTTTTTATGTGGCTTTTCTATATCGAAATCATTAAAGGAACACACCTATACGATTCATTTCCTATGTTTGTAGAAATACCTGTATATGCAATTTCGAGGGAAACTAAATAGTGCAGTTTGTCAAAAAAATTAATTTAAACCATACGTCAAGCGATTACTATAGGTACCAGAAACTTGCATTTCGTCTGATTTATGTGAGGCGGTCTTCGGACGAAGAAATGTGAAATTTAATTTTAAACAGAACATAAATAACAAAATTCCTACATATTGTTAATCAATTACTCATTTATATCTTATTCCTTTCTTTAGCATTTTTAGTTTTCTTATTCCTTCCTTTTATTTTTTGAATGTCACGTAGAACTAAAAGAAAGTTATCAAGGAACATATGGCTTGTTGCAACGAACCCAAACAGAACAACTTGTCTAGAATTTTAATTTTTTTCTTCAGACATCGACTATTTCTTGAAATATATTCTTCTCCCGTATTAGCGATTTTCGAGAAATTCCAGGGAGAAGGTATTTTTATGCTTAAGGAGTGCGTTTCATTTTGCAGTTTTGTGTTTGTTAGAATTTGTTATTTTCTTTGTAGCATGTGAGAGAGAGAAATTCAATTTTAGTACCATGGAACGCATGAAACATTTTTATACGTGCTCATGGTATTTTGCTTTTATTAATGGAAACATTTATGAACAAGTTCATCCATCATTTGCAAAACATTTTAAATTATATGTTTGAATACAGATTAGTGACCACAAATACTCCTTGTATGCTGTTGTAACTTTCATGAAACGTAAATTATGCTCATTGCAAGAACATTTAGGAACTTGTTTTTATTACTGCGTCCCATTAATAAAGGACATTTGCAAAAATATGTTTAAAAATA
The DNA here is from genome assembly GCA_006491805.2 of Dysdera silvatica. Lineage (NCBI taxonomy): Eukaryota > Metazoa > Arthropoda > Arachnida > Araneae > Dysderidae > Dysdera > Dysdera silvatica. The sequence continues at coordinate 70,687,715 of QLNU02015360.1, forward strand.
ATTTTAACACGTCATTAGTTTAAATTCCATGAAACGAAAAATTCTTGTTTGAAAATTTCAGTTGACCATAATCTCTTGGGAAAAATGAATTGCCTTTACCCTCTTTGGATATCTGAAAATATTTTTAGGCCCTAGGATTCACGTACTTTATAAAACATTGACATGATGCGAAAATGACTATTCTTATATTTTTCACGATAAGAATAATATTATAACTAGCAACAAATTTATTTCTTAAAATGACAAATTATGACCGCGACTGTAAATAACTTACTTCTCAAGATCCACAGTTTCATGCATATTTCATATATTCGTTGTTAACGTACGCTATTATTATTATTAAATTTTCATTTTAGTGTTAACCTATATATTATCTCCCTTTTTTTAACTTTGGCCGTATGAGCTAAATTATAATTTAATATTTTGTTTATGAGTGTTCTGCTTTGCATCGTAAACCTTATTATTTATGATGTGAGTGTATTGAATTTCGTACAGTTAACTAAAATGGCGAATAGTAGGTTAACATGCTTATAAATTGACGCAGCATACAAATACTATTACGTTTGATATATTCAAAGTAATTATCATTGACTCCATTTGTTACTCATTATATTTTCCTCTACAAGGAAAATTTGGGTTCGATATTAATGCTTCCTTCAAGCTTTAGTTTTTCTCTTGAAATGTTGATGAGATTGTATTCACAGATGTGCTCGTTAACCGTTGTCTAAGGGCGTTTTTCTCTGCTTGTTGATTGACATAGCTTTCACATTTGTAAGGTAAAATAAGCCATTATTTAAGCTGTATACATTATTTAGATTTGTTTTATTTGTCAATACATCAATTCAGTTCTTTAGGTAAGAATACTTACAGTTAAACCAGAACAAATTGTTAAAAAAACAAAATTTCTCTAATTGCTATTTAATTATTTTCCAATTATGAGACAAATTAGCAGTTATTTTAAAACATAACTTGGATTTTATTTAATTTAAGAGTATAATTTTTAAAATAGAGATAAAAAATGTTTGTATTGCAGATAAGTTTTAAAAAATATATCATTCCAAACATATTGCAAAAAGGGAATCTTTAGGGAAAGTCAAAGTTTTACGTAGCCAAATTCAACCTATTTTTGACGAATATTTACCATTTCGGTACAGCCTAGGAACACGTTTATATGCTATAATATACTTTTATAATTTTGTAAATCAGATTGTTAGAACTATAGATATTATGTTCGCCATAAACAGTATAGTCCTTAGTATTAAAGCAAACTGGTATCTTAATGTAAAGATTCATTTAAAAATGTGAGCTTGGACAATATAAAAAGAGCGTAGCATAAAAAATAACTAAAATTCCAGAAAAGCGATTACATATACTTTAGGATGAAAGTTTAAACAACAAAATAGTTTTTGAAAAAAAGGTAAAATTTCAAGATTTTTTTACTTTTTCAATGTATACATATATTTTAAGAAAATCAAATGGAAAGAAAGGATCCATTATTCCTTATATAAGATACTAAAATGAACCTTTATCGTTTATGCTCTGCATGCAATGAAAATGTTGAATTATTGTCTGTAGGAATATCACATTTTTTCATGGAAAAATAAGTAGGAATTATCAAAATTAGAACTTTGGATCTCACTAAACTTTTACCCAATGAGCAAAAATTTAACTTACCACTTACAGGAACGTAGATGTTCAAATACAAGCAATCTTCGCTCTGATTTCCAAGAAAAGGAAGAAGTCTCTTCAGATAGTCCAATCTTCCTAAAGGCATTCTTTTCAATGCATCTGTTTCATTGGATACGTCTGGAAACTTTTGAGGACATACTGGACCAAACTGGTCTGCAGACTTCACCGGGCTCCAGTGGGGAGGAGTTACTGGTGCCAAGAATCGCAATGAACCTGTAGGAGCACCAGCATATGGGATACCCAAGAATGTTTCCACTGGTTGCAATTTTCGACTTGGTAACATTGCCATATTACCACGAACCGGTCCGTATTTTGTAACCACTATCCTAGTGTTGACTTTCCTAGTAGATGCTGACAGGACCATGCATATAAGCAGCAAGCACGTGACTAATGGATAGAAAACAGTCATGGTAAGTTTTAGACACGTTCTAGTCATGCTAAAGTTCGTTTTGTATCCAGTACGGCAGAGCTAAGGTACAAAAGTTGCGTTTCTCAACACATTTCGATATCAGTACTGTTGCTTAAAATTTGATGATGGATGATCAATATTCAATTTTAAAGGATGGAGAATTCACTACTTTGCGTTTTCAAACTATATAGACATATATTTGAAGATCTAGTTCCAACGCAATGTCGCAACTGCAGGGCAAAAACAAGAAAAGACAATTTTGCTTTTGACAGTTTACTGCATGACTGGAACACTCCTCAGGCAAAAGTCCTATCAATGAGCCGATTCATATAACTTGACCGATTTTACGTTAGTTGGATTCTGTCCATTGTTGTATTCAAATGATTTCTATTTTATGCAAACAATTTTTTACCTCGTACGTAGAACTAGTAGCACGTTTTCGTTTCTCTCCTCAGCCAGCAAGTTTTCAATCCAATCGTCATTTAAAATCTAAAACGTCTGATGTCCTGCCAACCAATAGTCACTATTTTACAGCTAATGAATATATTTTTTATGAATAATGATGGTTTTATTTTTCTAAAACCCCTCCTTTCCAAATATTTTTAAGTAATGTATTTTATTTCTAAAGTCTCTCGAAACACGCTGTACAAAACCGCCGCGTTCTCTCCTAGCAATAATGCGTTGATTTAGAATTAAATAACGGTAGAAACAACCATATTTGGAATAAACGCGTAAAATTACTCAAAATTCAACCCTTTAACTTCAGTACGTATCTCAGTTGGGGTTCTGTGATCAAATGAGGAATTTTGGCAAGCACTTGCAATGCCTCGTGCGCATGCGCTAGTCTCCGGGACTGTCCACTGCTGATAAAGGTACTGCGGTTTAAGCGCCATCTTTAAACACTCTTTTTTTCGGTGGCTGAAAAGCGTGCGACGATTTCAGAAGCTGGCAAGGAGGTTAAAACAAAAGCTCAAATTTTTATTATCGAGTAACGTAAGAAGTCCCTTCCTGCGGCCTAAATTAACGAAAGGTATAAATCAATGTAGTTTAATATGGTATTGCAATAAATGATATAACCTGATTAAACAAACAATTGATTAACTGCTTTCATTAACTAAATATTCGTGATTTTTACGTAAAAAAAAAGATTTCAAGCAGTAAGACTGTTGAAATGGTGTTAAAGAAAAAATCAAATACCAGTTGCCTATAAAATAAATATTATATATGTAAATAATTGCAGTAATATCCTGATAATTCGTAATGCCAAGGGACAAAGGCCTCATTAAGAATTATTGAGATTTTTGAGTATGCCGGATTACGATTTATCAAGGGTAAAAAAAATTTCGAATTAACGGGGTTTAAATAATAAAATTAGTATAGATAAAATAGTATATATCCATGGCCATAATGCGAATTATATAAAGTACGTAGTTATATGTACCTATATCAGTGGCGTACTGATAACCTCCGCAAGGCGGGGGCCCCTTTGTCGTCGTCGTTTATTTTCCATAAAATTTAGTACACAAAAATTTAATTAAAATTAAAATTTACTTTGTACTTAATTAAAATTTACTTTGTACTCAATTAAAATTCTACTTCGTACTAACAAACCAGTTCTCAGTCTCTAACCCTGTTTCGCACTTAATGAAAATTCTACTTTGTACTTAATTAAAATCTCATTTTGTACTTAATTAAATTTACTTTGTAACTTAATTAAATTTACTGGTACTTAATTAAAATTTACTTTGTACTTAATTAAATTAATTATCTGCCAAAATAATATATTTTTGAAGTTAATAAGGATATTTTTTTTAAATCTTTGGGTATAATTTATTATACGATTTATAAGATATTTTCCTTCCTCGTGAGTGAGAAAATATTTACAGCTAAGCGAAGGGACCGAAATGCATTGTTATTTTACGAATTAACGCTAGTGGGACCTGGAGTTTATATGATTTACGAAATAACGGGGTGCAATACCGAGATTGTACAGTATATCGTTATATATAAATAAACATTTGATGATATTTATATAAATCGAACACTACGCAGATTAAATTAAACAACAATATAAATCAACGTTTATTGGCGTAGTGATACCAGCGCCGATGGTATGGCGTGATTAGATGGTGAAACGTTCGAAAGAAAATAAATATTTCTGCACTCGTAGCTCAGTGGGTAGAGCCTCCGCCCGGCAAGTGGAAGGTCGTGGGTTCAGGTCCCACCGAAGGCAGAAATATTTATTTTCTTTCGAACGTTTCACCATCTAATCACGCCATACCATCGGCGTTGGTATCACTACGCCAATAAACGTTGATTGATATTGTTATTTGATATATAAACGATTATATTATCACATATAATTTTATATATGAATATCATAATAGAATGATTACAAAGATTATCATTTACATGCTAATACAATGTGAGTTGAAACAGACGCTTCACAAGTAATGTAAAACAAATTTTTTCAAAGGTATAGACTTACAGAATAAAGTCACCTGAGTATATATTGCATAGACATATGGTATTAGTTAGTTTTGCATTGCGACCAAAAATTAGGGACATCTTGTGTATTTTACTTTAAAAAGCTCAAAGGATATGCAGGGTCTTTATAATTAAAGTTCCACTTTGAAATGGCCATAAAAGGAAAACTACTGGACCAAATGTTATCAAACTTGGTAATAGCTTACAGGAGGTCATGGGATTTTATTTTCCGTAAAGAAATAAAATAAAAATAAAAATAAAAGTTAAAAAATCACCACCAGCAGGAATGGCACTGTATGCAATATTGTTAAACGAAATAAGACATGAAGACATCGTTTTAAAACGTTTTTAATCGTTTCTAAAACGTGTTACAAAGCATGTTGAATGTGGCGTCCACCATTTTCTGAAAGCAAGTTAAATCGCATTACTGCGTTCTCAACAGCAGCTCTTAGCATATCAGGAGGAATGTTGCGGACATGTCGGTGTATCGCATCTTTCAATTCCGCCAAATTGTTTATGTTATCACCATAAACAATTTGCATAACCCCACAAAGAGTTTCGTTTTAGAAACGATTAAAAACGTTTTAAACCAATGTCTTCATTTTTTTTATTTCGTTTAACAATATTGATTACAGTGCCATTCCCGGTGGTGGTGATTTTTTAACATTTTTTTTTTGCGGAAAATAAAATCCCATGACCTCCTATGAGCCATTACCAAGTTTGATAATATTTGGTCTAGTAGTTTTTATTTTATGGCCATTTCAAAGTGGAACTTTAATTATAATGATCCTGTATTCCAGCAGAATAGATGAAATGCAAAAAATTACAGTATTCGATTTTTTTATTCTAAATTTCGAATACTGTATATTTATAATATTTCGAATTTATTATTTTAAATTAAAATAAAATGCAAAAAATCAGGAAAGAAATTTACATTCAAAATGTTAAACAATTGTAAAAAAGCAAACGAATTCCTAAGTTTTGGACTCGTTAGTAGAAGTCCTTCATCGGAAGTAATTTAAGAGTTTGGAACGTAATTTTATGAAATATTTGGATGAACCATGTAAGATAATGTAAGACACTTAAAACTATTCGAGCATTTCCCTCAGATTTAACTAGAAATATCCTTAAAACCAGATTGTACTCTATGAAAAAAGCATGCTTTACCAACTCTACAATACAACGATTTCTAAATAATAATACATCATTGTCGCATGTAATTCACAAATACCACCAAACTGCAATCACAACTCAATGTGCCTTAGGTTTGAGTAAAATTATTATTATTATTATTATTATATTATTATCACATGTTTTGAATCCATTTGATAAAACATGAGAAATAAATTTTGTCGATACAAAGTAAATGTTAGTACACATATTTTAGTGTTTTTGCGGACAATGTTTCTATTGAGTATCCTAAAAAGAATGAACTTTTCCTTAAGAAAATTCTGATAGATTTTAAACCTAGGCATCGGTTCATAATGAAACCAATACTTGCAAAGTAAGTGGGACATATAAGACATTGTTTTGTTTAGCTGGAAAAAATTTTTTTAATTCCCTCAATTTTTTTCCTCCTTAGAGATTTGATGCTCACAAACTTATTCAATACGTATTACTATAATTAGAAGCTAAAGAAAAATTTTAAAAAAGAAATATTTCTATAATTTTTTAACAGTAACTTTCAAATACTCCTTTATAAATAACATAGCTTTTAAATTAAATAAATACACGTTTAAATGAAATAGATGTTCTTCATGTTCTGGTGCTACAGTCATCGGAAGACCTAAATCTCCGTAGCTATCCCATCGCCTACTCTATTAAGTTTAAAACTTCTCTTCGCCATTATCTTACTCATATTCTTTTGAGGTCATCCTTCATTCTATCCAGCCATTTTTCCTTAGGCATTCCATTTGTGTTCTTCCTTCTGGGTTTGTTCTCATATTCTTCGTAACTATTCTAACTTCTTCCAATCTTTCCACATGTCCAAGCTATCTAATTATCCTTTCCTACATTTCTGTTACAGACTCGAGCTCTTCATATAAGTGGTATATTTCGCCGCTTACATTTACTGTCCCGTATTTTTTCAGAAGAATATCTCTCTCTCTCTCGCTCTTTCGCATATCCTGCAGCACTTTCTCTCTCTCTCTCTCTCTCTCTCTTTTATCATCCAAGAATTATCTCTCACTCTCTCTGTTTAGCAGTCGATGTTCAGATCTGGGCTCCATATAAGACTTTGGATCTTATTTATTGTCTTATAAATGATAAGTTTTAGTTTTAGTGAAACATTCGCGGAACTAAATATTTTTGGCATGCAAAGTAGCACCTGCTCTCTGCTGTTGTGGCTGAAATATATATTCATTTTCGTAAATGAATAAATAAGCATATTTTGTAAACGATCATTTTCTGTATAAATAATTATTTTCAAATAAAAATACTTTTAAATGAAATAAAAATATTTTTTAAATTAAATAAATCTATTATTTAAACTAAAAAAAAAGTATTCGCAAATTGAAATAAAATATAACTATGCAATTTTAAAACTTTCTGTTTATTCTGACTTATATTTCCCCACCCTCTTAATGAAGTACTATTAATCCATACGACGGTTCTTTACATTCCCTGGATAGCCAAGCTCAGTAAATATTTTCATAACAGAATATATCTCATCTCGTATATGTTTAAATTTACTCATTCATTAAATAAGTGTTTCCTATCGATATGCTTCTTGTAATATATATCAATTTTCTTTCTATGTGCTAATTATCATTAATAAAAGTTCAAATGCGATGCGTTTTCTGTATCATTAGTTAACCCTTCATCTACCGAAATGCATCAGATTTGACCCGTGAATCCTTATTTTTAAATATTTTGATTGCAATAATATAAATGAATCTAAATATTCGTAAGTTCTAGCATTTGATCGTTCTGTACATTTTAAACTCTGAATGATAATTAGTATGATTTGATTTTTTTTATAAAATTTTAATTCAACGTATCGGATGAGTTTTGATTCGTTTCGATAAACGATGTTATAAAAAAAATTTCACTGTCTTCTATATGAACCGGAGATTGTTTTACATTAAAATGAGACCAAAAGCGGCGTTGATGTCTTAGACAAACTCGTCAGGGAATATGCATGTCGTAGAATGACATTTCGTTGGCCATTATTAGCATTACTTATGAATTTTTTTGGACGTTGCAACTTACAATGCTTTTGTAATCAGAAATTCAAACAGGGAACATTTTCTCAAAAAGAAAACCCAATCCTTAGCAGAAAATCAATCATAGAGGACTTGTGGGCGCAGCTAGTTAAAGATAATATGGAAAGAAGGTCTACAAAGGTAAAAAGGGGGGTACCAAGGATTTCAGGAAAACATCATTAGCGCTATAACAGCAGCAAAAGGCACGGTGAGTGGCAAGACTGAACTTCCTGCCAAAAATAGGCACAGAAACGTGGGAGATGTTTCACATGCACGCTCAGAGATAGTATGTACTCGAATAAATGGGACAAGTGAGACAAATTTACATGCAAACTCCATGGTGAAAGAAAATTACGTGTTTGCTCAATCGATGAGGTCGATTTCGATTAACGTCAATTTGATGAAAATGATAATTATTTAAAAATGATTGAGTCAAAATAGTGACTGAAAAATAACACTATTTTAAATAAGACATATATTGTAGTTATAGTTATATATTTTATTTTAACTGAAAAATATGATTTGACCCGTTTCGTTAAATCGTATTTCAAATGCCATTTCGGTAGACGGAGGGTTACATATCTGAGAATATTCTGCAATGATAGAAAATACTAGGAACTTGGTCTCTTGTTATATATAATAGGATTTAAGGAAAATTTAAAGCCCTGTGTTGGAACCCAGGTTTGTTTTTTTATTAAGCAGTAAAAGCTGACGATTGTCGTTCATAAATCATAAATAAATGAAAGATCCATTTCATTCTTTTCTGAACTTGGGGAAAATAATTTTCTGCGTTTGTTACATGACGATAAAAACGGCGGAAACAATCGACTGCTTGGCGTCAACTGTCCAAATATGGCAGTAAGGAGTTAAATCAAGAAATCCATTAATCATAGTTTCTGCCCTTTTTTTATATTTCTTTCTGTTGTTTCTTTTTTTGCCACCATCATTTCTGACTTGTTATTATTTCTGTTGTTTTGCTTTCATCATTTTATCCAGCCTATGTGTGTAGTTTTATGGGTTTTAGGATGTTCGCTTTTACTTTCTGTGCTGACTTTTTATTTCACATGTTTTATCTCACATCCTCATAGACCATAACAAAAGATGGTTACGTAAAATACAAAACCAACTACCATACTTCGAAAACTACGAGTTTACCTATAAATTTGTTCTAAATTTAACAAATTATCAAATATTTACATATGCTTTCAGAACCATAAAAATTAACGGCGACGAAGAAACGAAACCATTATGGATTATTCAAGAAATAAAAAAGAAACGAACCAGTTATTTCTCCCGGAATATCGTGTTCTCGGATTTAGTTTTTAGAAGAAAAATGTTAGTAATGTAATGACAAATTCAAGTTTTGAAATATTTCGTTTTAAATGTAATAATGGTGCTAGAGTTTGATTTTGGAAGTCATCGTTCACTAATGACGTGATATCCGCATATAACAAATTTATTCCCCATGCCTTTGAAATTAACTTAAGCTCATTTTCACTGAAGTCGACGGACTTTCTAATTTCAACCATAATATTGTTATAGTTTGAATCACGCTAAGACAATTTTGAAATATTCACTTCTCAATTATGCTTGACTTATATAGCTGACAGGAATTTGATAATTATATAATCAATTAAACAATTTTTATCAACTTTTTCAGGCGTAGTAATAGTAACGCAGATGCTATAGCATGATGGTGAAATGTTCGCTAAGGAAAAAAACGTATTTTTTTAATGTATGGTGGGGCACGATCCCACGACCTTCCATTATCCGGGAAGGTGTTCTTGCCAACTGGACTATTGAGAGTGAGTGTTTTTTGTCTGTAGCTCAAATGGTAAGAGCACCTTCTCGGATTGTAGAAGATCCTGGGATCGTGCCCCACCAGACGCAAAAAACATTCCTTTCTTTACGAACGTTTGACCATCTAACTGTGACATAACATCGGCGTTCATATTACTAAGCCTAAAGAATGTTAATAAAAATTGTTTCTTAATTTAATCTGCGTAGTGTTCGATTTGTATAAATATATAATCAATGCTAATTCGATAATATACGGTTACTTTTTAAACAAACGTAAGGTAACTTTCTACCAATGTTTCCTGAAATCAAAATCCAAAATCAATATAATAATTAATTTTAAATGACAGGTTACCAATTATGGCTAGATATGACTAACAGGTAGAAAGTAAATTAAAATATTTAATAGAAGTTTAAAAGACATTTTAATCAAATTTTAAAAAAAAATATCATTTTAAATATACAAAAAAAGGTGTCGTCATCTATGAGATTTTTTCTCATTTTTACAGATCATTTTCTAGATTAAAAACACTAATAATTCTGCTTATAAAAGTACTTTTCTATATTTTTCTACGAATTGAAACATCTCCCGATCTGTTCGATTTCCGGACGGTATCGCTCTAAATTATTTCTGTATACAGTGAATGCCATAAGTATTCGTACACCTGCAGTGTGTTCTATTTAAGAAGCTGCTGTATAATAACTATTAGATGTACGTAGAGACAGGACAAACGCCATCATGATTGCCATGAAAATATAATTTATTTTCAACTAAAAAACTTAAAACTATGTATATAATACTGCAAATTACAATAAATTAGCATCAAAATTATTCACAGTTCACGTGTCAAAAGCATTCGTACATGCAAAAGTCTGTCCTAAAATGATAGAACTGCAATGTTGTTTGTGCACCCGAAGCAATCTGCGGGAAATGCACCGATTTCATTTAAAAGCCAATGAACAATAAACCCGTTTACTATCATTTCTGCAGAAAGTATGCAAAAATGAATCGTAGAAATAAAGAAACAAGTGTAGCGGAACAAAAGCCCATAATGAGGCTCCTTAACCAGTATAAATCTTTACGAGAGATTGCATAGCTCGTCGGCAGACCTCGTTCTACAGTCCAGTCCATAACTGACCGGCATTGTCAAAGAAATACGATTCAAAATATGCCGGGAAGCGGACGTCCACAAAAACTGACTGAAAAGCACAAACGTTTAATTGTTAGATTAATTAAGAAAAATCCAAAATTAAGTGCTCCAAAGATAAGAAAAGAGCTGCTGAATCAAGGTGTATCACTCTAAGAAAGCACGGTGCGCCGCGTTTTCAAAAATGCAGGGTACAATGGACGTGTAGCTCGTAAAAAGTTTTTCATGTCAAAGGTAAACAGAAAGAAGCTTTTGCAATTCGCAAAAAAACATGTTGATAAAGGTCCTGACTTTTGGAATAGAGTTATATTCTCTGACGAGAGCAAATTTAATATATTTGGATCAGCTAGCAGGCAAATGGTATGGCGTAAAAATAACACCGAGCTTCAACCGACGAACCTGTGTCCAACAATCAAACACGGAGGTGGAAGTATGCAAGTTTGGGGCGGTATGGGTGCAGAGGCAGTGGGAAAATTGCACATTATCGACGGAATCATGGACCACAGAATGTATATTAATAGAAATAAAATACAGGGTACCAGGGAGGAAATTACATAAAAAGGTTAAACACTGGTAAAATAGCAATGAAAAAGATCACTCAAGCTTTCGGACGCATCAGCAGCAGTCCTTCATCAGGAGTAAATGA
>QLNU02015360.1:70699193-70725039 GCA_006491805.2 Dysdera silvatica
TTAAAAGTTGCCGGCTGGAGAAATGCCTTCGCAAGAATACCCCTTTTTTACGGTCACTCATCTTTTACGGACAAATTCTGTGTCCGCTACTGAGGGGCCTTACTGCATTAATTACTATGATGTAGCCAATATTGTTTTACATTTAGAAGTAGTCGCTTCACATTCAACGATGTAGTATTTTTGAATGCAGTAATCTCCGAAATTCTTCCATACATATCGGCATTCGGAAATCACCTACCGGATATTTTAGTTTCTAGATTTTCGCTTCTTTTTTCATCTAGTCTGAAGATATTTTCTCGGATTTCAATGGTCCTAATTTCATCTACACAAACAGATATTAATAAATCAGTTTTCTAACTTCTCTACATCAAGAGATCCATTCACCAATTTGATAACGCCATCTAAGAGAAAAAAATATTATGTAAATGCAATGTCACTTGATTCTTCAAGCAAATTCAAGTAACTTTTCGTTTTCGGTCTATATTGAGTTTATAAACTATGATGGCTACAAATCCTAATACCTTCTGCATTTTTATTTTGGAATTAGGTGTTCATGACCTATTATATTCATTTGACTCCATTAGATTTTCAGTAAACACAATCACTTGTAATTATATAGATATTCAGAGGCCATGTTAAATATTTGGTCACGATTTAAGTAATCTTTTGTGCAGTGGATTTGGGATAGACTACACCGCAAAAATGTTAGGCATACACGTAATTATTTAAAAGCTTCCAAAGTTAGAAAGATTTTTCGTATTGCCTATTTATCTTGTTGGATAAATTTAAACCTAAAATTTTGAAACAGGATAGAGCACTGGCAATATTTCAATAATAATTCGGAAATTTTAAGGGAAATATATTATTGTGTATTAAAACTGCGCTTATAATTATATGCATCTTTAGATATTGGAGTATCTACATATTCTGGTCAAGTACTTTCAGTCAGTCGATTTCATTATTTCTTTAGCTCCAACATCCCCATTTTTTTTAAAATTAAGTTTTCAGATTCCGAATAAACCTGACGTCACTATAATACGTATTTTTATGCGTAGGTCATTATTTCTATTCATTAAAATTTAGATTGTTTAAGAAGACGGAGAAAATACTTACTTTACTTACGCGTGATCCAGAAAAGCGAAACTGACAGTTATTAAAAAAAAGTGTCAAGTGACGAAATTTACAGCCGAGGAGCCCACTTTTTCTTTCCGCCGGTTGAATAACAAAGATTTCACAATATTTATTTCAAAGAAGACCAGCTGATGCAAAGTATGAATAAGAAATTACAGGTCAATAGAAACTCAGGTAAAATTTAATGTAAATTCAATTGGATAATAGTTTTGACAACAAGGTTTTTAACTCAAACTAGAAATTTTATTTATAGAAGAAAAAGAGACAACTCAATGCCTCGGGGTCGAACAACATGTAAAAAGCAGAATAGCAAATTATCTGAGAAGACGAAACAACTCATGAAAAGGCGAAGACTTATGAAGGTGGACAATCAAAATACCAGTCGCAAGATCGAGTATGTAGAACTTTGCAAAACTTTGCGCAAAAACATGAAAGAAGATATAAGAAAATTCAATTGTGAGTTAGTAAGGAAGGCCATTGAAAGCAACAAGAGCCTTAGGGTTGTTAAAGGGAGTTTGTCTATTGGGAAGAAACACATCATTGCATTAAAAGGAGAGGATGGCACCGTAACAAGAAATAGGGAAGAAATACTTAGAAGAGTTGAAGAATTCTACAAAAATCTATACGAAAGTAACAGTGGATTAAACGAAGACTCTGAGATAGTCGAAGGAACAGCTCCTAAAATCTTAAAAGAAGAAGTTTCATTTGCAATAAAAAGTATGAAGAAAGGAAGAGCCCCTGGCGATGATGGCATTACATTAGATATCCTAAAAGAAGCTGGAGAATATGTAGAAGACATACTTGCAAAATTCTTTACCAAATGTCTTAACAGCGGTAACATACCAAACCAATGGGATTCTGCAACAGTAATTCTTTTGCATAAAAAAGGTGATAAAGAGGATTTGAAAAATTACCGACCAATTAGCTTGTTACCTGCTATTTATAAAATCTTCACAAAAGTGCTAACACATCGCCTGCAGAAAAAATTAGATGCAGCTCAACCAAGAGAACAAGCTGGATTTCGAAGTGGATTCAGTACAGTGGACCATATTCAAGTATTAAGAGAATTAATTGAAAGAACACATGAATATGAACTTCCATTGTGTGTGGCATTTATTGACTATGAGAAGGCCTTTGACTCTATTAAAACATCAGCAGTCATCAACTCTTTAAGATCAACAGACATTGAGGATGTGTACATTGACATGGTGAAACGTGTGTATAAAAATGCAAGTGCAAAATTTCGGTTACATAAAGATACCAAAACTATCAAAATTGGTAAAGGTGTGAGGCAGGGAGATACCATTTCTCCAAAACTTTTTACTTCAGCTTTACAGATGATTTTTCAGCAGATAAATTGGAATAACAAGGGAATAAAAATAAATGGTGAATATTTAAATCATTTGCGGTTTGCTGATGACATTGTTATTTTTTCAACGAACCCATTAGAACTCCAAGACATGGTACAGGAGCTCTCAACTAGAAGTAAAGAAGTTGGACTCAAGATGAACCTACAAAAAACTAAGATCATGTTCAATAATTTCGTAGAGGAAACAAAAATACAAGTTGACAACATTGAGCTAGAAATTGCTGATTCATATATTTACCTTGGCCAGCTGATTTCAATGGATGGCAACATTATGAAAGAACTCAACAGACGTATTAAACTTGGCTGGAGTGCATTTGGAAGAAACAGTTTTATCCTGAAGGGGAAATTGCCTTTGTGTCTAAAAAGAAAGGTCTTCAACCAGTGTGTATTGCCAGTCCTCTCTTATGGATCAGAGACATGGAGTCTAACAGTTGGAGCAATACGAAAGTTACAGACAACGCAAAGGAGCATGGAGAGGTGCATGCTTGGAATAACTAGGAGAGATCGAAAAAGAAACACTTGGGTGAGAGAGCAAACTAGAGTAGAGGACATCATTGTTAAAGTAAAAGGGCTGAAATGGCGATGGGCTGGGCATATTGCAAGAAGAACTGATCAACGATGGACAACAGAAATTCTGAACTGGATTCCAAGAGACCACCGAAGACCTAGAAAACGTCCTCAAACTAGATGGGTGGATGAAATAAGAAAACAGGTTGGGGTGACGTGGAAGCGAATTGCTCAGGATAGACTTGTGTGGAAAGCATTTGGAGAGACCTTCATCCAGCAGTGGATAGATAATAACGAAACAATACAGAGTTTCACCAGGAGATTCCATAACAAACAGTTATTTCGACACTGGCGTAAGGTTTAAACCTTACGCCAGTGTCGAAATAACTGTTTGTTATGGATAGATAATGGTTGAATATGATGATGATGATGATGATATATATATATACAGGGTGGTTAGTAAAGTCAAAGTCCTTATACACGCAGATAACTGTCGAACGGAGAGAGCTATATGCGTGAGCATGATGTGTTGGTATTGTAAAATAACTATGGGCTACAAGATGAGGCTGCGTGCAACGCCCCTTGCTGAAAAATTCAGAACTCAGAGCTGCTATCTCGAAAACTATTCAAGATACGGGTAAAAAAGTCAATTACAAAGTTGTTAAGCACCAGCTAGTTAGTACGAAATGATTTTTTTCCACCACCTTAATAGGGCAAAAATCGTGATTTAGGAAGTTTAATGGGTACAGGACGCCCCTGCGTGACAGCTTCCCTGCGTACAGCTATGCATAGAGGGGAAGCTTCAGGGAGGGGCGATACTTTCATTGCACACACAATCTCGTCACAAAGCGCATGATATGCAAATGTGTACGCTGCAATAATAAAATCGTATTATATTGTATTTTGCGTAATAATTTTGGAATTTTGACCAACAATGGCTCTGCTGGACGGATATCTTTAAAACCTCTTAAATCGCAAGTTTTGACCTATTAAGGTGATGAAGAAAATATCGTTTCGTCCTAACTAGCTGGTGGTTAACAACTTTGCAATTGACTTTTCCCCGTATCTTGAATAGTTTTCGAGATAGCATATCTAAGTTACGAATTTTTCCGCTAGGGGCGCTGCACGCAGTCTCATCTTGTAGTACATAGTCACTTTACCATACCTATACCTTACGTTCGTACATATAGCTCTCTCCGTTAGACAGTTATCTGCGTGTATAAGGACTTTACTAACCACCTTGTATATATATATATATATATATATAGGGAAAAGGGCATCTTCCTGCATGAAGTAAGTCATTTAGCCTTTGTTAGCGAAATGTCGCAGAACATTAGCGGTCAGTTCTGGCCCGAAGTTCGTTGTCTGTGATTAGGAAAGTGAAGATTAGGAAAACTGGCCAAAACTCCCAAAAGCTTCGATCGTAAAGGCCACGAGGTCAACGAGAAAATAAGGAGGCACTTCTATAAAATAAAAACAAAACAGTAGTAGCTTGCTCAATGCTCTTGGAAAAGGATGGACAATTTTTTTTGTCTTTTCGATCTAAGTAGTAGTTTGTGGGGAGGCGAAGTGTGTGAATTGGGAGGACTTTCTATTGGCAAGAAAGTGCTTAACGACTACATCGAGGAAACGGCTGTTTATTCTCATAAACACAAGCATCACCATTCTTGTCTGTTTGAGGTATGTTAGACATGGTGCCCAAAAAGACATAAGATTGCTATAAAAGAGGAGAGAACAAAAAGCTCCTAAAACTTTTATAAGTTGAGTTTTACTTTAAACTTGACAAAATAATTTGTTACATAGCTACAAGAATAATGGAGAAGGTCAATTGTTTTACCCGACAGAATATCACAACCTAAATCTGTAATCTATAATGTTTCTCCTTGAACTTTTGAAACCAAGAATGATGAAAAGAAAAATCTCAACAAGTTTTCATTAACTTTAATTAAAATCTCTTCTGCTATAGCGTAGTTTGCTTTTATCAACGCCTGTTGCCAAAGAAGAAATCATAAAATTTCTATCGCTTTCGTCCGATATTAACTCTGAAAATAAAATGCGTAACAAATGGAAGGTTTAGAACCAGTTTAGAGAGTCCATTGGTGTATCATAACTCTTTAAACTGCTTCTAAACCTTCTATTTGTTACGCATTTTACTTTCAGAGATAATATTGGAAGAAAGCGATAGAAATTTTAAGGTTACTTCTTTGGCAACAGGCGATGATAGACCACTGTCAATATTTCAAGTACTGAAAATTCATAAAACGGAAAATTACCTTCTCAAAGCATTTTAAATAAAAATTCCAGTTGTGTGTCAAATTTTCATACTTATGATAATATCGCGAATTTTACATCACAGTAAGACATTCAACTGGACTCCTTTATTTATAGTTCACCGTGTAATAAAAACATGCTAAATTTCACCATTATGTTTCATTGGTCTCAGGAACTTTGCATGAAATATTTTTCTACGTACTTGTTCTGCTCTCATCTATATAATTCGGACGTGTTTCATGCTAATGGTTGTACTTCAGTTGGAATTTCCGAACTTATTTGATATTAATTTGTTTTAACTCACAATATTTTATTTTCTCAAGAACGTCATGAAATATGTTCTTTTTTCCTTACATTAATTATATTCTAATTGCAAATAACCATGTGTAGCCTTATAAGCCTAGCTATACAAAATTGCACGTCACATTTCCTTCTTCTTTGGTGTTATTGGGACGCGTTCTTTCGTTATAAATTATATCAAACTTGGTTCAGCCTAAAATAATATCCTGATATTTTATACGTTTGTTCATTTTGCGCCTAATTTTTTATTTACTTACAAAATGAATAAAGTATGTGGCTGCATAGAAAAATGCACCTAGAAAGTTAAATTGTTTTTTTGCGGAATTCTGTATGAAAGGTAAAGTATAATGTTATGGGTCTGATTCCAAAAATGCAATGCACCTTAATTAAATCAATTAGTTCTCCGTCGGAAAATTAATTAAATTGGGTCGTTTCAATGGCCCTAAAAGGTATTCTTTTATGCGCTTTCTTGGAAAATTCTTTCTCCCAAAATCTAACTATTTTTTTGGGATGAATTTCTAGCTTGATAAAAAAAAGGCTGTCATTATATATACCATAATTAGGCCTTATGCTCGTATTTACTCCGGGGTGGAAAAATTGCATTTACTCGAAAATATTATATATATATATATATATATTATTTATTATCGGCCTTTTCTCTCTCTCATTATGGTATCTTCATTATGTAAGGCATATATATATATGCCTTACATAATGAAGATACCATAATGAGAGAGAGAAAAGGCGGATAATAAATCAAGATGGCGAAAAATGAGAT
Source organism: Dysdera silvatica (assembly GCA_006491805.2). Classification (NCBI taxonomy): domain Eukaryota; kingdom Metazoa; phylum Arthropoda; class Arachnida; order Araneae; family Dysderidae; genus Dysdera; species Dysdera silvatica. Next base: position 70,705,550 of record QLNU02015360.1, read on the forward strand.
ACAAAAATAGATCATGATGAAGATACACTTTGTTTAAACGTTTATTCAAATTTAAATATGTGATTAAACAAACTTTAAGCTCAGTATGTGCGGCTTATATTACTGCGAAATTAAATCTTAACTTTAATAATTGATAAAAGATGTGTTTCAGTAATACTAATTACTTCAAAAAACGTTGCATTTTAAAATTAACTTCATTAAGTTAATTCGGATTGAATTTACATATCAAATCCTGCAACCAAGGTAGATCATGTTTGCCAAGTAAGGGGAAATGTTATAAAGCTTTCATCATATTTAAATGTTAGAAATGACATATATCTATGTAAAGTAAAATAAGAGAGGGCGAGAGGGAACTTTAAAATGAATGCTCCGAAAATAAATGAAGAAAATTCTTGAAATTTCTTCTTTTGGAATAGGGTTTCGTTGAGTGAAAGGAGTCGTAAAATTCAACAAAACTCTATTTTTAAACTAAGGCGAAATCTAACCACGTTCAAAAATTTGCATATTTGCCCCCTATCGTCCATCAGAACTGATAGTACAGGATAATAAAGAATTCCCACGATATCTTATTCAAAAGAAAGTTGAGTCATTTCATACTTTTATGAAATATATTTCTTTCTTTAAAGCTCTTTTGAGTTATGGTCGTTTTTTCTTAAGAAGAAAGCGATTGCGGTAAATGAAATCGCGAGATATCGAATTTACATTTCTAAGTTCAGTATTTTGGTTTCAGCGTTTTGAGATTTCGAAGTCCGTTACGCTTATAGACTTCTACAGTTGTGGGATATTAATTGAGATATTTTCAATATTAGTCCTCGTAGATTTCGATTAATACACGGAGTATACAATGTGACAAAAATAACCGACAAGTTCAATTTAAGAAACTAGTGCATTAATATTATTAATTTAACATCTAGTGCATTAATATTATTAATTTAACATCTAGTGCATTAATATTATTAATTTAACATCTAGTGCATTAATATTATTAATTTAACATCTAGTGCATTAATATTATTAATTTAACATCTGGTATGTATTAATTTAACATCATTAATATTATTAATTTATCTAGTGCGTGTATTATTAATTTAACATCTAGTGCGTGTATTGTTTAACATCGTGCATTAATATTGTGTAATTTTAACATCTAGTGTGGTGTTAACATCTAGTGCATTAATATTATTAATTTAACATCTGAGTGCGTATTATTAATTTAACATCTATTATTAATTTAACATCTAGTGCGTGTATTAATTTAACGTCTAGTTCATTAATATTGGGATATTCAAATAATTAAGACTCATCCCGACACGTGTTGATAATTGTAAGTTTCAACCAGCAACATATATAACAATTTCGATTCTAAATTTTATCCCAGTTCAATAGTTTAACTATTTGCAATCTTACAAATTTGTTTCACTTTTAACGTTTCATAGTTTGTAATTACGTTCGTTTATTTCAAGTCAATTCCATTTCTAACGTCGTCTACTTCCCGACCTTACAATGTCAATTTCAATTGAAACGTTTTTGCAATTTCGCCGATTTTTTGCAATTCACCCCAACGTCACTTTTAATTTTAGGTTAATTTTAATATACGAAAATTGTCCCTCAATTTAAGGTATATGAACTATATGGAAGAGAATTTTACGAGAGATGCGAGTAAAATAACGATACAATGAACGATGCGACTTTCAGTACGTAATTTGATGGCGGAGTTTTGGTTCCATAGATTAGTTTAATTGAAGTCCAGTTGGGAAAGGCAGGTAGAGCCAGAATACTAATGATTTCAAGTTCGAATCTACCATATTATATATATTGTTATAGTCACTATGCAGGTTAAGTATGTCTATCATATTCATAAAAGTTCTATGCACTAATTATTTAAGGTGATATCAAAACAGCATATATGATAATAAATTGACACCCACGTTTTTAAGCTTATACTAGAGCTGTTTTAGGTACAGAAGAAAAAAGGATATCGTCCCCGTTCTGGAGTCGAAATAGTGTGCCTCCGTTGAGCCTGGAGTTCCAACCGCTAGATTAGGGGTCGACAAAATTTTGAAGGTGCTGTACCATAGCGATGATACTGCAATTTCCTTTCGCGTGCCAGCATCTACATTTACCCACATTGTGAAAGTTTAGTTTGTTTTCTAATTCTTGATGACATTAATAGATTACTTAATTAAGAAAATAAAATAAATAATTGGTATTTTAAGAAGACATAAATTAACAATCAGTTTGAAGGATAAAAAAGCACCAAATCAGGGAGGATATTTTTTACAATAAGTTTCATTTCAAAATCACAAATACGTGCCATACGAAGTAATCCCTGTGCCACGCATGGCACGCCTGCCATAGATTGCCGGCCCCTTCACTAGATCAAGGAGGACAGGAACAACGCCCTCTTTCTCCGTACAGGAAGTTTCAAGATATTATTATCCTTCTCAAGGATAACACAATTGCCAATATTATGGGTCATTTTAAAAAGCCACCGAGGTGATTTTGTGGGTTTTTGGGGGGGGGGATTTTTATTTTGATAATAAATTGACACCCACGTTTTTAAGCTCATACTAGAGCTGTTTTAGGTCTCATTAGTCTAGCAGTTAAGGCACTCCGGGCTCAACGGAGGGACTTCAGTTTGAATTTAGGGCGCGGGAGGGGACGGTGTCTTTTTTTCTCCTATACCTAAAATAGCTCTTGTACGAGCTTAAAAACGTGGGTGTCAATTTATTTTCGTAATAAAGCCCTAAAAAAATCACAAAAACTCGCCCCGTGGCTTTGGGCGTCGAACATAATATTGGCAATTGTGTTATCCCCGAAATAAGTAATGTCTTAGGAACAGAATATACTTTTAAAATGATGACTGGTGCTGAAATACAAAAATATTAGGTGCAGTTGCACTTAAAGTATCCGTTTCCTCCCCCCCCGCCTTGGAAATGGTTGCATCCTAATGATAGTGTATTATGCAACAGTAACGAATCATGTTAATCGTGATTCAGTGTTCATTTTATAGGTATGTGTTATGTAAAAAAATTAACACTGGTTGACCCAGGCTAGATTGTAGTTGACAGCAGGATAAAATACAGAATCGTCGAAGTGATGAATGCTTTTGAATTTTCACAGACAATTGTAGCAAGTATATATCAGGAACATAAAAATTCCGGACAAAGACTAGCGGCATATGAAAATGGTGTGCATCTAAAGATGATGTAAAAATGGAAGCGCCGGCGCTTGACTAGAATGGTAATAACCCAAAGAATTGTTGGAGAAAAGTGCTTCAAATCACATCTTAATTCAATGCAGGTACCACTTAAGACGAAATTGAAGACGAAACAAGAGAAAGGGAGATGAAGAAATTTATTAAAAAAGAAAAAGAAAAAATGAAATTATTTAAATTCCTCGGCTGTGAAAAGGAAAACTGCAGTAATAAACCCAGTAAGCAAGGGGAAGGAGAAAAAATGAAAACGTTGAAATCTAAAAAAACAGCACATGGAATCTGGATCGGATTCAGACGAAGGTGGCGACTCATTTTGTTTGGTGTGTTTAAAAACTTACTCTACATCCAAACCGGGACAAGGCTGGATTCAATGCATTTTCTGTAAAATGTGGGCACACATAGATTGCGGAGAAGACAGCCCTCCTTACACGTGTATAAATTGCCAATCACATTAATGTTTGTCTCCGGAGTCTGTCTGATTATTCAGATCCAAAACATCTTTAGTCGATGCTTTACAGAAATAAATATTGTTATAAATTTAGCGTTGGGGTAAGTTGATACACTTTGAACTGTTTTCTAAGACTTTTTTTGGTCTTACAGTGTTACTTCAATAGTTAAAATAAAGCCATTAATTTATAAAGGAATAGTCATAGTACAGTAAGAAATTTTACTTGAGCCCATGATTTTAAAAACAAAAAATTTTAAAATCAAAATACGAAAAGTGTATCAATTAGACCCGGTCTCCCTTACATGCAGTTATTCGGGCGAAGGGAGGGAATGCATGTTAGTAGTTAGGTGTGATTAATGTTTTGGCATTTTAATGTATACAGATACTTCTAAAAGAAATTAGGCGTTATTTACAACATTGTTTTGCTCAAAATGTTCAAACCAGTTATCTAAATCTATGCCTACGCATTTGCATGTGCTTGTTGCACAAAGTTTGACATTTCAAGTCTAGTGTCATCATGAGAATAGAATTATAGAATACAAACGCAGTTTCTACTTAGTAACTACACATTAAAACGTTACCAGTTTCTCGGCAGTTTCGTTTGAGGAACTGTAGATATTATAATATTATAATAACTGTTTTAAAGCTTTCGCAATGACATTGGTGATCTCATGGTGTTACGAAATGGTTGCCTTTTCAATCGACGGACAATGAAACATATCAACTTGTTGCTTCTCAATTAATTCAGACTCCTATGTTTAAAGCTGACAGCACAAGACACTGGAAATTGATTTGCTACATTCGCAGTGAAATTTCCTCTCTGATGAATACGTTCGGTCAGCAGTTCTCTCATCAAAGCAACGGTGTAACGATTAAATCATGAGATATTTATAAGTCTGTGAGAGTCTACATTCCCTTTCCGGCTTTATAATGAAAATCTAACTACACGCTCATTTTGAGAGTCAATTTTAGCGAAAATGCTTTCGAAACAAGGTTGTAATATGCATTAGAATTGTTTAAATATATAGTAGATAATGTAGCCTATGTTGCGCTAGCGACCAGACATTATTTTCCAGGTAACAGGCAGTTGCCAAACCTATGAATTTTTGATCATTCCTTCGAAAGTAAGTACTAAAGAAGGTGCAAAAGTATATCAGGCGGAACCCAATATATTCTCACTTTGTACCAGAATTTAGTACGTGACGTCACATTCATAACACTCTGTGTCGTATACAGATCTAATACGATACTGCTAATTGCAGATAAACTGGAAATGATTTCGTTATTGAAGTGGCGGTAATTTTGAAAGTAAAACCAAAAAAGTTAAAAAATTAATTGATGTCTTGCATTTCATGCAACTCCTTTTTAATTAAGTTAGTTATTTATTATTCTGTGTGGTTGATAATAGCATCGTCATTTTTTCAAATTTTCTCTGAGCACTTCAACATTCCTAGAAACTTCAGAAGTAGAAATGGGAATAGCTTTGAAGGGTTGCAGGATGAAGGAATTGGTCTTCCTACCGTTCGTTCACCACACATTATGTCCTCCAGCGCTCTCTGAATCAGATAAGTACATATAAAATTGAAAAGGTATTATTAACTTTACTGACTGTAATGTCGTCAAACGTTTTACACATTAAAAAATGCCAATAGCAACCTAGTGAAATAAAAGTGTCTATTGCGCCTTGTTTAATTTAACGACTGTCTCTTCCAACAACCGAAGAAGCAGCAATTTTACTCAGATGCCTTACACTAAATAAAAACATTATAATACATCTATTATATGTCGGTTATATTTGAAGTACATATTTATAGGCACAGTAATCATTCATTATTGAAATGATGTTAAACCAAAAAAAAGAAAATCGTTGCTCATTTATAAAAGAGAAACAAATCCAGTTTTTCGGATACCAAAAATTCTTGTGCAGCCATCATGTTTAATCATACATTTAACGTTACTGGATTTCGAAGTGCTACTTCGTATCAAGCAGCGTTAACGTTTATTTTCAAAGGCAGATGTCAGCATCGTTCATGTAATAATTGCCATTAGTGTCCCTTTTTTTTTAGCTATACACATATTAATATTCTTCGTTTATTTTCGCATTCAACCAAAGCCTCCAGCCCGATTCTTTGTCTACAAAACTTTAGTTTATTACCGCTGTAATAAGTCAACTCGTGAACATCAGGACTTGGAATAAGAAATAAATTTGTTCGGCCTACATGCAATTATTTGTGATCGATGTAATTCAAATGTTACGCTTGAGACTTAAAGAATATCGACATGATTAGGTTAGAACTGAGGGAGAGCAGAATACAATAGCTCGTTCACTAGTAATACATTTATATACAGTAATAAGTTATTTAAATATAATATATTGCAAGACGTATGTAGTGTCATATTAATCCCGCGCGTCGTTCTTTTATGTAAATTCTATAGACTGCATTTTACTGAATGTGTCACCGAACGGGCTTAAGCGGAGGAAATTTTCCAAGGACCATTGATTAATAGTTCGTGGTAAACAGTATTTCGTCTTAACCATGTTCGTGTTAAAGGAAAAAATAACATGGGAATCCCTAAACAATTTGACCGCACTTCGGAAAACAGTTTCTATTAAAAGTAATTCGTCTTAAGCATGTTCGTTTTAATGAGGTTCGATAGTATAAGTAAGTTTACTTTAGGCACAAAAATATGTAATTTAATGATTGGATCATTATCTTCTGAAGTCCTAATATGGTTATATTAAGTATCACGTAGGTCAGGGAATAATGCTGGATTGCTAAGTTTCAAGGGAGAAAAATAAAAATAGATGTTTAATCATTGGTGCATTTGATACAGATTCTAAAACCAGAAGTCAGAGCTTGGCATTCGTTTAAGTATTTCAACAGAAAAAAGTTGGTCGGTTGGTTGTAGTTTCATGGCGCAAGGAATTTTGCACTATGTTCAAAGCTTTATTTCTTATGTAAAAGATGTTTTAATTAAGGGCTGAACAAAGATGACGTTCGATATTCGTTTGTTGTTACAAAAATGTTAAATTACCCAATCGGAATTGCATTTAACAAAGAATTATCTTTCAGTAACATTTTTTGTTTCTATATCTTATTTTAACTATAGGTAGTTTCAGGAAGGATTTACCGACAGACGGACAGAAAAGCAGGTAAGCTGTCAGGCGGGCTGCACTTCACTCCGCGTCCAAATTCTGGATACATGTGTACGCGAAACGAGACTTGTAGAAATTTCATAATTAACTTTAACTCTACTGTGAGACATCGCTACATACTGAATGTTACTGCCCAAACTTCAGGGATTCAACAAATATAAATTAACAAATTGTAGAGCACCAATTCCTTACTGAAATTAATTTAACAGTGGTCAACGTAATTTGCTTTCAGGCTTGTAAAAGTAGCCACAACTATCTGGAATTGCTTTAGCTTGGTGACTTAGAATATGTTGGACATGAACTAGTAAGTGGCAATATTTACTCTGAAAGTCATTTAAATGCAGATTTTCTCTGACGAAGTTACATAGTTCTCGCTTTTCATGCTCAGTAACACTTTCTTTGACAGTCTAATAAGGTTTAATTTTAGAAACTCGAGAGCAAAATTAATATTTCGAACAAGTTTATTATAAAAAGTTATCAATTTATCTAGCAAAATAAAATTTGATAGCCGTTCTCCAATATTATAAAATTGAAGGTTTAAACTATCCCAAATCCTCCCGGGAGTGAGTTACTTTTAAATTTCTTTTTACAGTCTTTAATCATGTTATTATGTAACAAGAACGGATTTGTAGACCATATTTTATAATAAATAAGGGTTTAGTAAGAAATAAATTGTTTCGTGATAACTTGTATAAAAAACTATTGAGAAGTGAGTTTTATTTAGGCTTTTGTATTTCACTAAATAAGCCTTAAAACGGTTATGTATTAGCATATTTACGTGGAAATATTTGACGAAACAATACGCAATATAAATAAGAGACAAAAACGCTATAAAAACGTATTTATGGCAAGATTGAGTTCGAGCTACGCGTTTCGGGCGATAAAAGTTCGCCCTTCTTCGGGAGTGAACACGTGGAATATCGTCAACAAACGAGGTTGATTCGCGGATGTAACCAGAGTTGAGTTATTAAGTGAAATGTTGACTACCAAAAGTAGGAAGTGATGTAATACGTGGTTTTTGTGGTGCGGCCACTCCTCCCAGAATTACCAAATTGTGGAAAAGTTGGCTGTATATCAGCAGAGGTGGCAATTATGGCGGGACTATGGACTAATATCAGAAGGAGTTAGGTGGAGTACATTTCGCCAAGCTGAGCTGAAGGAAGGAGTTGAGCTGTGGTCATTCACAATGGAATCACGAAACATGTTAATGAAGAAAGCTTCGGCGAAGTCCAGTTCAAGTGGTGAATGAGGTTGGTGGATGATACGAGCGTCAAAAAAGTTAAAGCGATGGTTGTGTTCGTGGCTGTGAACAGCAATGGATGATTTGTGCACCTCACCTTTCTCAACGTATCGGCGATGTTCTTTCAACCGATGCATGAGGGCACGTTTTGTCAGTCCTATGTAGGAAAGTCCGAACTGGCAAAAAATTTGATACACGCCCCAGCGTTGGAGTGTGGAAATGTTATCTTTGAGTCTAGAGGGCAAAATCTTGTTAATAGGCGAGAAGGTAACTTTGAATTTGGCTTGCCGAAGGACTTTGGCAATGGCGGAGCTAAGTTTGGGCACGTAAGGGAGTGTTACGAAGCCAATGTAATTATTTGAAGATATTCGACTAAGAGATGTACTGTAAGAACGTTTTGAGAATTTGAAAACGGCAGCATCGATAATGCTGGGACAGTACCCACGGATGCGAGCGATGGTCTTAAGCAAAGAGATAAAGAGTCCACTGAGGAACAGAACTGTAGAGCCCGGAAGACATAGGTGTAGAAGGCGGACATGTTTTGTTGATACGGATGGAAAGAAAGATTAAGTGGATGGAGAGCAACTCTGAAAGGCTTGCGGTACACCGAAGTATCGAAATAGTTATGATGTTTATTAATCTGTATATCCAAAAAGTGAAGGGAATCATCTTCTTCAATTGCGAGGGAGAAGTAAAGCACAGGATCCAAAGTATTGATAATGGGAAGGAGTGTTGAGATTTGACCCGGAGGACTGTCCCACATAATAAAAATGTCATCCATGTAGCGATCCCAGAGTTTAAACTTGATAGAGTTGAGGAGATTGGATTCAAAGAAATGCATATATATGTCACAAAGGATTGATGAAAGTGGGTTACTCATAGCTAAGCCACTGGTTTGTTGGTAATGTTGTCCGTTGAAGACAAATGCACTGGAGTTGACACAGATTGAGGTGAGATGGATAATTTCAGCAATTTCTGGTTGCGTAAAGTGGAATTCAGAAAGACGAAGTTTAAGGCAATCAAGTGCACCTTCGACTGGTATGTTGGTGAACATGGAGTTCACATCTAACGTGGCGATGGAGCAGGTGCCTGGTGAGATAGAACGTAGTTTCTTGATGAAGTCTAAAGAATTCTTGCAAGTGTGGATATTGGCAGAGGTAAGAGGTGAGATGATGGAAACAAGAAACTTGACGAGTTTATGAGAGACCGCGCCGATGTACAAAGTGATGGGTCGGAACGATAAACCGGGTTTATGAATTTTCGGAAGGGCGTAGAAACGTGCTGGAATGGCGTGGGACAAGTAAAAAGAGTTCTTTTGTCTAGGAGTGATCAAAGGCGAAGCACGAATTATTTTGTTGTAGTGGACGCGTAGCTGTTCGGTGGTACCACGAGGTAAGGTTTTGTAAGGACCAGAGGTGATGACCGCGTTAGCGCCCTCATGGTACTGCTGTTTGGTAAGGACAACAATTTGACCGCCTTTGTCTGCTTTGGAAATGTGGAGGCTGTCATTGGAGGTTACTGACTTCAATGCGGAAAGAACTTGTTTAGGTAAATCTGGAACAACATTTTTAGGAAAGTTGGTGGCGAAGGTATGACTGATGAGATGTCTAAGATTGTCAGTTGGACTTCGGGGGAGATCCATGCCAGACATATTAACAACTGGTGGATTCAGATGGTGGGCCGGCGACGAAACCATTGGAAAATGAGAAGTCGTTAACTCGCAGAGCTTTTTCGCGTGGGTACGCTTCTGTACAAAGGAAATGTGAGATGCATAGTCCCAAGTGGGCCATAGTCGCACTTGGGACTATGTAATGTGACAACATAAAATATGTGACCTAATGCAGGATGTAGTGCCATTTGTAGTGCCGTGATGAAGCAAACGGAAATCTAATTTCATTTAATATAGTAAATGGCATTCATCTTTTTTCCCTATGTCCAGATATATGCATTAATCCACTTATGTAGAAATTATTTATGAAAGTAAATTTCTAAAAACATTCCTGAGCAAATATTTTTGAAAAAGTGATTTTCAAATGATAAAAAACAAACAGTTTAAGAATAAAAATTATAGCTGCTCTGAAAGAAAGAAAATAAATCCAAAAGTTTGAGAGAAACGTATGACAACCTTAAATTACTGCTGGAGCATGTGCAGCACAAGCGTCATGAATGGTCTTTGTGCGGGGATTTCAAAGTGATTGGAATATTGCTAGGCCAACAAATAGGCTACACGAAATTTCCATGCTTTTTGTGTGAATGGGACTCCAGAGCAAGGAAGAAACTTTGGGTTCGGAAGCAGTGGCCAGTCAGAAGTACCTTCATACCTGGCCAAAAACAAACAAACATTGTTTCAATTCCATTGGCTAATCCTTCGAAAATGCTTTTGCCACCGTTACACATTAAACTAGGTTTAATGAAGCAATTCATGACAGCTTTAAGCACACACAGTAAATGCTTTTAGTACTTTTCTCTTAAGTTCCACCGATTGCGTCGAAAAAAATCAAAACTGTCATTTTTATAGGCCCACAAATACGAAATTAATGGCGGACACCATATTTCGAAAAAACTATGAGTAAGTGCGAATTGCGAGCATGGAGTGAATTCAAGAATGTAGTGCACAACTTTTTGGGAAACAAGAAGGCTGTAAATTACATCACTTTAGTAGATGAGGTGTTGGAATCCTACAAACAGCTAGGTTGCAAGATCAGCGTCAAAGTTCATTTTCTTCATGCTCATCTAAATTACTTTCCTGGCAATCTTGGTGATTTTACGGAATAACTTGAAGAGCGCTTCTACAAGGATATTAAAGTGATGGAAAAGAGATACAAGTGGCTGTACATATGATGGCCGACTCTTGTTGGATGTTGAAAAAAGACTGTTCAGTAGAACACCGAAGAAAATAAAAAGAGATGAAGTTTCATGTGGAGCACAGTGGTGACTGTTAGGTATGTGTGCTTTGAAATATGTATTTGTGTTTCTCTATTCGTTACACACGCTTACTTTTCTGCCAGAGAACATTTTCACACGTTACAAACGTTGTGATATATCAGTGTCATTAAAAATTTACTTTATTTACATTTTCACATTCTCTTCATTTTTGGAAAACCTGACGTGATACGGATTTTTCAAGGTCATTTTCGTAACCTGCAGAAAAAATCCGTTCTGACAGACATTGCCATTTCAAAACAACAAAATCTTTGATATTAGTGTTACTGTTATAAACACTATTTTATAAAGAGATTTCATTGTATAAGTGTTTTTATATCTACGGTAAAAAATACATTGCGAGGTCTTTAGACGGTTTTTGTTTTACGTCTCAAGCCTTCTTATATAATTTGTGATGGGATAACGGCTTAACAGGACCCATGACCAACCTTCCTTATAACACAATATGAAACTAATGATTAGGTTGATTTGTCGTATTTTGTCATTAAGCAAAAATAAAGTGAGCTCTGTTATACATCTTTGTTATTGTTCTCTTTCTATCTCCCTATTAAAAATTTCCAACGTAACGTAACATAAGTATGCTCGGGAACATAAAATATTATTAATATTTTATTTTTGAAAGCCGAAACGAAACCCATTTGTTCATTACTTATACATGTAGTATTATTATTATTTTTAATTTCTCTTCTATTTCCTTTAAGTAGTATTGGAACATTTTACTATTCTGTGTCTACCGCGCAGATGGATGGCGATTCATAAGAAACAAATTTTAAATTTCACCCCCAAAAACTTAACATATTCGAAGAGCGTCGCTTTATCTCAGAAAGTGGATAGATTAAACAAGCCTGTTTGATCTAAATAACTCTCCGGTAATTAATCTCAATTGTATTTAAAGGTACTGACCTGAGACATGTAAATAAATGTTATCACAGCACACAACTTAAACCATCCTTTTTTATCAAAATTACCATACCTGAGGCACAGCTTATGCAATTACCATTTAGTATTCGTAAGTTTTAATCGGCGACGACGACGACGGTTGTTGGACGTGATATGGCCCTTTTGCCAAATCTTTAACTAAATAAAATACATTGGTTTCCCGTTTTGCTATACGATATTTATATGATTAAAATTATATGTGCAATGTTTATTCCTTTCCTAGCTGTAATAATTTCAATCTGCACGTATGCATTTAAATGAAATTGTACTAGCTTCAAATACGAGACAAAATATCTGAAGTTATATTAATTAACAATTATATTAGACCGATAATCCTAGAATGTGGACATCAGGGAATTTCATAGATGCAGTACAGTTTACTAATCTTGCCCCAATTCAGTACAGTTTATTAATAAGAATTACTATAGAATTTTATTCGGTACACTTAGATTTTCTGTAAAGCAGATATTTAATTGTTTAATGGGTAAAGTTAACTGTTCTATAATTTGGTTTAATATTGCTATTCTGGTTTTAATTTAGTGAATATGAAGGTTCTATCTACGGTTTATTATAAAATAGAGATAATTAATTAAATCCGAGTGCACATTAGGAAGCCAAATTCATTTGCGGAAAACGTACCACGATTTTACTACAATCATGGAAAATTTGCGTGAGAAATCTAATTTCTAATTATATGATTTCATCGTAACTACATAGAACAATTTCTCTCTTTACGGTAGACTGTGTAGAATTCAGATAAAATGGAAGATGTGATTTTCAGTTCCATCTAGTGAGAAAATTTTACGGCTTTTATCGTATATTCGAAGATCGTTAAAAGAAGTCACTAACATATAGTACAAACCCCAACAAATGTTGAACAAGGAAGAAATACGAATTTGGTCTAAAAATTAAATAGCCGTACTGCGGCAGAAATGTGTAACAACGGCTTTATGAATGAATATTTGGGTGTGGGTGATTCTGTACTAACTCCTATTATGTTAATAATATAACTAGTAACGTGTAAAGTAATGTAATGGGATATGGAAACTAATAATGGATCTCTGCTTTGAAAAAAGGGCTCCAAACTATGACTAAATTTTTCCATCTGGTTCTCGGAGTTGATCAGGATGGTTCGTTTGTGTTTTACAGAGAAAGGACAGTAAAGAAAATGCTACGTCGAGAGCTGCACTTTTCCGAGGAGTCCGAACAACTTAGTTCAGAGGACCAAACATTGGACGACGCTGAACAGAAAAGAAATTACTTGGGACTTGATTTTTCCCGAAGGCAAGGCTCAAATGAATGCGTAGGTTTTCTACAAAAATCGAATTTTCAGATTCAAAGAGACACTCAACTTACGAGATAAACATCGTATAATAATGTATCACAATATCAGAGTCAAAGAAAACAATATCCGAGTCCAAATGTTGCTAAACGTTCCATATTATATGAAAACGTTTTCATTAACCCTGGATTTTTGTGTTTCATAGTAGTAACAAAGTGGGGTTTTTTTTTTGTATGATTTGGATAATTTTGGAAACCTATTTTGCATAATGTTTACCGCTATACTAGGTATTTTGGCCTTGTATATTCTGCTAAATGTTACGTTTAGCAAACGTATAGAAATCGACCGATGAAAATCACGAATCGTAAGTTGAGTTTGCCCCCCTTCCATCTGATAGTTTGATCGATTTAAAGGCGAATTCCCAAGAAAATAATGCAGGAACTGGATGGCCCTTACAAGTTTGACGCTTCAGGAACCTATTCACGCATTACCCACTGGTGATTATAATAATACTAATAATAATAAAGATAATGCCAGCGACCCCAAGAGATATATTCTACGCTTTATTCCCGACCATTAAATTTTGGCAAAGCCCGAAGCTTTCAATATTCTAATGGAAAATTTAATGAGAGAAGTTTTCGAGTGCTGGTTCTTGGATTGTTTTCATCAATAACATGGTTTCCCCAATTACTTGTTTTGCTTTTCATTCGATGATTTAAAATAAAGGCGTCATCGCCAGGGAGGGGATTATTGCTGTATCGCAACGCCTGTCTTTTTAAGAAAACACAACCCTTCTTTAATCCTAAATGCACCTTTCTTTGTCACATTTAGTGGCCGCTTCATTTATTGGTCTCACAGGAATTTATACTAACCAGACCCGAGGCATTCATGTAGACCTTCGAAGTACCTGTTTAATAGCTTTCGCCTTTACCCTTTTGATCTATATTATTCCAGCAGTTAAACAGTGAAGGGGGAACTAGATATGGCGCGAACATTGTGGCCACTCTAATAGTTACCAGTAGAATTTGATGGGCTTAGATAAATGATTATTAATTCATTATGGAATTGAAATGCCGCACAGCTATCTTTTCATTAAATGTAAGTGCCAACTTCCTTTGCAAAATATTTCGAGGGAACAGACTTTATGTAAATTAATTAATTAATATAATGATGATAAATAAATTTAGTTAACAAAGGCAGATAGTGTCGTTGTATATGCGAAACCACGAAAAATTTTTTTATATATATACGTATAGGAAAATGCGCAGAAAAATAAAACGCATCCAGCTGAAGAAATCACGCAATTAAAAAAAGAAATCAAAATGTTCAATAAATTGACTTTTAATTACGTAGTTTCTCTTGTTGAAAGTACCTTACTTTTCTGTGCATTTTCATCTAATAAAAACACATGTGCTATTTCTAGCGACTATATATATATATATATTCATATCCCAAGAGACCATCGAAGACCTAGAAAACGTCCTCAAACTAGATGGGTGGATGAAATAAGAAAACAGGTTGGGGTGACGTGAAAACGAATTGCTCGGGATAGACTTGTGTGGAAAGCATTTGGAGAGACCTTCATCCAGCAGTGGATAAATAATAATTCAACATGATGATGATAGTGATACATATATACAGGGTGCTCTCTAAAGTCTGGTGTTTCGTAAATAACTTTTCAGCGAAGGCTCGTAGAACTGTAAAAGTTAGGTATGGGTATAATATGAAATGGAATCGATGGCAGCACCCTCTGTGGCGAAATTAGGAAGTTATCGCACCTAATTCTGGAACTAGAGGAGATACAGAAAATTTTTCAATTACAAAGTTGTTAAATACTAACTAATTAGTAAGAAACGATTTTTTTCACCACCTTAGTAGGGCAAAAATCGTGATTTAGGACATTTTTAAGAGATCCGTCCAGCAACGCCATTGTTGGAAAAAGTACCGATTTCTTAATCTTAATCTAGTAGTTTCACCTAATGTTTCATCTTTACAACATCCTTTGAATTTTATTTTACTGCAACAATCAATTTTTCGAAAAGTCTGTTTTCCAGAATGACGGTTTTATATTTTTTCGTACGTATTAAAATCGGTGTGAACGAATACTACATACGGAGGAGATCTATTAAATCTGGTTCCAAAAACGGTAGAAACCAAATTCAAAATTAAATTACAAAATTGCTAATCAGAAAATACACTCTATAACAAACAAATCGACGCATCAAGGAGGAGTTGTCCGATTGCGATAAAAATTGGTGGATTTGAAGAACATACATAGAAAAAGAAAGGATTAAAATTTCAGAACAATTGAATGATTTATTGCAGAGTTTGACCGTTACAAAGGGAGGAAGTCAATAAGGCGTTGGTCCACCTCTGGCCTGGATGCAAGCTGTCACCCGGCGTGGCATAGACTGATAAAGATCCCGGATGGTGTCCTGCGGAATTTCTTGCCAAATTGTCTCCAACTGTCGGGCTAAATCGTCAACATTCCGGGATGGTTGCAATCGCCTTCCCATAGCGTCCCAAATGTGCTCTATGGGAGAGAGATCAGGAGACCTAGCTAGCCAAGGAAGTGTTGGGCAAGCTTGAAGACAATTCATAGCAACACGTGCCGTGTGCGGCCGGGCATTGTCTTGTTGAAAAATTGAGGCGTGGATTATTTCAAAGACATAGAGAGCCTACGCCTAAAGCGTGAGAAGCCTAGGGGCCACAAAAATAAAAAAAATACAAGTTAGATTAAATACAACACGTGTTGTCGCAAAGGCAGTGTATGGGGCAGTGCATCATATCTCCGCCGATGGGGAGCGTCCATGCCTATAAGAGCATAGGATTTTTAGAAAGAGTGAAATTTCGGGGTAGAAGCTGCCACAGTCACCGAAAGCCGCGTCTATATCAAATGATATTTAACCTTGTAAAACCTTGTTAACCTTTGTACCTGTTTTTTTAATTCATGATTTTCGCCACAAACATTCGAAATTCAAAATTTGTATTTGACAATTATATCTTATAGCCCATAATCGATAGACCCCCGAGTCCCTATTCATTATTGATGCTATGTTGTTCGTAAATTTTTGTTCCTTTTAGTACTTGCCCCCTTGGACGCACAGGGCCCCTGTGCAATGCACACTTCCCCCCGTCATCTACCCTGCCCTTCGTAGCAAAAATTGGAACACTCCTTAGGCAAACTTCCTTAATCGGTGTTGCGAGGTTTGAAAATTTGATTTTTCAAACTAAACTTCTTGCTTTTGTCCCAAGAGGACACCCACGGACCTAGGGCCCCCTATATTCGCAGAGCACCACCGGGAAAAATTGGAAGTTGCAGCCCTACGTAAGAGCCATGAAATCTGTATCTATGAAATTAAGCTAACTATAAGTTCAAATTGCAAATTTCGGAAATCACAAACCGTCAACACACCGGGAAACCAGTTCGGCGCTGCTATTTCGCAACCTCGCGCCGGAGTGGAAATATCCATGCGGGCTAGTTGTTCGTTTAAAAGCTCCATTGGCCATTAGAGATCCCGTCTCTGGAAACTCAAATTATGCATAACTCTGTGGATATTCATTTCCGACCCCAGTGTAGGGATCCATTATATTTCATTTTGCCAAAGGATCACGGCCATATACTTTTGATCCGGTGTTTTCGGAACCTCCTGTATGGTAATCAGAGATGAGTTAAATAAACTAGTAATACGATCTTCCTATGTCTTACAGACAATGAGAATTACTGTCAATATGAATAGATTTTCTATCGCCCTTGTATATGGCGTTTGTCTTAACGAGGTTCGACTGTACGTATTGATAATTAACCTAATATTCAATGCAATGGTTGCAATTGTATCAGAGCAACCAGCTTCAAAATCTGCGGCTATGTTTTCGTTAAAGCCAGCCTCATGCCATCCTCAACTTTCTGTCTGTTTCTTGGCTTTGTTTTGTCATGGATTGGTGTCAAAAATCTATTCTTGCAGAAATATATACAGGCGAATGAAACTAAAACTCCAAAGGTACGCATGGCGACATTTGAATATGAACATAACATATCAAAACTGTGTCAATAATTTTTCAAGAAACAAATCACACACACACACGCACATCTCGTTTGGAATTAGGCTACATTCAGGAAAGCAGAGGGTTGGTTTTGCACAAGTGCAGCTGCTTCTGTGAGCTCAGAAATGTATCGCTGAAATTCTTTTTAAAAGATTAAAGGTGCTCGATAATCTGCACTTTCATATTTTTATCCAGTGCACCTTCAGATATCTTTACCACACTGCAGAGGTTTACAAACCTGGCAATGTTTCCAATCTTTATTTTCCAATGCCAGTTTTATAGTTTGGACACAAATGCTCGAAGTTTGGCTTGAAACTGAATAATGCGTGTTTCTTTTCCCTAAAATTTCATATTCAGCTTATTTAGCTAGTCTAAAATCCCTGATAAATAAGCGACATTTTACTTCCAAGCTTCATCATTAAAATAACTCAAAAGGTCATGTTCGCCTTGTAATTTCAGGAACAACTAAATTTCACTTTTCAACTCGAATTCACAGTTAATTATATTTCCGTTCGATAACCAGCCTATATAAGTGTAGGGAAGAATAATCTCGAAATCAAAATCCATGGCTACAGAATTTATTCAAACAAATGAATATATTGAGGGTTATAGATTTTATGTAATTCAAGATTTTAGTCTGAGAATCAAATATATCTTATAGAGGAGCTGGACGGGTTTTACTTAAAAGAAGGGTGTAACTTACTCTAAGCAAGAGCATATTGATGGATCATTCTGTGAATACCCTTTGCTGGAGGAGCTAAATTTTTCATTTCCGTTATAAATTCCAACTTTGGCCCTAGTAGGGCTGGTGTCCCATCTCTACAAGCCACACAGACATTTTTCCACTATAGCCTTCGGTTTCAAAAAAGATATTCATCTTCTTAACATTTTCATATTTTGTAGCAGTTTCAAGTTACTATAAATCAGAAACTCTTCTTTTATGTCATTTAAATAAATATATTTCATGAAGAAAAGAAATGGGAACATGAACTCACGTCTGTTGATTTGTTGACGTCTGGGATGACTGTATCACTTTTAGTGGCCACCATTCCTAAACGAACTCCCACACAACTAACAACAACACGACCGCGGCGAATATATGCAAAATTATTTAAGGGGGCACAGGACCTTTGAATGTATTTGGTCAACACAAAACTGCACCATTTTTAAAAATTTATAACATTAAAGATATCCAATAGAAACCTTAAAAATTTTAACCCCAGGGCAGGCTGGATGTTGATTTTGAACCCGGGCGGCCTGACACAGTTTGCTTTTTGGCGCCCCCTCCGGCGAAAACAGGAGATTTTCACAGATGCACAGTGAGCCATATAGCCTATAAAAGTGGCCAACAGTCTCTGAAAGAAATTCTCTAAAGATGTCTCTAAAAATTTCTTTAAACGTATCTCTTTTTAGAGAGATTTTTTACTATTGGGTCCATTAAAAAAATTTTAACTTGACTTCAGTTTGGCTCCCCCATCCAAACGGGAACCGGCCCTTAAGCCGCCCCTGTTTAACCTTGTATTACATGTAATTTTGTCTTTATGTATAATTTTTAATAAACATATGGTTTAAGATTTTCCATTTCAGAAATTTAATTATGCAAGTCAAGGTTTAAACGTAAAAATTACAACATGTATACAGTGCGCGCAAGATTTAAGACCAATAAAGTCATATAAATGAATATAAAAAACAAAAACGTAAAGAAATACATGTTTTAAGATGACAAACCTAAAAATTTAACATTTAATATTAAAAAATTATTACTAAAATTTAAATTTTCGAATTATTGTTTTTAAGAAAATATTAGTCATCAAAAATGATTTTTAAAAATAGATGCACAATATATTTTCGAAAGTTTAGGTTTGCGTCATGCATAATGCAAAGTTTAATATGTGTGCCAAATTTCTTTCCCACATAACATGTGGTTCTCCAGAAATGGTGCACACAAGCTGAAAAATCTTCATTTTGAGAAAATTGACGTTGAAAACATAGGCCCATATTGACGCTAAAATACACATTTTAAACGGCTACGTTTCCTGTAATTTCTCGCGAAATAATGGACGGATTTAATTGCTGTTGGTCTTAAAACGTTCGTAATAAAAATCCGGCGTGATTTTTAAAAGTGCTTAAAAAATCGTTTTTTTTTTTTTTAATTTCAATAGTCCTGTGACCCCTTAAAGCTCGTCGTAGTAAATAATGTAAATGATATAAAATATTTAC
>QLNU02015360.1:70731769-70747699 GCA_006491805.2 Dysdera silvatica
GATCAAAATTGATTTAAATAATTTATTTAAATTCAAAATGGATTTAAACATGAAACATTCTTTTTAAAAATGTGAAAAAATATGAATTGCGTTCAGGACAATACGGTCCACTTAATACAATTTATGGCTTGGAAAACCGGTGAAATTTGAAAAAAAAAAAAAAAAAAAAGTGCCTTGTACGTACCTGGGGAATAGAACCTGGGATCCGGTGGTCAGGACGGGGTTGAAGATCGCAGTAATGCTAAAGATTTCTTAAAAAGATGACTGAGAAATGAACTCTGGGATTAAGGGAGATTGTTTTGAGTGCATAGGCTGTAGAAGAATGCGCTTTAAGTTATGAGTCTAACGTAAAAGATCGAGGTTTGACGTCGAATTTCTTAAGACGGGAAAATAGATTTCAAATGTTATGAAGAAAGGCCCTTTTTCAAGATTTAAGGATAGTTGACAGGGACACGAACCCGGGACCTGGTGATCCGAATGGGGTTAAAGATCGCTTCAATGCTAGATATTTCTTAAAAAGATGAATGCGTAGTGAACTATTGGTTTAAGGGAGATCGTTTATTGTGCGTAGGCTATATAAAATTATGCCTTAATTTATGCAAATGACATAAAAGGCAGAGGTTTGAAGTGAACTTCCTTACGAGTGAAAAATGGATTTGAAACGTTATTTAGGAAGTCCCTTTTTTTTCCAAGATTTGATAGTTGCCCTTCTGTTTAAAATTCCAGTTAAACATTCACAAGGTTTGAAAAAATGTTTTATTTTTTTAAAGTTAACTAATGCGAAACAGAGAGCCCTTTTCTCTAAATTATTGGAGAAGGAAAGTAATTAAGTCTTGAATTTCAGATATCCTTAAAAATGAATTTTAAATTGAAATGTCCTTCTTAAAAATGTGAAAAAATATGCATTGCATTCAGAAAAATACGATGTAGGCTTATTTAATGCAATTTACGGCTTGAAAAGCTGGTGAAATTTGAAAAAAAAAAGTGAATATTGCGTACAAGGGGATTCAAACCTGGGCCTTTGTGCTCCGAATGTAGTTGAATTTTGCTGCAATGCTCGATATTTCTTAATAAAAAAAAGGGAGAGAGAGAGAAATGAAGTATTGGTTTAAGGGAGATTGTTTCTGGTATGTAGGCTGTATAAAAAATGTGCCTTAATTTATACAAGTGACGCAAAAGAGATTTGAAGTGGAATTTCTTAGGAGTGAAAAACGGATTTGAAAGGTTATTAAATTAATTTGTAAGAGTAAGTCGTGAATTTCAGCTACCCTTAAAATAGATTTAAAAATGAAATACTATTCTTAAAATGTGAACAAATATGCATCGCATTCAGAATAATATAGTTTATTTAATGAAATTTACTGCTTGGAAAACCGATGAAATTTGAAAAAAAAAAGGCACCTTTTTTGCATACATGGGACAATTGAACTCGGGACCTGGTGGTCCGAATGAAGATAAAAGCAGTGCCGGATTTATAAATGGGCACGTTGGGCACTTGCCCAGGGCGCCAAATTTCTAGAGGCGTAAAAGGCTGCGGATTTTTTTTTTAATTGCAATTTATTTACCGTAGAATTCTGTCGATCAGCTCTCCCCGAGAAGGCGCCCTCCACCTTTTATCTAAATCTGAAATTCTGAAAAATTGCGTGAAACAACCTCTATCCACACAAGGCCGGATCCTGGCAGGGGGCGTGCGTCCCCTGAGAATAGCAAGTTTACATTAAAAGTGATCATTTTCAAGTAAAAATATTTAAAACTAAACTTATAAGTGAAATTTTCAAGCTGTGTTTCCTTTCTTAAATTTTGTTCTGTATCATCCCTTGCCCCCTCCCACAACATAAAAAAACTCGTCGTCAAATAAACTAAATTTATTTATAAAAATATCATTATTATATCTTATAATAATGCACGTAAGGTAGGCTAATCATAAATGAATCTCCTTCCCTATCCTCCGCGATTTTTCGTCGCATTTGAGAGAGTAGAAAGACAGAATTTTGTTT
Source organism: Dysdera silvatica (assembly GCA_006491805.2). Classification (NCBI taxonomy): domain Eukaryota; kingdom Metazoa; phylum Arthropoda; class Arachnida; order Araneae; family Dysderidae; genus Dysdera; species Dysdera silvatica. The sequence continues at coordinate 70,733,767 of QLNU02015360.1, forward strand.
CTGCTAGTAGTGCGGGAGGGGGCCATGGGCGTTATTAGCTTCGAAGTCCAAGGGGATGACCTATTTTCTAGGGGGGGGTGCTAAACCGTATACCTCAATGCTTAGAAGAAATTTTCTTGGGGGTTAGCCCCCTAGTTACGCCAATGGAGGGGGGGCGACAAAAATCGTTGTGCCCAGGGCGCATCGTATCCTAAATACGGTCCTGGGCAAAAGATCGGTGTCATGCTAGAGAGTTCTTAAAAAGGTGAATTATAAATCAAAGATTGGTTCAAGGGAGATTGTTAATGGCTTGAGTGATGATGTCCAAACTAAAGACACTGAAGGAACATGACTCCAAGATTTAGGTACTCTTAAGAATGATCCATCTCGGCCTTGAGTCAATTATCCAAAGAGTCAGTTGAGAGATAGCGATCCTTTCCAGCTAAATATTATGATACACATACAACTTGCTTAAATATAACATAAATGAAGACACAATCTATTGCGTTATATGCAGGCAATTCTAGATAGGAGGCATACGTGAGCAAAATGAAAAGATTGTAAACGGTGGATTTTGCAAATGGATAAAATTAACTGAGGCTCTTAGAAAACACGAACAGTTATTGTTTATATTCGCTTTACTGAGAAGTTTATAAGCGGCGTTGGCATCGCGAAATGTGCAAGAAAAAATTGTAAAACGATGTGAAAAGGAAGTAATGCAAAATATAGAATATTTAATGAAGTTGATTGACGTCATTTTGTGCCTCGTACGTTAGGGAGTTTCTATAAAAGGGGTGTCAGCTACCCTTTCCACCTACACCCATGCTTGTGTAAAATTATATAGGAGGCTATAAAACAAAATAGGCTTTTACAACTTATATAAAAAGAACCATGCTCCCCCTCCCATAAAAATATTATATTACTCCTATGTACCTGCGATCATTCTCCTTTTCGAACATTTAATAAATTAATACAAATGTCACTTTCTGCCATACGCTAGTATGTTAATGAATAAATCATAACTCTACTACGAAAAGGGGTGCTCGATTGGGTTTAAATCTGGGCTTTGACTAGGCCAATCAACCACTTGAACTTTCTACTGCTTAAAAAAGCCTTTGACATGTTGAGATGTGTGTTTTGGGTCATTGTTATGTTGGGAAATCCAACGAGCGTGAATTTTCCTCCAGGTATGGGGTAGCATATGATTTTTAAGTATATCACAATATTTGAAGCGATCCATGTTTCCATTAACACAAACTAGAGGTCACCCAATGGCGGGAGAAACAACCCCATACCATAACCTTCCTCCACCATGCTTTTTGGTTGGAACTTGATATTTGACAGAGTTTCTTTTGTTTGGAAGGCGCCGAACATACTGATTCCATCAGCTGAGAAAAGATTAAACTTGATTTCATCACTCCAGAGGACAGACGACCAGTTCTTAGTAGTCCAGTTTCGATATTTTTGGGCAAAGCTAAGTCGAGCCTTTCTATTCTTTTTAGATATAAGAGGCTTCTTGCTTGACCGGCGGCCATTTAAATTTACTTCATTTAGACGTCTTTTTATGGTGGAAACCTGCACTTTAACTTTATAATTTTCCTGTAAATCATCTTTTATGTCTACAGAAGTTAGACGGGGATTAGCTACAGATTTTCTTCTGAGTGTTTTATCAGTTCCGCTGGACGTTTTTCGTAGCCGCCCGGACCTAGGATTATTACATACAGTTCCCCTGTTATTGAAAACTTTATTCCACACACTTACAATTTGTCTGGATAGATTGAAATCACGAGCTACACTTGCTTGTCAGCAACCTTCTCTTAAAGCTACAATTACAGCATTTTTTAAGTCTTCAGTGTATTCTTTTTCTTTTGGAATGCCGTCATAATCAAACGTGACTAAGAGAAGGCTTTTTGCAAAATATAACACATTATTTAATTAAGTATATCTACGAAAACAAATTACTAATTAGCATGTAAAAACACTTTTGAACATCGAATTTTCTTAGTTGAACTGAAAGAAAAGGCAATTACTTACGCAGCGCAAGTTCGTTGTTATCGTAAAATGTGCAACTCTGTAGTGAATCACGATATATCACTATGCAAGTGAATGCTTTAATATAGATGACGCTGGCAAACAAAAACTGTTTGTCAAAATACTTATGAGCGCTACTGCAGGTTTACATTCAGCCATTGCTCCTCGCGCTGCTGTATTTACACCCCAAAATACTTTTGTGGCAGCATCAAAGGCAGTGAGTGTTTACATTGCCGCTTCATAATTACTTCGCATTCGATCTCGGACAATGGAGGACGTAGAATAAGTTGCAGCTTCAGCGCTCTGCCTCCTAAGCGAGAGAGGAGAATGTAAACTCGCGCTGTCGGCCCTTTGACTACCACACAAAAACCATCAACGAAGGGAGCGGCAAGAAGCGGCAATGGCAGGAGCATGGTCAACGCGGGTGACGAGTTTATATACTCTCGCTGCCCACTTTCATGCTCACTTCCCTGCTCACTGCCACGGAAGTGGGCTGAATGTAAACGAGGCTTTAGAGTTGAAGAAAAAATTTTTTAATTTCAGCAGTTCCTTTGGACATTCTTAAATCAAGATGATAGCGTTCTTAGTAATTTCTAGATATTGTGTTTGTGTGTGGAAATCACTAATAAGTCCTTTTACCGCGAAATATTCAAAAGTATATTCAGAATTTAAATTTTAAGTAAATTAGTCTAATTTGTTGAAAGGATAAAAAAGAGTGATGAATATAAACTCTGAATTATAAACATTAATGATTATGCATCTCACTGTCCAGATAGAAAATTATCACGAACTCGTATACTGTATTTAAAAACATGAGTGCTTATCTGAACAGAAAAAATTCCAAAGTGAAATAAAAAACGAAAACTGCGTTTTCCCAAGAGAGGTATTTTTTAAAAGTTCAATAAATGTCGTGGTAAAATCTGTCTAGGCGGGCGAAAGTTTTTTACGTCAGCAATAGAAAATCGGTAATTTTCAGAACTTTTTCAAAATTTTGTGAAGTGCGGTTGAAGTAGGTCAAGGCTCTAATCCCTCCAAAACCCGTTGATTTCACGCATGGAAGAAGCACAAGTAAGGGAATATTTTTCACCATAAAATACTCCGCGAGTCAAGAAGTAATAAAAACATAATTTTTGAAGTAATTGTCCTAAGTTGTGACAGAGACATTTAATGCATATCCTATTAAAATATTCATTTTTAGGCTTCAGTGTAGAGAAAAAAGAAAAAATATTCTTGAAGATAGTTTTCTAGGTGTATATCCTTTATTTTAAAATATTAGAAATTGGAGTTTTTGTTAGCTCGCCCACGATGTTTAGAAGCACAGCGTGTTTTTAAACCTTACGCCAGTGTCGAAATAACTGTTTGTTATGGAATCTCCTGGTGAAACTCTGTATTGTTTCGTTGCGATGTTCAGTCCAAGCAAATACTTTTGAAACTTTTTATCAGACTATGTTGTTGGGGTATCCTGTGATCTCGCAGTGGTAACGCATTCGTCTCATGTACACTGACCAAGGCTCGACACCTAACGGTGTCAAAATGTAGAACATCTTAAACGATTAATTGCTTAGTGTAGTCCTGAGATTAGTTCTGTAAGCCTCAAGAGGTAGCAATTCCTCGGAAATCCGTAGGTCCCGTCACAGGGTAACCTTTACTGCCTTTAAGTCTTAAAAACATAAGAAACCATAGTAAGCAAAACAATTTTCAGGCAATCAGCTGCGTAGAAAAACGATTTTTATTGCTCAAAAACTTGAGGTTTCGATTCGATCTATGTACACCAAATTCCTTGTTCTTGTGCACAGGCATAGGCGTAGAGTTATGTGGGCCCGTGGGGCCCCAAGCCTCCCCAATAATTTGAAATTAATTGTAGTTTTACATATACTCTAATGCATGCATGTACATAATATGTGCTTGGGCTCTTTACAACAATTTTGAGAACTCTTGGTTGATGTGGACAGGTATACATCGGGCAAGCAGGTCGATCCACTGCGTGCCGAAAACGGGAGCATGAAAGCCTCGTGAGGAATAAACAGATAACAAAATCGGCAATAGCAGAACATTCAATTTTAAATAACCATTTAATCCTTTTTGACCATACTAAAGTTCTTGCAAAATCAACTAATTTTTGGCATGCTTGGTTACAGATGGTGCCTCTGCAATAGCCAGTAATAAAAGCTGTGTTGTCGGAAAAGTAAAAGAAAAGTTGATCGATGAAGGATCAGTTATTCTATTTGTATATTTCCAATGTGTCATATATCAAGGGGTACGGTGTGGCCGTGTTTAAAAAGTAGAAAACCGCATATTGAAGGCTGTGGTGAAAATTATTAACCATATTCGCTCCAAAGCATTAAATCGCAGAGAGTTTGTTGCTTTTCTACAAGGTATCTGTTGTGAGCATGCATAGGCGTAGGCAGAAAGTTCATAAGGGGGTTATAGGCTCAATGAGGGGGTTACAGAGCTACAACTCATATATTCCTATGTTAAATATACAAAATTTCATTGCAATGGGGGGTTACAACCCCCAAAACCACCCCCTAGCTACGCCTATATGAGCATGGTGATGTTTTATACTACTCTCATATAAGGTGGCTGAGCTATGAATGAGTATTAAAACGATTTTGGGATCTGAGACATGAAATTAAGATATTTCTTGAGAGTAACAATTAAGATATCTCAATCTTTAATGATCCTAAATTGCTATATGAACTGGCGTTCAGCACAGATATAACTGTCTATTTAAACGATTAAATGTCAAACTGAAAGGCCAAAATAAGCTAGTCATTGATATTATTTATAATGTGAAAGCATTTATGAAAAACCTGCACCTTTGGGAGGATTAACCTCAAATCTTGCTAATTTCCCAACTTGGAAATCTGCACTCGAGGAAGATGAGGAAATTGACTTCGCTGCATTTTCTATGAAAATTGCTATGCTAAAAGAAAATTTTAACAGGCGATTTAAATATTTCAGAGATATGAAAGATATTTTTAATATATTAAAGTCATAATTTTCCTGCAGTGTTGATAACGCGCTTGAAGAACTTCAACTTGAATTAATAGACTTCCAGTGTGGTTATTTACTGAAAGAAAAATTCAACACCTTCAACCTTACGGAGTTCTACCAGTTTGTTTTGAAGGACAAGTATAAAAAAAATCATAATGTACTCGTAGCTGCATGTGCGATTTTTGTCCATGTTTGGTACAAATATTCTTGTGAACAATTATTTTCAAAAATGAACCAAATGAAATCTCTTAAATGAAACAAGCTAACTGACATGCATTTGAATTCAGCTTTAAAGGTGGCATGCTCCATGGACATTTTTCCTAATATTGGTAACATGGTGTCACAAAAGCGTGGCCAAACTTCTGGTTCAAAAAAATATTATGTTAATGATATAACCACTGTAATTGCAGTTTGTATATGATGTAAAATTAAAGTAGCTTCTTTTTGTTTTTTGATAACATACTTTACTCTGTATTTAGCAATATACGTAGCTATAAATGTCCTCAAATTATATAAAATAATTAATTTCCTATTATGTAGGCTTTGTAAAGCATTAAGTTTTCATACGGCACGCTAATGTCCTGCAAATCTGCAAAGTGGCTCGCCAAAGGATCTGAGTTTGAAACCACTGCTCTATAAGGTTGTTAATAATTTTAATGCACTTTTTTTGGTGATTCAAGATTTTGTTAACAATGGTGTCAATGTGGGTTTTGAAGACAGCGGTTCAAAATGAACAATTTTCTGTACTTTCAATTAAAGTTTCCAGACTTGGCAAATCTTACAAGATCCGGCAGATTATCATTTCTTTTTACTCTTAATATTTTACAATATTTGGCTATTATTAATGAGATTACAAGGCTGACAAATGTGTCAAATGCCTCTCTCATCTGAAATTATCTTTTAGCTTTAGGAGAGCGGTTTAAATTTTTAGTTTAATCTCTGAACTGAATTAATGCTTTTGGTTAATTGGGTCAATTGATAACAATCAAGATAAAATTATGCTTTTTCTAAAAAAAAAAAAAATAATTGTTTACATATGTCCATACGCATTCTTTTAAACTTATGAAAAAATCGAAAAAATATTCATACTTTTCATTAAAAAATAGTCTCTCCATGAAGATTTAATAGTTCAAAGCAGTTTTACATCGCATGGGTAAAAGGTAATAAACAAAATGAGCCATACTGGGAAATAAGGCAATAATTTTGCTTCTCATATTAAATGAAGGCCACGGGAAGTATAACCAACGACAAAAAAGGATACTTTATTGTATTGGATTTTAAAACTTTATTTTACTACTTATTTTATTACTCTTTAAACTTTACTTATTAATTTTCTGTATTTTGAAACTTGAAGTTCATATTTTCCAAGAATATCAACCCCATATTTTAATATTTCATTAACCGGTTGTCCGGTGCAACTAAATTGACACACAACCAAATTATCTTTCCTACGAAAAGATGAGCGATGCATTGAGCAATAATACATTTAAAAATATATTTAAAAAGGAAATTTTAACAAATGCAGTTCGTTGTGAGTTGGAACGACGTTTACAATCGTTTCGATAGGCGTAACACGAGCTATCTTCTTCAGAACATTTCCAAACTGACTCATTGCCACTAAATCTGAAACAAGTATTGTCTGAAATTGTGAGTCTTGTGTCGCCATCTATTGTGCAGAGATCGAAGTAAAAGAAAAAATAAATAAAATTAGAAATTTATGATGGTTTTAAGGAAGATTTCTATGTTAATTTACAATGAAATCTACACTGGCTTCCAAAAGTTAAGCACGCAATGCGAATTTGAATTTTCAATTTTCGAAAGCGTGTTTGAATTTGAGTGGCTGAAAACCGCTGCGGATGTGAATGGCAGGTAGGTAGTGTGCAAGGATTTTAATAGGAAGGGTGGCCGCCGGAGACGGCGCTGTAATCCCAGACAGGAGGATGTGGATGGCCGTATGCAAATATCGTGTGTTACAGCAAATCATGATTGACTGTCCGAATATATGCTAACTAGGCAATCGTTGAAGACGACAGCATTCCGAAGGATTTGAGGAGATGCATTTAAATACTGATACGATGTGTTTATATCTTATGTAGGATTATTTTTTGATGATATTCGTGTCTCTATGGCTAATGGAAAATATTGTGTGCTGATACCGAATGACAGATAGTGAGCGTCGGCAGGCTGGCGGAATCATTGAAGCTGGTCAGTCAATCAATGATGTCGCTATTTTGTTTGGCGTTGAACATTGGGTAATTTCTCGATTATGGTAACAATTTAAAACAAGTCAAACAGTTGTCCGGAGACCTGTTCTCCACTGTCTAAGTGTTATCACCCACTCTGATGATCGGCATATTGCTATAGTAGCCAAGCGGAATCGACAAGCGACCTCCACAACTGTTACATCCATGGTTGCAGCGGCACTTGGTAAGAAAGTATTTCTCAGTACTGTGCCTCGAAAGCTCCACATGAAGGGATTGTACGCCCAAGTACCAAGTGTTTGTGTTCCACTAACAGTACAAGCCAGAGGGGCAAGATTAAAGAGGTATTGTCTACATGTCCATTGGACTGTATTAGATTGGTGAAACGTCCTGTTCACGGACAAGTCTGTATTTGTCCTGGAATCAGTTGATAAGCGTGTAAGGGTCTGAAGAGAACGAGACACATGCAATTAGGCCAAGAACGTCATCGAACATAACGCTTTCAAAGGTGGCATTGTCACGGTATGGGCTGGAATTTCCATGGTATATCGCATCGAGCTGCCCATCTTTAAAAGCGGTTCTGTGACGGCTGCGTGGTATCGGGGTGAAGTCCTAGACTCCACTATGAGACTCTACGCTGAAGCAGTTTATCCTGATTTCCTTCTTATTGACGATAATGCCAGTCTCCATCGAGCCAACATCGTCAACGAGTACCTGAAAAGTGAGGGCATTTCTCGTATGGAGTGATTGGCGTATTTCCCCGACCCTAATCCCATTGAAAACTTTTGAGGTGCCTCCAGGTGTGCTGTTCCTGTACGTTTACCTACTCTAGCCAGTCTCAGAGAGCTGTAAACTGCCATAATGGAGGAATGGCCTTTGCTGGCATCTGCGATTAATTACCTCATTAAAAGCATAGAAAATCGTTGTAAAGTTTGTGTGAAATTCCGGGGTGGCTACATACCATATTAAATATGTTTTGTTTTATTTGTTTGCCTTTAAACAAACCAGATAAAACATTTTGTTAATGACCTAAATGTGACGTCATCATTTAATTTACAAAAAGTAAACATTTTTTCATCTTTGTACATAACTTTTGTTTTTTTTAATGCATAAACATATTTTCTACCTTCCCGTGCAATTTTGTGTTAATCAAAGTTTTAATTTTCCATTTTTGTTGATTTTGGTGTCGCGTGCTTAACTTTTGGAAGCCAGTGCATATGGATAGTTAATTTACGATGAAATTTATATAGATAGTTAATTTACGAGGAAAAATTTTCCTTTTGAAATATGTTTACAAATTATCATTATTCGGCTTAAAGTCGTCTGCACTATCAGACGCTTTTGTGATACTCATTGCACCCATTCCCCTAGCACTTTAGCTAAGGAAAAGCTGTTTAGGTGTTTATACTCAGAAGCCTATAAAAGAAGTAGATGGAATCTCTGAAAGATCCTTTGAGGGAATAAATGGAATCTCTAAAAGACACTTTGAGAGAATAGACGGAGAAGATGTGAAAATATTCAGCTTAATTTTGAATATAAACGACTCAAATGTTTAATTTTACGTACTCAAGCTGGAATTGTGAACCATCGATCCCTGGGTTACCGTTTTAATACCTTGACCGCTCAGGATCACTGATGAGTATATCTCCTTGTGACTATTCTCTTTTAAATTTATATTGAAGAAAGTGGAAGGGGACCTTTTAAAATATAAAGGAGGATGTGAAGAGAGTATATTAAAATACGATTAAGTTTTTGATGCTACACTTTTATGTGGTTCGTACCAAAACTTGCGAATTGGGTAGAGAAGGAACCATATAAAAATGGAACGGTAAAAACGCAATGGTATATAGAATTGAAATATCCCTCCTTTATTTCTTAAGGAGTTTCCCTTTGGTTAACATGACGTCTAGATGTAGGAGAGGACAGCCACGTGTAATGGTGCTCAGCGGTCAAGGCGTTAAGACGGTAATCCAATGATCGCAGGTTTAATTCCTTCCCGAGTACGTGACATTTCTCTTTTTCTCACTCTTTATCTAAGGCACTGGTCCTAGTAGGAACTAGAGATGAGTTGGGCTGAATTTTTGATGTCCAAGCCTGAAGATTTTCAATTTCAGCCCGCCCGAGGCCAAAATATTTTGTGAAAATTTGAGCCCTAGCCCGAAACTTCAATATAGAAAAGTCAGTTTTCGGCTTTAGTTGTATCCGTCTTATGAACCCGAGCCCCTTTCGGGCTTTGGCTGAGCCCTTTTCATCTTTAGTATGAACCATATAAAAGTGCAACGTCAAAAACTCAATTGTATTTGAACAATCTCTTCATACCCTCCTTTATTTCACAAGGAGTTCCACTTTGGTCAGAATTTATGCCGCTGTGGAATTAAGATTTTCACTTAATTTCATTTGCTTCACCTTCTTAAATCAGAAGACCTAAGATTTGTTATTCTACAACAGAAAACCCGTAACTAAGTTTAAAATTTCGCATAACAGTAAAGAAAATAGATTTGGAAATTTCGACACAGTGAGAGAAAATGATGTCGTAATTTCTTCGGAAAACACTGCATCAACATAAATGCTGCACCCGGATAAAACAGAAAAAAAACCCTAAAAATAAATAAAATAAAGATAAATAAATAAATAAATAAAATAAAATAAAATAAAATGGAGAAAAACCAGCCACACATCAGAAAAGTCTCGGCAGATGTGTTACTATCGTGAATTGTGATACATCAGCAAACACAAATGCAGTAAATGAAATTAAAAATTAAAATATATTGATGAGAAACGTTGAAAAAAATAAATACCTCTCGATATATTCGTATATACCCAATTTATTGTAATAACTAAAGAACTCGTTATCCGCAAGGGTTTACTACATTTTATTTTAATAGTTTACGGTCTAACATTTGTACTTATGAACATGAAGCAATTTGTAATACTGTTCCTTCATTAGTATAAGAAAACTAACAAGGGAACCCCTTTCGCTGTTCACTGCACTTTGAGATCAGACCTATGGGAGATGATAGTGCTTGACTTCCTGATCACGAATATGTAATCATTTGTCTGCTAAAATGATATGACAATTTTTTATGAATATTTGAAGTCCGAAAATGATTGAAGTCGGTAAGATTATGAAGGATCATCGTATTTAACGGATAAAAATAAAAAATTATGTCTCAGCTAATTTAAACAGTATAAAAAAATTAATATGAAAAATGAACTTTTAGCATAGATATTTGGCGAATTTGGCGACAATTTTGAAGAGTTGGCGGGACATTTAAGTTTCATATTATAACTGTACTGTAAAGGGCGATCAATTGGCACAAGAATTCAGTTTAGAAAATATGCAAACAATTGTTCAGTATTTTGACAGTTATCAGAAAAGTAAATTCCAGAAAACAAACAGGAGATATCCAACAGTAAAATACCCTACTTATATTTCGAGGTTTAGAAAATATATATCAAATATGGGCACAAATGTAGAAAAGTATAAAATAATAAAAAATGAAATATTAGCCAGATTTACAAAAGTTATGGAAAATTCATTATACAATAATTTCTGCCACCCACGTATTAATTATAGCTCAAACTAGAGCTTTATTCGTTTTGGAGAAAAAGAGACGCTTTCCCCATCCTGGATTCGAACCAGGGTCCCTCCGTTTAGCCCGGAGTGTCTTGGACCGCTAGACGAATGAGGACAGGAAACAACGCTCTCTTTCTCCGTATGTAAAGATGTTAAGGTATTAATACCTTAACAGCACAAACTTAATACGATGCCCATCCATAAATCCGGACCTGATGATTGGCCTTATCTACAAAATACCTCAATATTTGAAAATAACATGTAATATGCAAAAGGGTAATTTCTCCGCTATGCACTATTTTGTACAATATGTTTGACAGATTGCAATTTGGTATGAGTGGTGGATTAAAGTATAAGCTAATAGAACAGCCACTGGTGTATGTGGGAGGGTGTTAATGGGGTCCTAACCCGTCTCACTACAATACAATTTTGTATGTACGTATATGAATATATGGAGTTGTAGTTCTATAACCCCCCTTATGAACTTCCTGCATACGCCAATGCATTCGGAACCCCAATGTCAAGAAAATGGGAGGGGGGGGGGATATTTTAGAAAACGCCAAATATAAGAGGTAGCAGAAACCAAAAAGTAGGGGCAATGTTTAGAAAACCTACGTCTGGGACATCAGCAGCACAAAAACAGAGAAGGAAATTTTAGAAAACTTAAAACAGGGTGCCCACTCACTTCGGAGAAAAAAATTCCCTAATTCCAGGTGCTTGGGAACCCTAAGATTTCAGTACAAGAAAACGAAGAGAAATGCAAGGATTTTGAGAAAACATAAATCTAAGTTATGCAAAATAGACAACAAAAATTATGACTTCAGGACGAGATTCGTGCAAGCCTTTAATGGCTTATATTGGTCTAGTTCTGATACATACGACAAAATACAATAGACTCACATTATAGTAACCCTAAAGGGATCCCCGCTGCAAAGACATCATTTCAAACAGTAGTTATACCATTTAATATAACGTAGCCATACTATTAAACATAATCTTAAACAATATAACGGAAGCAGGCACTCATGAAGTCAATGAGAGCCGCATTCCAATTTATCATATATTATAAAGACACACACAATACTTACATAGTATTAAATACACAAATTTAATTAATATGGTTACATATTGTACCAAAGTCTTAAGTGCTATGTAAATTATACATATGAGAAAATATAATTAAGAGAAAGAAAATACAAAATAATTATTTAAAATTTTTATAATAACTCCTAGAAGGACCTATCGATGCAACCGAAGGTCTACTTTTGAAGTGATTACTTGCGACTTTTACTCTTCATTAACTGCTTCATTTTCTTAGTTAGTCAATGTGGTACTTACATATTAGCCCGTCGACCTTTTCCGCAATAAAAAAAATCGTTGCCAAGTGGGGGATAGACATCCAATAATGAAGAAATGCTCCCATGCATTAAGCGTAACTTTATAATGTTTTTGTTGTCTAAAAAATCGTAAGTTTACGATCCTTGATTATTTGCGAGACGCCATTTTGTTTGTTTGTTGACATTTTGCAGAATGAGTGCTGTTTCATGCCTGAACCCTGTTTTTTTTTGTTTTTAATAATTTTAGATGGATTATACTCTTCGGTAATTACCAAATGATGAGCATTCTGCGATTTTGTTTTTACAGGAAAAATGAATTCTCCTTTCATCGTTTACTAATTCAGGCAGCGCACATCGAATGTAATCGGAATGGTCACGAGTCGACGGCGGGAGTGTCTCCCTCCAGTTCGGTTCCTGTGATTCAGGTAAATGTACTAATTGCATGAAAAATACTAATTGCAATATAATACTGATTCAGCCTTAGAATTGCTTCAAGAAGTGTACATCGAATGTGATCAGAACAGTCAAGAGTCGCAAAACGATGAGAAGGGGTCTCCTTTCGTCGTTTTTCTTATGTAAAATTTTGAAGATATATAATAAAAAAAATCATAAATAAATTTTTTAACGATAACTCAGAAAACATCCCTCACTAACATTAACTAATGGTTTTTTCATCAGCAAAACCATCATAAAAATGCATTTACGATAAAAATCGTAAGTGGCGTGGCATTTGGCGACGGTTTTTTGATTTGGTGAAAATGATCAATGGGCTAATATGTAAGTACCGTCAATTTAACAAGACTCGTAATAAAAGTTCTGAAAAAAAAATTTTTGACGGGAGTCACACTTAACGAAGAGCCGCATTTGCCCACCCCTGTAATATAATATTAGTATGTATACTAATACTATTTAATATAATGCAATTTATAATAAATTAGCATTTTTACATATACCACAACCCTTGATATCGTCTCAATAGGCTGTTACACTACAATGAGTCACTATATTGAGGATTGTTATAATGTGAGTCTACTGTATGTACTAATATTAATATATGCATATTTTAATGAGATCTTGAGTAAGCAATTTTTTTACTTCATCAGCAGTTATAACACCGGTCTCCTTGAATTTTGATTCCTAAAATCAAACAAAAAAAATAAAACTCAATGCTAAAAAAAACACAAAGAAATTATCATTTTTTTAAATATACGGCAATATAAAATCAATACAGCCAGCCTACTTCACGAATTAGTGTTGACAGTTATTTACTCATGGACTTTATCTGTTCTAACAAATATATATTAACTTATTAAATCCAAAAATACTTAAGATTGAATTATATATATCAAATAGTTAAAACAGATTAATTATAATCGATAAAGGGTGAAAAAAGAATGTAAATGGAAAAATAATGTACTCATTCTCAAAGGAGGTGTAAACATCTTTGCAAAAGTTTTAGCTGTGCTTTTAATATTATTAATCATACTTTGTGCTTTTATAAATAAAGCTAATAATAATGATATAATTAACTGGTTAATAATATAAAAATTAATCTGGTAGTGGTGACAGAAATTTAGTAAATTACATTTTGAAATACTTTGGGAGCAATTTTGCGCCACCTTAACTCACTCCACAGCAAACCAGCCACCGCTTCCTAAGACCCTAAGGGGTTGCCAGGATTGCCTCAAAGGAGCGAAACTGCCCATGATGACCGAAATACTACGCATGTGCGTGGACTTAAGAAAATTCCTATAAGTGTTTCCATTTACTTGGCTAGAAAAACAGGAGAAAATAGCTACTCCTGCCGCATT
>QLNU02015360.1:70747799-70789106 GCA_006491805.2 Dysdera silvatica
TATTCCTGATCAGGAAGTCAAGCACTATCATCTCCTATAGGTCTTATCTCTAAGTGCAGTGAACAGCGAAAGGGGTTCCCTTGTAAGTGAAATCTTAAATTTTTTTGTATTTTCTTTCAAATCAGTATAAACTTTATTCTCTCCAAAACAAAATGAAGCTTATTTTAAAGAAAGAGTTATATTTTTCCTAAAGTATAGTTTCTTACTTCGGTTGATGTCTGTATTTGCAGGCAGTCTATAAAAGAGATCGATCGATTCAGTCAGGTCGACGAAATAACATGTTATATTGGTCACCAACTTTTCGTAAATATTGACAGCATGAAAGTGCTATGACGTGACATTCGAGAAAAGCATCCGCACTACTTCTAGCTATTTTTGTACCTTTTTAGGCCGTAAGGTGGCGCACCATTTCAGTGAGAACATTATTTTCCTTTTGTGTATAGTGATGGCAGATTCTTAAACAAATATCTATTAAACAGATCGTTTGATATATCGGCATCTATTTTTAGAAATGCATGAATGATTTGCCTTAATATTGATACGTGTTTTGTTCTTTTTAACATTCAACGCTTTTAAATACCATAAATAACTTTTCATTTTATGTTTTAAGGTGGCGTAAATATCATCGTCACGTATACTAGCCATACATTACTAACTCATGTATATTTATTATTCGTAGTACATGCATTGGCGTACGCAGGGGGTGTTGATGGGGGTTGTAACCCCCCATTGCAATGAAATTTTGTATATTTAACATAGGAATATGTGAGTTGCAGCTCTGTAACCCCCCATTGAGCCTATAACCCCCCTTACGAAATTTCTGCGCGCGCCTATGAGTACATGTGTAAGTCACGTATAGTTCGTTTACGAAAAGTAGTCCGATGGTACCGTTAGAATTAACGGGAGCTAACATAACAAACGGCCTAGCCGATTACAGCAGAGCGGAGGACGCCATTTCAGAATTAGGTTTTAGCGAACGTTTATCTGCGCCAAAAACCACTTCTGAAATGACGTCCTCCCCTCTGCTGTAATCGGCTGGGCCATTTGTGACGTCAGTTCTCGTTGCTTCTAACGGTACCATCGGACTACTTTTCGTAAACGAACTATAAAAAAATTAGTTGCTAGTTCCCTCTCAATCCCCAGGTGTTTAATTTATTCCAAGGAAAATTTTGCTTGTAAGATATTATTACCCTTCACAGGGATAACACAATTGCCAAATATGGTCAACACAGAAAAGCCTCCGGGGCGAGATTTTTGTGAGTTTTCGTGGGGGAATTTATTATACAATAATTTTTGCCACCCACGTATATGTAGCTCAAACTAGAGCTTGTGTAATTTTGGAGAAAAAGAGACGCTTTCCCCATCCTGGATTCGAACCAGGGTCCCTCCGTTTAGCCCGGAGTGTCTTAGACCGCTAGACGAACGAGGACAGGAAACAACGCTCTCTTTCTCCGTATATAAGGATGTAAGGTATTATTACCCTTCACAGGGATAACACAATTGCCAAATATGGTCAACACAAGAAAGCCTCCGGGGCGAGATTTTTGTGAGTTTTTCGTGGGGGAATTTATTATACAATAATTTTTGCCACCCACGTATTTATATTATAGCTCAAACTAGATCTTTTTTGTTTTTGGAGAAAAAGAGACGCTTTCCCCGTCCTGGATTTGAACCATGATCCCTCCGTTTAGCCCCGCTCTGTCTAGTGGTTTAAGACACTACGGGCTAAACGGAGGGACCTGGTTCGAATCCAGGATGGGGAAAGCGTCTCTTTTTCTCCAAGAACAAAAAAGCTCTAGTTTGAGCTATATATACGTGGGTGGCAAAAATTATTGTATAACATTTTGCTTGGTATTCCTAAAATATTATTTTGTTAAAAATATAAACAACCATAAGTAAGAGAAATATGAGCGATACACTGCGCAAAAATAATATTTAAAACAAATTACACACAAACGCAGTTTAATTTGAGCAGGAGAAACATTTTACAATTGTTTCGGTGGAAAATCAAGCGTCCACCATCGTCAGAAAATTCGTCCAAACTGATTTGTTGCCACTAAATCAAAAACGAAAAAGTGAAAAAGGCGAAACAGATAACATAACAAAAAGCCTGATTTGTGTCGCCATCTATTGTGCAGAATGCTAAGTAAAAGGAAAAGGAACAATTATTGTTGGAAGAAGAAATTATGTTGATTGAAAGAGAGGTTTGTAACAAGAGGGGAAAAATTGTTCTCGAACGGCTCGTTGACTATTGTACAGGAATTACTGAAGATATGAAAGGCCTCGAAAAAATTGAGATCTGAGGGTGAACGGACTTTTTCAATTATTTTTGCATCAACAAAACAGAAACGATGGCCATGTTTCCATGAGTGTTTTGCAATGGCCGATTTTTCAAAATCTTGTTTGTGAACGTACGATTGGTGCTCTTTGAGTCTGAAACGCAGGGCTCTACGTGTTTGGCCAACGTAGGACAATCCGCATTCACATTTTTCCCCCTCTTGTTACAAACCTCTCTTTCAATCAACACAATTTCTTCTTCCAACAATAATTTTTCCTTTTACTTAGCATTATGCACAATAGATGGCGACACAAATCAGGCTTTTTGTTATGTTACCTTTTTCGTTTTTGATTTAGTGGCAACAAATCAGTTTGGACAATTTTTCTGACGATGGTGGACGCTTGATTTTCCACCGAAACAATTGTAAAAATGTATCTCCAGCTCAAATTAAACTGCGTTTGTGTGTAATTTGTTTTTAAACTATAAGTAAGTCTTACAACAAGCCGACAAGCATCTACCAACATAAAATTGAAAAATACAACGCAATAAATGAATATATATATATATATTTGAAATGTTGGATACTTTTTAGATCAGCGATAATTAATCTGTGCCATCCGTAGCATATACTTCCAACATCCCATATGGGTTGCTTCCATATGGGACAGAGGGTTCGAGCTTCCCCCTGCTGTTCAAAAATTTTATTTGCCTAATTCTGCTATGCATTTAGTTTCAAAGGTTTTACAAGTAGATTTTAAAATAAGGTACTTTTTAGCTCATTACTAATTGTCAAGCAGTATCAATTATTTTTGTAGCATTTTAGTATCTTGTACATTCACTAAAATGTTTGACAGCTTTGAGAAGAAAGTAATAATTTTTCTCAGTCCCCCCCAGAAGTACTCATATAGGCGCCACTGCCCCGCATCACTTTTTATAAAAAGATTATGTGCATCACCCATGTTACCCTTACTATAAAAAATGGTGAGTCCTTATTTGATGATTAGTAAACTCGAAGCTGTTTTGATCCTCCTATTTTCTTTGGTTCTTTTAAACTGAGTGAATAATAAGATTCATGGCATCATGCGCCTAGGCGGAACGATTTATTGGCTTAAAGAAATCTGAATTTATATTTAAATTTTATTAATTAAAATCACGAATTGATTAAACTGTTACTCTCTGAATAAAACTTTCTCTTCTTCTAGGTATCTAATTTTCGTTATGATCACGTTTTGACTCTCCACTTTTTCTTGGTCCATACTGAAACCTTACTTTCAGTTCATAATAGCTGTAGAGGAGGAAATATGTATGGCATTCAAACTAGACTCGAGCCAGTGACCTCTGTGTTACCGTCCCGGTAACTTCATCTCCTAGACCAGTGTTCCTCAAAGTGTGGTCCGCGGCGGCTTATCAAGTGGTCCGTAGGACCATCACCAAATTTTAGACAAAAAAAAGGAAATTGCCGGCATAACTAGAATTTAGGTTCGTGCGAGATTTAAGGAATTTCTCATAAACATTACTTGTTATAAACCTTACCTTTCGGCGATTCGTGAAAGATTTGAATCCTCTGAATACACCCATGCTGTCTACATTGCTTATTATTATTTAATTAAATTAATGATGTCATTTTCATTATAAATTTGACAAAATAAGATCATAACTGACACTCTCCTTATCAAATAGTGTTATTCTGAAAATTATTTTGTTTCAGGTGGGTTTGGCAACCAACCCATATTTTAAGAACATGGTCGGAGATTTTAGAGATTTTCTGCCAAAAGTTCATGCTTTTTTAAAGTAAAAAAAACTGAAAAAGCTTAAAATTTACCATAAAAGAAGTTAAAATTAACTACAAATTATATTTCAATGAATGAATAAGTCTCTCCTGCCGGAGCCCTTATATACGTATAAAAGCCTGCCAATAAATCACATAACTTGAGGGTTTCTTTGGTTATGTCTTTCCTTGGGGGAGGCGGAGAGGGGGATCAGTATGACAGTGTCTAAGTAGGGCTTAATATTATTAACAATAATTAACAACTCCAATTTCAGGCAATATATCTTTTTAATGAGGGTGAGAAATCCCTCGGTGTTCTGCGATAAGTAAAGGAATGCTTAAAGTGGACCGTGAGCGACTAAAGTTCGAGAAACATTGCTCTAGACCACCAGATATGCAAGGCTTCTTTGTCGTATGCTTATGCTAACCCAGAGGTCGCAGTTCCCGTTCTAGTCTGAATTCGTTGAGAGAGCAATTTTTTTCTGACCATTAGGAGCTAAGTAAGGTTTCTGGTATAACCCATGAAAAAGTAGAGAGTCAAATTTAACCGTAACGTTTAATTCCTCCACATGCACTTCAACAAACACGTAAGAACATTCCTTCGATTAATAACATTTTCCTTTATTTTGCAAATAAGACTTGTGTTATTTCTCAGGATATCTTAATCCTGAATAGATTTTTGGTTAATACTCACAAGTATCTTTAATGATTTTTCTTGATAAGGAAGATAGTTATTTACACTTCAATTTAGTTATTTTCGTATATATAATAGCACGCAAAACCAATATAATGTGATCATATATAACATTTGCGTTACGTATCTTTTATAATGGGAAACGCGATGAAGGATTTTCAAGCAGACACATAAATCATATTCATATGAATTAAATTTTCTACTCTCAATTAGCCTTGAGTGATTATAACTCTTCCCAACGTAAATACATAACCCTTCCGGTAAGTATAATTTTTACATCTAATTATTAGTGTTTTAATTTATTCTGACGTATTAAAACTAATCTATAATTGTTTAAATAACGCAAAACATTCTACAAAATATCATAACTCTTTAGTCTAGCGGTTCTCAGCTTTTTGCGCCACGGAGCATATTTCAAGAGAAAATTTTTTCGCGGAGCAGTATCGTCTCCCGTATGCCAAAGACACACATTTTATTGTGTAATAGACATATATTGATAAAATAATAGACATTTGATTGTATGATAGTTCATACATGAATTTATTTTCGGATTTTGAATTGCTTAAATTTGAATCTGAGCTTAATTTTCCCCAATTAAAATCATTAAAAACGAAACTTAAATATTATTTTCCGAAAACATCAATTATACATGTATTTTCTTATATGCTTTTATTTATTTTTGACATTTCTCTCATAAGGGCGAAGATATTTTCACCAACACAGGTACTAAACCAAGGACAGCAGTACTAACGATGGAATGCATTTTTAAGCATTTAGGCATGCAAAACGTCAAGTCTTATTTTATTGGAATTGTTATATTTCTCGCAAATTTCAGAGAACTGGGACACTTATTTAACTACATAAACGTAAACGAAAAACAGTAGCAAAAACATAACGTAAGGCAAAACATTGGAGAACAAATTCAAAGCAGATATTTTAAATCCTCAATGTGTTGCCCATAGAGATATGATATCTAAAACCACATTTGCATTTTGCAGTTATAAAACTAAAATTGTCACTTGGAATCGAAACAGAACGTTGAAGTTCAAGAAATTCAGCGTTTTTTTTGTAATTTTTGAGTACTAGAGCACGTGGAGCATGCGGAAAGGCTTAACTGAGCACCAAATGCTCCACGGAGCACAAGTTGAGAACCGCTGCTCTAATCCATGTGAGCCGACTTAATAAACATATCATTTGTTGTACCCTCTCCCTAACATACGATAATTCTATTAATAATTACAACACTGCCTATTAAAGCCTATATTCATTATCATATGATAATTCACTTAAGATAATTACGAAACATTCTATCTTGTACTACATTCGTTATTATATGATGCTGCTCTAATTCTATAGTGACGAATCCAGTATAATTAGCGTAGTGCCATTCGTATAAAGACGGATATAGTCATCATACGATGCTACGCCAATAGTATAAAACTACCTTGTAAGAGGACAAATTTGTCGTTATATGTAGTTCGTTAATGTTTGTACAATTTTTATCGGAGTCTAAATTCGTCATTATACATTAATTCGATTGATAAAACACCAGGTTATATTCTGAAGTCATCCTTATACTATAAATATAGGTAGAGTCAAGGGCAGATCCAGGGAGTACATAGGGAGTGCATGCCCCTCCCGAAAATGACAAATTTACTCTTACTATTACTTACCTAAACCTGGCAACAAAGTTCAATATATGGTTTTTTTTAATTAATTTTTTCAACAAATTTTGCAAAAAATTTCAATGAGTGTTTTTTTTTTCAATGAACTTGGTTTCAAGACATGCGCCCCCTCCTTTGAAAATAATTTTTGGATTCGTCCTTGGGTGGGTTTAAACGTTTAACGGCTACTTTAATGGAGAGGTTTGTAGGAAAATAGGAAGAAGAGCTATATGCATTTACGAACATCTTGGCACGTCTCATGTAAACACTCGAAAGGTGGAAAAGCTAACAGTATCTTGACGGGGATGTCGCAACGCTTTTCCTTCTTTATTTTTCATCACGCTCAGCTCCCACTCGTTAGTCATCAAAACATTGACGAGTTGGGAGTCTTTCACTCATCATTACGCTCCAATACCACACGTGCAAAGTCGAAAAACTGAAAGCCACCTTTCTTTCTCCTCCCCGTCTTTTTTGACTTACTTGTTGTCTGTTCTTCCTTTGACTTTCACAATTACCGTCTTTCTGATATTGTTAGTTTTTCCGCCCGCTCTTTAAATTACTCTTTCAAGTTGTGTCTCACTTCATGTCAGAGGCAGATACAAGGGGGCGTACCCCTCTGACAATAACACATTTACCTTTTTTTTTTAAACCTGTACATTGGCGTTCAGGCTTCGCGCCTATCTCCCGAATATACAGGGTTAGCGAAATTAAAGTTCCTCTCCTTAGAGGGTTCTGGAGCGCGTTCTATGACTCCAAATGGAATGAAATTTGTGTAGCAGATACTTCAAACAATGCGCTTGCCATTTATGTAAAAAAAGTTAGTAAAAAAAATTGCCACCAGGTGGCGCTATAGCAGTTTCTGTGCTAATGTGCTAAATGCTGACTACTCGTATCTGTAAAAGAGAAAAGCAGACTATTCAAAAACATCAGTTGATCACCTGTAACTTCACTAGTAATGTCGACATTACCGGAAAAAGCGCTTTTGGTGAAGGTGCACTATCAGAACAATGACAACGGAGCAGCAGCTCTAAGAGAATTTCGGCGTTTAAAACTTTTAAGACGTGGACCAATGTCTGCTTATGCTGTCCATAAAATGATGGCTAAATTTGAAGCAACGGGTCAGCTTGGGATTATATCAGGTAGCGGTCGAAAACGAGTAAATTTAACTGGCGTTGAAGATGTGGCTACCGTTATTATGGATTTGGCAAACCAATGTCCATGTAGTAGTGCAAGTATACCAGCTGTTGCTCGTGCGGTGAACATGCTTTATTCCACTATAAGGACAGTGTTGCGTCAGATATTGCGATATTACCCACACGAGATAAAGTATGTGAATTAGCTACAGCGTGGTGACCCAGAAAGTCGTCTCACATTTGCACTTCAGTTGTTGGCACGCATATCAGTTGATATTAATTGGCCATGGAACATTCTTTGAAGTGGCGAAGTCCACTTCTGTCTAAATGGGCAAGTTAATACTTACAACTGTCGGATTTGGGCGAAAGAAAGCCTGCAAGTTTCACAAGAGATCCCGTTGCATTCACCAAAAGTAACTGTTTGGTGTAGACTTAGTGCTAATTTTATCATTGAACCGTATTTTTTTTAAAAGGTTACTCCGACTGGACTTCGTACCTGTACCGTAATCGGACAGGGGTACTGTGACATTCTGAAGAATTGCGTCATACCACAGCTTAAACAGCGCGGGCGTCTTCAGAAAATCACCTTCATGCAAGATGGTGTACCGCCTCATATCAGTCGCAGTGTTCAGAATTTGTTAAAACAGAATTTTACGGACGAACGGGTTATTAGCCGTCTTTCCAAGACAATTTGACCACCTCGGTCACCTGACCTCACCCCATGTGACTTTTGGCTATGGGTTTTTTGAAAGACCAAGTGTATTGAGAAAGATGTCAAACTTTGTTGGAACTAAAAGGCAGTATTAGACGTCATGTTTTGTTAATTTCAGAAGACGTATTGTATCCTGCTGTAGAAAATGCAGTTTTCAGACGAGAACACGTTCTTGACAACAATGGAGGTCATGTTGAACATTTGAACATTGGACATTCTTAGTGATTTGCATTGTCACAGCGCATTTTTGTATGTATCTTTGTACTATATTTTTGTACTATATTTTTTTCCATAATTGGCAAGCGCCTCGCTTGAAGTGTCTGTTGTCCAAATTTCATTCCATTTGGAGCCTTAGATCGCGCTCCAGAGCCCTCTAAGTAGGGGAATTTTAATTTCGCAAGCCTTGTATTTTCTGGAACCGTCACTGTTTGATGCACATCTGATTTCATCGCCTCGTCTACTTAAACATTGAGGCCTCTTTTCATTCTGCCTCAAGGGTTTTGGCAAAGTTCCTCCCCGTATTTCGAGATCCTTATCCTATCGTTCGTTTATGCCAAATTACGAATGGGTGGATAAAGTTCGATACGAAACCGAGACAGGTTGTAATATCATTTTGACGTCACGAATATTGCAACTATGGAGTTAGGAAATTTGGTACTAAATTTAGTAAATTTCTTGATGCCAAACACGTTGATTCAACCTTTCCACCATTCAGGTATAACTCGAAGACAATTCAAACAGCCGGGGGTGGATGTGAGGGGTTCCCCCCGCTAACCCTTTACTGATTCAGGTATGTACTTGTTATAATGTTAATTGCGAAAAGAAATGGCACATTGGGGGCAGTTAGTATTATAACAAAAATAAGTATATACCTGAATCAGTGAAGGGTTAGTAGGGGGGACATCCCCCCTGGTCGTTTGAATTGTCTTCGAGTTATACCTGCAGGGTGGAAGAGTCCAGGCGCATGCGCACTATGCAGACTTTTGCAAAAAACTTCCCTAAGCGATCGTAACACTAAAATGGAAATGCTCGTGACGTCACGACCTGTCTGCTCCTCATCAAATTTTATCCATCTTACTGGTGTAGCCTTGGCACTTTCCTTCTTCTCGGAAGAAATATTGAAATTTCCTTTCTTCATTGAAAAATATTTTATATATCATCATATTCAACCATTATCTATCCACTGCTGGATGAAGGTCTCTCCAAATGCTTTCCACACAAGTCTATCCTGAGCAATTCGCTTCCACGTCACCCCAACCTGTTTTCTTATTTCATCCACCCATCTAGTTTGAGGACGTTTTCTAGGTCTTCGGTGGTCTCTTGGAATCCAGTTCAGAATTTCTGTTGTCCATCGTTGATCAGTTCTTCTTGCAATATGCCCAGCCCATCGCCATTTCAGCCCTTTTACTTTAACAATGATGTCCTCTACTCTAGTTTGCTCTCTCACCCAAGTGTTTCTTTTTCGATCTCTCCTAGTTATTCCAAGCATGCACCTCTCCATGCTCCTTTGCGTTGTCTGTAACTTTCGTATTGCTCCAACTGTTAGACTCCATGTCTCTGATCCATAAGAGAGGACTGGCAATACACACTGGTTGAAGACCTTTCTTTTTAGACACAAAGGCAATTTCCCCTTCAGGATAAAACTGTTTCTTCCAAATGCACTCCAGCCAAGTTTAATACGTCTGTTGAGTTCTTTCATAATGTTGCCATCCATTGAAATCAGCTGGCCAAGGTAAATATATGAATCAGCAATTTCTAGCTCAATGTTGTCAACTTGTATTTTTGTTTCCTCTACAAAATTATTGAACATGATCTTAGTTTTTTGTAGGTTCATCTTGAGTCCAACTTCTTTACTTCTAGTTGAGAGCTCCTGTACCATGTCTTGGAGTTCTGATGGGTTCGTTGAAAAAATAACAATGTCATCAGCAAACCGCAAATGATTTAAATATTCACCATTTATTTTTATTCCCTTGTTATTCCAATTTATCAGCTGAAAAATCATCTGTAAAGCTGAAGTAAAAAGTTTTGGAGAAATGGTATCTCCCTGCCTCACACCTTTACCAAGTTTGATAGTTTTGGTATCTTTATGTAACCGAAATTTTGCACTTTCATTTTTATGCACACGTTTCACCATGTCAATGTACACATCCTCAATGTCTGTTGATCTTAAAGAGTTGATGACTGCTGATGTTTTAATAGAGTCAAAGGCCTTCTCATAGTCAATAAATGCAACACACAATGGAAGTTCATATTCATGTGTTCTTTCAATTAATTCTCTTAATACTTGAATATGGTCCACTGTACTGAATCCACTTCGAAATCCAGCTTGTTCTCTTGGTTGAGCTGCATCTAATTTTTTCTGCAGGCGATGTGTTAGCACTTTTGTGAAGATTTTATAAATAGCAGGTAACAAGCTAATTGGTCGGTAATTTTTCAAATCCTCTTTATCACCTTTTTTATGCAAAAGAATTACTGTTGCAGAATCCCATTGGTTTGGTATGTTACCGCTGTTAAGACATTTGGTAAAGAATTTAAAGAATAGAAAAGTAGCTAAAATTTAAAAATAAAAAAATTATATAAAACGCAAAAATAAAAATTATCTTAAATTTAAAAAGTTCATAAAATTGAAATTACAAAAGATAAATATTTCAAACCTGTGAATTAAGCCTTTTTTTTTAAATATTAGGTAATAGCAATACTAATAACTAGTAGCGGTTCGTCTATTGGTGCACATGAGCACGTAAACCCCCCGAAGAGAAATTAAGAAAAAAATAGGATATAACAAGTTAAGTAAAATAAAATATCAAACACACAATATGAAACTGTAATAGTATAAAATACGAAATTTATTACGTGTAAGTCAATTATTACTTTATTTGGTTGGTGACGTTATTAACCGGGATGTAGGGAGCAGAGAGTTAGGTGTGACGCATATGCGATTGGAAAAACTGTGCAGTTTAGTACTGAAGGCATTGGAAGGTGTGAGTGTGGGATACTTGCCGCTTACGGCGCTACCGTTCGCACAGTCTATATATATGCAGAAGGTAGAACGCAATTGCCTTTATTGAGCTTCTTCTGCGCGCTCGGGCTCTCACTTTGTTTGGTAGTTGGTATATTCGGTTAATTTTTTTAATTAACTATTATGGTTAGTTTTATTATTGTTTGTACAAACGTGTTAATAGTTAAGATTGCATTTAACAAAATAGGTGTTTCGGAGCTGAAACAATTACATTTTTCAACATTACTACTGGAAAGAAAAATAAAAATAAAACTGCTTCGGGCAACACTAGGCTTGCCTTGCGCAAGTGTCGAAGTTAAAAATTAGGGATTTTAAAAGAGAATTCGAACTTGAATTATATGAGAAAAATCTACGGATTTGTGAATGTGGATTAACTAACAGGCTATTTTGTTTTCACTGCCCCTGTTTTCAAAACAAAACTGTTATTCAAGTTAGGCGAGTTACGGTGTCGCTGATTTGTTACATATAAGGCTTACGTAAATTATAAGAAAATTTTAATGTTTTTCTTTTTTGCTATGATTATTAACGAAGAGTTGCTAATATAGAGAAAGAATAAATTACAGGACATGATTGAATGAAAAATAACTTTTTTTAAAGAAATGGGTTGACCAATTTTGTTATGTCTGTTACTAAATACAGTAACAGACATAATATTTCAAGGAAGAAAAATTTATGAGGCTAAATAATTCAACCAAAACTAATTATTAATTTTGATCCAGACAAACACCCTATGAACTAAATTAGCCAGTTGAATTAATAAATAAATAAGCATATTTTATATAAATAATTAGGTAACAGATATGATATGCAATAAAAATACTTACAACAAAAAGATTTTTGAACTTTCATTCAACAACAGAAAATTCCAAATGGCTGTTTCTATTTCTTTCTCAAAGTTTGCGTCAATAGAAAAGAAATGTTGCCATTCAAAAAGTTTAATTTTGTAGTTCGAAAAATTTCAAATAATACATGGTGACAGACATGATGCCAATTTCTGGACAAGGGTATTTAATTAGTGGAAAATTTGTTTTCTTTTTACCTGGTTATTAAAACCTTTTCAGTATGTAACTTAGAGTACGTATCTCAATTATAAAGTATACTTGAGAAGAAATTGTGGATTTAAGAAAGTAAATCCACAAAAGATTTTTTTTTTGTTTTCTGATTTGGAAAGTGATTTTTCTGTTTTCCCCTCAACCCATTTCTTTAAAAAAATTATTTTTCATTCAATAATGACCTGTAATTTACTCTTTCGCTATTGGCAACTGTCTGTTAATAATCATGGCAAAAAAGAGAATCATTAAAATTTTCAGGTGGACAGCATATGGCACCGAATTTTGAAAATGACCCATAACTCAAAAAATAAAGAAACACAGATACTCGCAGTCACATTTAAACTCCACATTAGAATTCTGTTTGCTTGGAAAAATTGATATTCGTCAACAGCTTGACAGTGCATTTTTTAAGTTGCATTACAAGTTCGTTCAATCTTATGCCAAGAAAACACAATATATTTTAATCTGTAGGTTTTGTTGACCTGTGAAAATTTGTTTCCGTGATTTATGTATTGTAAACCGCGGGAAACAACTAGAGAGGAGGCTGGCGGGCACATTCCCTGGTCGCCAATGCACAGAATGTTGGTAGGGAGGCCAGGGGAGGGGCGGGCGCCAGAATCTTGGTTTGCCCGGGGAACAAAGGTACTAGCTGCGCTTAGGCGCGGACTGGGCGCTGGCCTACTGGCCCCGGGCCGCTGCGCCTTCATAGGCAATAAGACACGCGCCTCCGAATGGGCAATGACTGGCGCCCTGCGAAAATCTATGATGTGCGCCCTTCGAAGGAACCCAGTCCACCACTGGTGAACACCCATTCGAATAACCCACCAGTCGCCACTGCTAATATAATATAAATAACTGTAAAATAATAAAATGAAATATTATACCCTATTTATTTACTATTTTCTTTTAGTATTATTTTGAATTTGTTATCATACAATTGAGTGCAATACAATAAGCTATATAAAAAGCCATGTAATTCAAAATAATGAACGCAAAATAATGAACTCTAAAATATTGACCGCCTTTCCTTGGTTTTTGGAAGTATTGAAATATTCTTTAATTAAAAGGAAAAAGTAACCGAAATTTGCAAGGTGGGGGGGAGGTTAAAAGACTGTAGTTCGTGTTTCCGCTATTAGAGTATCCGTATTTGATAAATATAGTACATTAGCCTAAAGGATCGATACAAATAAATATCGATTCAAAAGCATGGATATTTTTAGAATCGGAGATTTATCTTCTAAACCTTTATGTATATATTTAGATTGAGCTATAAATTAGTGGAGTGCGTATGTTGGTGATATATCGATCTATGTACGAGTAATTTTAATTGTGAGTATATAAATAAAATATTAACGTTCATTTATTCGTCAGGCAAAAGCACTATTAAATGTAATTTTAACTCGATGTTTGCCGTCATTTAAGGCAATTTAAATGACGGCGAACATCGTCATTTAAGGCGATTTAAAAACAGTATTTTAATTATTATTTGACATTCAAATTTATGGGGGAAGAAATTTTTACTTCGGTAAGAGTTATTCTTGGCTGATAAGTAAAGAACTTTGTTGATTACAGTTTTCACAAGGAAATGTTTTTTCAGTGTGGTTAAATCCTTCGTGAAGAGATTTTGAAAATGAATGATAGTTCGAGAGAAAGCATATATAATAATTAATTCATTTTTATTAGAATATTCTAAGGTGCTTTTGTAGGAAACATATATATTAAGTTCTGTGCTTGCTATTTAATTTTAGAGTATTATATCATTTGGTGCTGTGTGGTGGATGCTTCTTTAATTACGGCATAATTAAATAATGTGAATGAAATTAAGAATTCTTAAAAATAACCGTTAAATTCAGATCTTAATTGAATAGTTTATCAGTTTCATATTTATTAATAATTCGGAATTATTAATAACAGATGCGCGTATTTGTGTACATTTGCAAAATTAGGATTTAACACACATATTCACTTTGAAAAGAAATGAAAGAAAATGTAAGAAAATAAGATTATAAATATGAATGAGTAGGTTTCGATTTTTTCATCATTGTCCAGTTATACATTAAATAATTTTTTATACCGGGTGAGTTTTTTAACTTGCGGCATCGAAATATCTCGAGAAATACGCATCGTACGGAAAAAATGTTATAACAAACTCATCATATTTTCGTGGGGGTAATCCAACCCCATAAAATTAGCCGGCCCTTCCCTCTTGGGGTGGGGCGGGAAAAATTTCAAATGGGGAAACCTATGTTTTATTGCAGATTCGGATTCTACGGGAAAAAATATGTAACTTTCTTCCAAAACATTTATTTCGAGTCGCAATCATTGGCGCTGTAATCGGCGTAAATTCGTTGAATTTTTTAAATGGGAACCCCCATGTGTCATTGAAATGCTTCAATGCTGATCAAATGTTGACAAGGCAGAACTTGTTTCTAGTACGTTCTCTAATTATAGGGATGCTTTATTTCGGAGAGTCCCCTTACCTCTCACAATCAGAGTGCTCTCATCATTCTAGTAAGTGCTGGAAATACTGACCTTCAACTTTGATGCATTTATTAATCCTCGCTTCAGACGATTGTATACAACTCGAACGTGTCTTCTGTAAATTGGCCTGCCGGATCACCAGACCTTACATTTCAGATTTATTTTTACGAGGTTACCTGAAAGATAAAGTTTACCAGCAAGTGCCAACAACTCGTGCAAACATGATTGAGCGAATCAGAAATACTTGCGCCCAACTTACAGCAGACGCACTTTTGAGTTGTATACAATCATTTATTGTCAGGATTAATCAATGAATCGAAATTAAAGATCAACATTTCTAGCACTTACTAGGATGATGAGAGCACCCCGATGGTGAGAGGAAAGAGGACTCGCCGAAATAAAGCACCCCGATGGTGAGAGAAGATACCGAAAAAAATTCTGACTTGTCAGCGTTTGATCAACGTTGAAGCATTTCGATGGCACATGGGGTTCCCATTAAAAAAAAAAAATTAAAGTTTAACAAATTTACTCCTATTACAGCACCACTAATCGCGAATAAAAATAAAACTATTTCAGACAAAAGTTATACATTTTTTTAATGTAGAAGTCAAATCTGCAATAAAACATAGGGGGTTCCCATTTGAAATTTTAAAGTTGCCCCCGCCCCACATTCGAGGGTGAAAGGACGGGCTAATTTTTATGGGGTTGGATTGCCCCCTCGATAATATGATGAGTTTGTTATAACGTTTTCTTTGCGTGCGATGCTTATTTCTCTAGATATTTCGATACCTTAAGTTAAAAAAACTCACCCGGTAGAGCAGAACCCCGATCATATAAAATAAAAAGATCGAACTCAATTTTAGAAAAACATAATATATTTCGGATAATTAAAAATCGAACTTTTAGTGTAAAGGTGTGTAGAAAAAAGTATGTAAAAACTTTTAGTGTAACTAAAATAGTTATCCAAAAAACAGGTTTAATTATATATTATTGGACTACTATACTGACAGTGGAAAACGTCACTAACTATGTGTACGTATTATTAAATTATTAATTGCTTTGGAAATAGTCTGACAATTTTATAGATATCCGATATTCATTATTTGAATTGATTTCTCTTTTAAGGCCGGATTATGCTAAAAAACGAATATGAGCGTTTTCGTCAAAATCATAGAACGAGTGTTTACTAAAAAAATTGAAAAGCTGGAGAAGATCTTTTCGGTTACGTAAAGATCGGAGAATCTGGGTTCGGCTACATTTGACTGGCCAGCGAGAATCTGAATCATTATCTAAAACTAACTATGGTGGCATAGTGCGGAAAGGGGATCAGTTTTATACCACTTTATTTCGGATTTGATTCGTGTGGGACAAAAGAAATATTTGTGATTGTTAGATTACGTCAATTTTTTTATTTTAGGCTTGGGACGTAAAATATTAAGCTAATTAAATAATTAGCAACGTCTATTAATTAATGTTATACGCTGTCAACATGTATTAGCTAGTATACGTTACATTTACCCAATAATTAATGAACCCCAATGTTTTAAATATCGTGATGTACAAATTGATGTCCCCTTCCTCCTAATATCCGTAATCATTATCGGGGATATGATGTCAGCGTTTTCATTCATCTCTCATGAATCCATGAATGATTTCGAATTTTATTGTTAAGAATCCCTGGACTTACTCTCCTGCTGGTTAATTCCGTTCTTTCCTTTCGAAGGTATGTCTCCGGCATTCAAATCTAGTGGTGTAGGGAAAAGGGAATAAGGGGGTTCAAGTCCTACCCCACTGGACCGTAAAGCACCTTGTCATGTTTAACGCTCTATCACATAATCTGTCATATAGCAACTTGAATCCCCCCCCCCCATCATTTGTGAATTATGACGCCCCTGTTCTAATCTTCTATTTTTTTCAGAGCTCTGCAAACAATTAGGATCTGATTGAATTAAAAGTGAGAAGGGGGAAGGGGATTATGGTTATTCAAATGTCTTGAAAACCTGCTGACGACCTTATATCTTCCAAACTATTCTGGATTCCAAAACGTCATATGCATATATTAAGTCCCAGATCCATAGTTTACGGATTAAGTTATTCAATGTCAGATGTGTTTCGTAGATCTTACTGAGGACTTCCAGAACAAATAACGTATTGCATTTCTATCTGTATGCCTTATTACGTGTGAAAGGGTACTTTTATTTTCATGTCAGCGTTCATTTAATTGTTCTTTTACATACAAAAGAAAAAAAGTCCTAATGCTTTTATGTTTAACAACTCTATGTCAGCATTTGTAAATTTCGGTAAAATTATAAAAGTGTGGTTTGCTTTCGTTTTTTAAATTTGTGTTTTCACTTTGTTCATTAAAAATTATTCGCTTTTACTTTTAAATGCTTTGTTTAGAAAACTGTTTATGTTTGCTCGTTATAATCTTCTGAGAACTTTGTTTGCTCTTGCTGGTTAAAATCTATTGTAAATTTATTTTTGGGAAAATTTTTGCTTACTGCTGCATTATTCATTTTATGTATTTATGTATTTATATTTAATTAGTTTATTTATTTATTTATTTTATTTAATTATTTTATTTATTTATGTATTTATATTTATTTATTTATTTATGTATTTATATTTATTTATTTATGTATTTATATTTATTTATTTATTTATTTATTTATTTATTTATTTATTTATTTATGTATTTATATTTATTTATTTATGTATTATATATGTATTTATTTATGTATTTATATTTATTTATATTTATTTATTTATGTATATTTATTTTTATTATATTATATTTACGTATATAATTAATTATATAATAATATAAAAAGATAAGAAATCAGACATTTAAATTTCACGTCGTCTTTTCTCTGTGAGATATGAAAATGACAAAGAAAACAATTTATACGGAATGGAAATTTTTCTTCTGAGAAATTGTAATGTTGTTAATTAATTTGATTCATTAACACAGTTCGAATTTATGAAGTTAACAGATGGCGCAAATTTTAAAACCGAACTAAACTTTCAGGAACTGAAACGATTCAGATGGAAGTCAAGTTCGCGCGTGCTAAAAAATGTAATAAAAACCAACTCAAATTATATTTTGCACACGCTTTTGTAAAATTTTTATTTTAATTGTTCCTTTCCTTAAAATATTCAATTATTTTTCGAATGTGCCTAAGTTCAAATGAGGCCATTAGTTGATGCTATTCTTAATTAGAATAAACATTTCTCCAAAATGTATTCGGATAATTAAAATTTTCTGGGTTTTTGAAAGAATTTTAACTGTTCTTAGAGGCTCAGGAAAAAAAGACTTTTTTTTAGATGTATTACTGCTTCTTCAAGCGTCGTGAGAATTTTTGCTAATGCTTTTGCTTTTTTCGACGCTTCTTCACACTTCTTGCAGCTTCGCATTCATTTTTTTAAACAGCATTAAATCCTCTTTGATCCTAGCTTTTGTTTGAAATTATTTAATTATTCTTGAAGAACTCCTTGATGGAAATTTAATCTTATGTGCGTTGAAACAAAAAGGATAATTAATCTTTCAACATATGCATTTTATAGAATTACTCGGTATTTGGCTGTGCCTGCGCATAAAAGGGACGCATCGATCAGATTTTTCCCAAGAGGCAACATGTTGTGTTTTGACAAGTTGTTTACAAGAGCTTAAAGTTTAACGTAGTTCAGGGACGCTAACGCAATACTTTTGAACACTGAATTGTTGCTTGTTTCGCACATTTCATATTCAAATTGCATGCACCGAATATGTCGTGGTCTAAAAATACCCAAGTGTACTCGAATTAAGCAAATGAAGTATCGAAAAAAAAAATATAAATTAGTCACAGCACGCGATTGTGGCACTCGTGTGATTGTGCCACGTTGCCATGCTCACATATCTATTTTAGATATTTCCGAAAAAGTTTAAGTTTACGCGGTTCACATACTTTGGCGACATCTGTAGGACAAGTGGGTTTGGCGATCAACGTTTGCCGCCAGTGTCGCCAAGGAGGAAAGGGCCAACTGTCTGTGACGAAAATCCCCAGTGAGCGAAGAGCTAGCTACAGTGCAACCGAAGATAAAATAATGCTGTTGCTAGTCTTGCCTTGGATGTTATCCAACATACTCAAGCACCACATGGCTGTTCAAATCTTAATGCACCATAAATGAAAAATCAACGTTAATTTTCCTAAGCAAGTTTGTGGCAAAAAATGTGGATTTCGATTTCTGCGATAAACGCCATTGATCCGATTTGACAGCTAAAGTTTTGCGTCAATTTCCGAAAAAGTACTGTCGGTAAGTACCTGTTTGGAAACTTTTTTAGTTTCATTATTTTAAGCAGCTTCGGATAAGACCTTGAATAAATTGGGTTGAGTTCAAGGAGGGAAAAAAAGTCGGAAGAAATACCCAGAAGAAGTGATTCCTTTTTTACAACTTTTCCCCCCGTTTCCTACTTAACTGTCAGATAGTCCGCATTTTGAGAGAGAGTGCCGAATTATTTATGACTTGTGTAGTCAAACGCAGCAACAGCAGACGACGCAACAGTCAGGTGTTTTCTCAAACTCTTATGTCTTGATGGAGGTTTATCCTCTACAAACGCACTTCGCATATTTGACTACCTTATTTAATTAGGAATTAGGCGGCTACCGTGCAGATATTGATACGAGACAGTGGACACTTCTCAACACAACCTAAGTGTAAATTTATCCAATCTGAAACCCGATTAATTAACCTGGAATTAATTATCAAATTATTACAAAATGTAATTGCTGCCGTTGCCGATAATAACGAATCTTCTGTTCTTGTTAATACGATGAACGACGTTCAGGTAATGCGTTCTGAACTTCTTAACCTCGTCAATGGCTATACATACTGGCTTAACAAGAAAAAATTAGCCCCCCACCATACCTCGAGACTAACTGCACCAATGGCCACTCAATTTAAAGCATTTATTACCGAGAATTTTTCATTCAACTGAAAGCTTAATGAGCTATATTTACTTAAATAGTGATATCATAATGCTATAAGAAAAATTTCAGCTGGTTATGAATAAATATTTCAATGATAATGGTAGAAGATTTAAGATGATGGGGTAAGTTTATGTGATTAAAATAAATAATTATTTATTTATACCATATGGTAAGTAGCTAATAAATATATACAGTGACGAATAATGGGACTACATTAAACGCATGTTTTTCTCATAAAATATATAGAGTGATATCTCGGTTTGGCGTATTTCTGGGAATAGTCACAAAAGATGTACAGTACGTGCGGGAAAACGAACGAACAGGGACTGCCCTTTATTCAACTTGTAATTCATTTTGGCAAAAAGACGGACTTTGGCAAAAAGACGAGTGGGAGAAACGTATTATGCGGGAATATAAAATGAGAGTTTCACTGAATTACGGTTTATAAGAATAAAATACAGGATGCCCAATAAGGGTGGTCTTTTTAAAATAATAATAAAACTTTTCTTATTTAAAGGAAATGCATAAATTTGGCATGAAAGTGTAGTAAATTTAATGCGGTTTTTGAAACAAGATGTTCAAAGTGTGTACCAATAGAAAAAATAATATTATTAAGCCTTTTCTTGCGCTCAGCACAAACAAACCACTTCAAGTGTCGAAATGTAGATCCTCGCACTCCAGGTTGAAATATTGTTTGTCAAGTCCGAGATGAATAATGCTCGATAAAGAGAGTTCTTGTAAATGTTATCCTTCGAATACCCCCCCCATATGAAAAAATCACAGGGTACAGGTCTGGAGCTGGGGTGGGCATTCTTTCCTATTCCTTGTGTGTCTGCAGGGCCGCCAGCACGACCATAAGGCGAACTAGGCGGCATCTTGGAAAACTTTCAAGGTGCTAACTACTATATGATAATAGAGATAAATTCAACAATAAATAAATGGAATTAATTGGATTATCACTTGTCCTGGTGTAGCCGATAATTGTCTTGGATATAACAGGCGAGAACAAAAAAAAAAATCTTCACAAGAAAGTTTTGAGGGCCCTCTGTCTGTGATTACTTTCTATAAGGCCTACAGCTAGACGCTTGTTACAGGGAGGCCCAGGAAGCTACAGGGGGCTTAAAATTCATAAATGTTTTGATGCGTTTTATTAATACTGTAAATTTACTGATACCAAATATATAAGGAGAGTAATATATTTAACGTTAATGAATAAATTTCTTAACATAAATTTTGCATTGAAAACTTATGAATTTTAGTACACATCTCTATAATTTCTCTTATCCTTATTATAAAGTAGATGAAGACTTAAACCACTATAAAAAAATTATGTATACAAGATCTATCATAGATAGCCATTTTGAACACATTGTCAACATCAAAGAAAAATTTCCATTGTTATGCGTAAATTCATGCAAAACAAAAAATTTAAAATAAAATTCTGCAATAATTTGAATTTGAGAAAAGATATTTTACAGGTGGGGGGGGTTGCGTACATATCCAGGGGGCTCATCCCCCTCTATCCTCAGGTTGGCTATGACTCTGCTTTCCATACATTTATTAAAAATAATACATTCATTGTAATTTTAAAATGACAAGGGGGTTCACAGAAAGCCTAGAAGTGGGGGGCGAGCAAAAAAAAAAGAGTTGAGAACCACTGATTTAAATAATTAAATATCTAACTGCGCTTGCTTGTATTTTATATTTTACACCTTCAACTTGGAGTGTGTTTTACACATGCCCGTATCCAGAGAGGGGGATCTTAGGGACCGGTCCCCCCGAAACTAAATTTTTAATGGGACTTGGCTACGGCTTTTAATGCGGTGACCGTATCGACATATGTTAAAACAAATTTGAAACCCCGAAATTAAACCTGGGTACGGCCCTGGTCGTACATCCAGGTATTACAGGTCTATCAAGGCGGTTGTCACTTTATGATCATAGGCTAGTTCAGTGATTATTAACCGATATGTCGCGAAAAATTTTAAAACACGCAATACCTGACAATTTAGTCGCAGGTACCAACCTCGTGTCGCTGAGGTTTTTTAACTTACTAAGATCCGGATGCTAATAATCTAAAAATTCTTAAAAAGTACCTTTAAAAAATTGAAAAATACCTTTTAAAAAATAGAAAACTACCCTTAATATTTAAATGAAAATTTTCTCTAAATGAGTTTGAATTGTATTTTTTTCAAAATTTATTTAACATTTAGGGGTTGTGTTGGCCACTTATATTTTTATAGCCAGCAAAAGCTGATGAGCTTCCCGGTTATGTAGAAATTGGGAGGGTGATTAATTGTCTTGTGTTTTGGGTTGTGCCTTGCATAACGTTTTTATACAGTGTGTTGTATTTCTATATTAAAGTATAACTTCAATCTTAGACAACTCATAGGATTTGCGTCATTTAATTTTAAAATGCTCTGCGCAATCTCCGAAGAAAATAAAAATCTAGTAAATACCTGTTATATATGAAGTGTAAACACTTCCGAATATATATCATGATTGCACGGAATAATTAGATATTTTAGCTTAGATATTTTAGCTCTGTCAAAAAAAAAAAAAAGAATCTGTCCCACTGTTGTCAGCTTTTTAAAGACTACGTACTGTCAGATATTTAAAAAGCCACTTTGGAGCAATAAAGATAAGTAATTCCTACTTATTATTAATATTTTACAGATACAATTATATCAATTTTTTTTATTTATTTTAATTTATCAGTTTTCATTTTTTTTTATCAAATCGGCGGAAAAAAAATTTTTTTTTGGTGTGTCGCTGAATTCTAATTGACTGAATAAACTGAAACTCTAATAAACTAGCAATTAGTTTTGGTGTGTCGCGAGATTAAAAGGGTTGAAAATCGCTGTGCTAGTCTTATTATTTCCTGCGTCCTAAGTAAGCATGCTTCAGACACCCTTACTCCCTGTTGTCAGAAGAAATAAACAAATCTCACAACCCTTCTCCCCCAAAGATTTAAACATAAAACTTGAATGGTCCCCTACGAAATAATAAAAATATATGTAAATACACTCTATAACAAAAAAATCGATGCACCAAGAAGGAGTTGTCCGATTGTAATGAAATTTCGTTTAGAACGACTTTTTGACCGAACATGCAAATGATTAAAATTTGGTGTCCAATGAATGAATAGCGGGAACTCCAGCGCATCGGAACTGCGCATTCAGCAGGTGTATATAAGGAGCGATTCTCAATATGTGGTCAAAATTTCTGTTGCATTTTGACTGCGGATATCTTACGTCGACTGTAACAATGCCTCGCCGAAAGATTCGTGCTCATTACGAGCATATGTCAGAGTTTGAAAGAGGTTGTGCTATCGGATTGAAAGAGGCTGGTTGGACGAATCGAAGAATCGCTGGACATGTGGGTCGAAGCGATGCGGCGATTGGACGGTGCTGGCAAGAGTGGGTCAACAACGGCAGATGTCAGCGTCGGGACGGCAGCGGTCGACCTAGGGCCACAACAGAACGGGAAGACAGAGCAGCTGTCACAGCACCGGATTCGTCGTTATCAACTATCCAACGTGTGGCCCGCAACCTCTCAACGCCGCTTACCTCTCACGCCTTTACACCGTCAAGTCCGATTACAGTGGTGCCGGGCTCGATCAACTTGGAACTGCGCTGACTGGGGACGTATAGTCTTTAGTGACGAGTCCCGTTTCCAACTGTGTCCTGACGACAACCGCAGACGTGTCTGGAGACGTCCAGGGCAGCGTGGGGATCCTGCCCTTACTATCGCACGCCACACATGCCCACAACAGGGCGTTATGGTCTGGGGTGCCATCTCCTTTGATAGCCGGACCCCTTTGGTGGTCATTTCTGGCACACTTACAGCACAGCGGTACGTAGACGACATTCTACGACCGGTTGTGTTACCGTTCCTTTTGCGACACCCTGGACTTACGTTTCAACAAGACAATGCCCGGCCGCACACGGCACGTGTTGCTATGAATTGTCTTCAAGCTTGCCCAACACTTCCTTGGCAAGCTAGGTCTCCTGATCTCTCTCCCATAGAGCACATTTGGGACGCTATGGGAAGGCGATTGCAACCATCCCGGAATGTTGACGATTTAGCCCGACAGTTGGAGACAATTTGGCAAGAAATTCCGCAGGACACCATCCGGGATCTTTATCAGTCTATGCCACGCCGGGTGACAGCTTGCATCCAGGCCAGAGGTGGACCAACGCCTTATTGACTTCCTCCCTTTGTAACGGTCAAACTCTGCAATAAATCATTCAATTGTTCTGAAATTTTAATCGTTTCTTTTTCTATGTATGTTCTTTACATCCACCAATTTTTATCGAAATCGGACAAATCTGTCTTAGTGCGTCGATTTTTTTTTGTTATAGAGTGTAATATAAATACATAAAGTAAATATAAATGCACATAGGTAGAGCCCGGATTATATATGCACTAAAATACCAACAAAATATGCATGCAGGTATGCACCAAAAACCTAAAAATATGAATTTGTATGCACCAAAAACCTAAAAATATGAATTTGTATGCACTTAAAATGAATAACTACGCACTTAAATATTTTTTAATTTACTGGGAAAGCATTTGAAAACAAATAGGTATATTATTAAGCATTAGCTCAGCAATTCAAAACTCATGGAAGGGCTCAAGTGGCTTCCAAGATGATTATGTGATACGGCCTTAGAGAAAACAATGTATTTTAATATCTAATGTGGGGCTTGAGCCCTTTGAACTTCTCTTTTTTCTACGCCGCTGTTATTAATTACTAAATAACAATGTTCGGCATACGCAAAATGCTATGCTTAATACAGCATATTTTTCATTACGGCATATCACAATGTGTCGCTCAATATTCTGAAAATTTCAGCTTTATCTTCCATCATCCAATAGTACTTTTATAGTCTGAAGCGTCTTTACCAGAAACATGGAGGTTATTGGACAGCATTTATAAAATTTTGCGGATTGTCTATTACTGATAGTTTATCTACTATAGACTATCATATCACTCATGTTTATTGTTGATAGATAATGGGGAGAAAATTTACCGTATGTAAATATTTGTTTTAACTTGAGCTTAACTGCATCTAGCAGAATGGAACCAAATTTTCGATTTTTCTGATAGTGATAGTGGTATAATTCAGCTATGACTATATTTTTGTCGTCCTAGGAAATAATTAAGCGCGTACATTTGCAACTTCCTTTGCCCTTCTGCTCAAATTGGAAGTAAGACGGAAGTTTACCTTTTGCGTTGTCGCATAAATTTTCTGAGAAAAGAATAATAAATTGCTTAAAATTACTAACATCTGTAAAATAAGCATTTATTCCGGAAATCTACCGATTTTATGTATTTATATGCACTAACACTGAAAAGGGCTAAAACATGCAATTGTACATGCACACATAAGCGTAAAGTTACTGTATGAGACCCCAAATAATTTGTTTAAAAAAATGCAATTTTACATATAGTTTAAGGCATAAATGTTTATAATATGTGCTTGACCACCCCGCTTCACCAATAATTTTGAAAACTCCACGTTGATGTATGCACATACGCATTTGCATATAATCCGGGTTCTACATATAGGTAATGTACTATTATATATTGGCGATACATAGCTAATAATAACTTGATTGATCGTTTTCAACGTATGTAAGCATATCACTATTTTTTATTTAACATGTGTTGTAAGCCAATTTTTTTAGAGGGGCGGAACACTGGTCTTTTGCCTAGGGCGCCAAGTTTACTCGCACCGGCTCTGTGTATCTGGAGGCGTCCAAAGCAACGACGATAGGACCAAAATGCTCCTGAATAACATCTAAGGTATCTCTAGCAAACTGTACATTTTCATAATAAATTTAATGATTTCGGCACGAATTTCAATGGACGTCGAAGACGTACGGAAAAAATTAAAATACAAATTAATGGTTTAAAAAAAACTATAACTCATTGCATTTAAAAAAAAAAGTATAGAGTTTATTTGCAAAAGGATCTGTTGTCAAAATAGGGGTATAGTCAAAAAGGCCATCCTTTAATGGACTACCTTGTATTTTACTTCAAATGGTAGTGATGCTTTTTTAATTAGCACTAGAGTTCATCCTAATGTATGATTTAATAGTACACTCATACGTACGTTGAGGACAGAATTAAATGGTCTACTTTATAGGTTCAGGCGAGAAGGAGGGATATACAAAAATAATGCAAGAGATGTGTTTGTTTACGTTTTATGGTGCAAGGATCGTTAAGGTCACGGCTCACCATAACCAACAGTTTTTTTCAATCTGAAACCCTTTTGCTTGAGGAATCGATCCTCGTATTTTAGACCTGTAGAAAAAAAAACAAAAAAAAACGGGAAGTCTTGACTATCTGCCGGAATCGATCCCGGATTATTTGTATAGTGGTCAAACGTGTTACCAGTACGCTACCCCGGGGCTGCAAGAGTATATTTGCTTGTCTGACGCTTTCTTTTTATATTATGACTATAGGCGTTCTCTATGTGGCGGGGTGGTCCAACTTTCCATGCCAAGCGGGCCGCACGAGTACTTCAACACACAATCCGTGGGCTGCATATCGAACTGAATTTCAATATCGTAAATTAAAGTGTTCGCAATATATTTAATACACACAATTGTTATATTTAATTAAATGTTCATTCAAATACACAATTAGAAGATTTAATTATTAAACAAGTTTAATACGAAAACAGATGATTATACTTTCCTGTTAAAGGCTTTTGTTTTTGGTACCCGTACTCAAAAAGTATTTCAAAATAATCGTGCTTATATTTTTCATAATTATTGATTTAGGAATTTCTTTTCGTGAATAATGCGTACATATACAACGAGACTATTACTTTTATAAAAAATTATGTAAATAATTAAATGTATGTTAACAAACAGACAAATTTTTAAAGCGTTAGAGTATTTTTTCTAGAATGTAGCCGAGGGCCGCTTAAGACGTCCTCACGGACCACATGAAGCCCGCGGGCCTCAGGTTGAACCACCCTACTATATGGAAAACCATTTACATAGCATACGATATGGTTTAAAAAGCTATGACCCAGCACAGACATCCTTTCTCTTAGAATTACTGTGAACGCATAATTTATCAGCCATTATGTAGTAGAACTTCCTTATATAGAACTTTGGTATATCGAAATACTTTACATATCGAAGTTTTAGTGAATCCCGTTTTTCAAGTCCCCATTCAATACAGAGCAAAACTGTTTCTTTATACTAAAGTTTCCGTATATCGAAATGTTTTATGGAACCTATGACTTCTTCATGACTTATTTGGAGGTCCAACTATATGTCGTATATTATATACCGGGATATTTTGAATAAAAATAACACACATACATTATTATAAAATCATCGGAAAATCGCCATACATTTTATCAAACTCACGTTTTGCCTACAT
This sequence comes from Dysdera silvatica, assembly GCA_006491805.2. Lineage (NCBI taxonomy): Eukaryota > Metazoa > Arthropoda > Arachnida > Araneae > Dysderidae > Dysdera > Dysdera silvatica. The sequence goes on from QLNU02015360.1 coordinate 70,774,979, forward strand.
TTTCTTTGATAATGAAATTTTTGAATAAAAAGTAAACGAAGGATAGAAATATTTAAACTTAGTAATAGCAATAGAAATACACTAATAGAACAGAGAACGCGAAACGACCATTATTTTACGGAACTCTTCTATTTATCCACTAGTGTTCCTTTTATCAACTAAAATTCTTAAATTTTTAAGTTGAATTAAGATTAAAAGTCTTTATTCTATCTGTATCGATCCTATATTCTGAAATAGCACATAAACAAATATAAACGAATCCTATCTTACTTAGAGCGTAAGGCATTTTTTCCAAACATTGTGCAATTATTCCCTAAATATGTAGATACATACCTGTTCATATAGCCAATAAAACAATAGATGTTATTTTTTTTATATCGTATACCGTCTAACGCTGACAAGTTGATCCCCAGAATATGTTAAAATGGTTTAACTTGAAACAGAGTACAAAGGGAACTGCGCAAGCACGATTTTTATGGACAAACTGCCATTCCAAAACCACTCACCAGTGATCAAAATGCTACTAAGAAGAGACAGTGGTGTCACAGTCATACTGGACTACGGATCAATATACAAAGGTCATTTTGTCAGAGAAGTCGAGCTCCACACTGTTTCTGGCTTCTTTCTGAATTTGTGTCTCGAGAATGCCATCCTAAGCTTACAATCTAAATTGTTTGTTACCAAGAGGGAAACGTGGCGACGGGGTGAGGGATCCACCATAATATGAAATGAAGTTTCACATCCGCCATGGCCTCCACAGTATCCCAATTCCAATATTATTGAGCTCGTGCGATCAGTGTTGGAGACAAATGTTCGAACATGCTATCCACATCCATCATCATTAAGGGAACTTGCCAATATTTTACAAGAAGAATGACACAAGATTGCCTTGAAAACATATATATATATATAAACTATTATCAATTCTAAGAAGACTACAAGCAGTTCTGAATGACAAAGGTGGTCTTGTGCCATATTAGTCGTTTATATGCTTTTTTTTTTGCAAGATGTTTCCATATTTTTGTCCAACCCCTGTATATATATATATACACACCTGTATACAACAAAAATTATTCCCACACAAAATTAATGTTAAATTTTCGCTCTTCGGCATAATCTTTGCGGGCCGACCTCGAATAATCGAATATAATCAAACAAAGACAATACTCTTAGCATGAAAATTAGTGCTCAGACGAGAAAAAGTAGTTTGAAAAGGCAAATTGTCTTTGCAAACGTCCTCCCTTAGTCGAAAAAATTTCAAGATCTTTCTCACTCTCTCTCCCTTCCTATTGGGTATTGTGTTATAGTGGAATATAAAAGCTAGACGATGTTACGTCTGCAATCCCCTCTTTTTGCTTAGAACTAGGGTGGTTTTTTTTCACTTCTGACCAATTAGCCTGACCCCAATCATTAGCCTCCAGTCATGGTATTGTCATTGTGGAAGGCTTTCTTTTCAGATGGACATTCGAGTGTATGGGATAAGCTAAAGTTGTAGAGACAATAAAGAATGAAGTAATGCAAGTTAAAATTACAAAAGAGTCTCAAACAGAAGTAAAACTACAAGTGTATGCTAGTATACAATTGTTATTTTGTTATACAATATATAGGTAGGCTTACATTTTTTTGTACAAAGTATTATTCTTTTCAATATTATTTCATGGTTATTACGCATGTACTAGCCTACTAGAACATTAAATTTGTACATGTAGCTTCATATTTATCTCTGGATAATTGAAAATACCCCGATTGAATAATATCTGCTGGAACCGTCAATATTCGTTCAAGCCGGACCTTCTGTATATATAGACTTTGCTTTTTTTTTCTCACTTATATTAGAAAAAAGTAAAATAACAAAAAATGGCAGAGAAATTAATGTACATAGAAAGTAGTGTTTCAAACTCGGCTCTCGACACAAACTCGGTATATCCAAAGTCCGTATGACAGTACCTTGTATGTGTGTTGTTTTGCAAAAACATATTTCAGATAAAATTGGAAAAATAGTTTATTTTATAAAGGATCGATAATTTCTTCTCCGATTGTATCGATTTAAATGTGGCGGCAGAGAATGATTTTCTGGTTATATTTATCATTTTGAAATCTGTTTTTAATTTATTATCCGTACACAAACTAAGACATATCCATGTAGTTGATTGTTCTGGCAGCAGACAAATTGAGTAATATTTGATGGTTATTTATCTGCTTCCATTTTAGCCAAAACGCATTATTTGAAATGAATAAAACTTCTCCTTTTAGCTTAAACGGCATTTTGCTATAATTGTGAATGATGAGTTTAGTCGCTTTTCAAGAGTTTACAGTTGCACATGCAGCATGAAATATATATTCCTTAAGAAAATTAATTTACTGTTCTCGGAGACATCATTTGAAAGACGAAATTGACATCTCTATATTTCAAGATAAAACGAAAAAACTATTTTCTCTTTTTCAAGTTGTGGAAGTGGTTCGAGAAAAGTATTGTTATGCATGGTATCTTGCAATAATAATAATGAAAAAACAAACAAAACATACTGTACATCATAAATGGAGAATTGCCTAATTTCTTAATAAAGTATGGTACAAATAAAATAGTACAATAATTATTTGGATACCACAATTATCAACAAGTGGTTACACAAAAGTGCCTCCGAAACGGTGTTTTTATAATTTGGAGAGGGGGGAAATTATTTATTTGGCAAGTTTATTTGTTGAGGCAGCCAGGCGCCTAGCTCAAACCACGGCCGTTAATAAAACCCACCATCACAAGATTTTGGTGGAAAGAAAAAAACGAGCACCGCCTTGAACCAGGGTTGAACCTATGACTACTCTGTATGGACTAGAGTGTCATATCGACGATACTACTGGGACACAGGAACGTCTTTCCAAATGGTACAATAATGACATAAAGAAAGAAGATACAAATAACAGAACACATCAAAAAATACTATTTAAAGCAACTGTGAAAATATAATGAAATGAAAGATGGATTGCAATAGAATATTCATAAGTTAAAGAAACGTTTCTTCGTGTCGAATTCCCGCTTTGTCCAGCACAAATATTAGAAAAGTTCAACACGTCGCTGTACTTGGCAGCGGATCGGTTAAAGCATTAAAACGGACATCCAATGTTTGTGGGTTCGAGTCCATTTTGAGTGCGTAGGCGATTCTTTTTTCTTTAAACTGCTTTAAGTTACCCAATTTTTTTATGCAAGCTAGAATTTTTTTATCGGAAATTCATTTTCTATAATTGGGACGACAAAATCTCAGTGACCCCAAGCAATGCACGCTTTTTCCGTAGCATAATAAAAAAGCATAATGCAATTTTTACCTGTATTAATTATCTTAGTTCGAATAATATTCTCTTTACAAATATAAAAATTTTATTCACTAACTTTTGAACGAAGTTTTGTAAAATTTATGCGTTTTCTGATTCGCGCACTCGGTTGCTTTTGAGTCTTTGTGGGCAACGTTGTCGCCAATTGCTCTAAGCGGCGACGAATTGGGTATGATATGTGACAAATTGGAAATTGTCATATTTAAAAAAAAGATACTCTTAAAAAAAAACCACACAGATTCCAATATATTTAATATTTTAATATAACCAAAGGAAACTCCTTAAAGAAAGTTGTACAGAAATTAGTCATGCTTATTAAGTCTAACGCTCTACTTTTCCAAGGTTTATAGTAGAAATGATTTTGACAAGAGCATCCCAAGAAAAGAAAATTTACCTCGCATTTCCGGCGCTAGTATGCTAATACAGAAGTCGCTGGTGTGTGTGTGTCCAGTTTGAGTGCAAAACGATTTTTCTTTTTTTTGGCTATTTTGAGATGAAACACGTCCTAAGACGAACCGTGAAAAAGACGAAGAGTCAGACTTTATCGCCATAATAATTTTTGATTATTTGCGGAGGAAAATTGAATAGAAAATTGCGGAGGAAAATTGTATACGAGCGATACGGGAAGGACTGTTTGTAAGAGGAAAAAGGAGCATCTTCGTGGGGTCGAAAAAGGTGAAATGTCTAATTTTCTGGCAGAACATGCTTGGGAGAGAGGTCATGTTCCTGATTGGAAAGGTACAAAAGTTCATAAAAATGTAATTTCTCGCTACTGTAGACTTTTTCTTGAATTTTGGGAAACTTTTCAATTGAGGAATCGGGCCATTAACGTCTCAAAATCTATGCTTGAATCATACATGATTTGCAGAAAAAGTTGGGGAAAACCGGGATAAAAAGTTCAGGAAAAACCTGGCATCGGGACTGCTCTGGGAAAACCCAGAACTAGGGGTATAAATACAGGACATTTTTACTTTCTAGACACTCCGCTTGATACAGGGAATAGTAGTTCTCTGAACGTCGCAATATTTTTCTTATGCTGTTGGTAAGTTTTACTTATTCTTACTCTTTCTCTATTTCTTTCTACTTGATTTTTTTTATCCTTTTACTTTATGTTCCTTAACTTTTCCTAATTTATTTTCCTCTTTTCGTTACTTTTACCATTTTTATTTCTAATTTACTTTTTTACTTTTTTTCTTTCTATTTTCTTTACTTTACTTTTTTCTTTCGCATCCCGATCAGTGACAAACGTTACTCGTTATGGTAAATCCGGATCAATCGTTGTATTCTTTGGTAATTAATTTTATGTGGTATATAAATTGCTCGTTCTTAAGTTTGTTGAAAGTCATTATGTAAGTTGTCAGTATATACTCGTTGGCACCAACGCTACATGTTTCACACTGTAAGGTGAACTTAATGCAGAAGGTAACGTTATTAACAGTTATACCAAAGATCTTCATAATATTTAAAGTCATATAAAATAACGCACAATTAGTAATATTACAAGCTATGTAAAATATAAATTAATGTCTTATGTAGGAAAAAACAAGACTATGGTTTTGCATCGAAAATGTTATTCGACGCCGTTTTATGAAAAAAAGAAACACATATATTATTTTAAAAATCTTTTAGAAACATCACATAAAAAATCGTTTACGTTAGTTACATAAATTGCGTTTTAATTGCTACTTAAAATTAATTACCACATCTTAATACCTTGAACGTAAACAACCTTTACTGGACGTAAAGTATTTTTTGAAGCATATACGAAAAAAAATTGCTCTCATTCGGAAAATAAAGCGAGTTCGTTTTTAAAATCCACTCTTTAAATATTATTCAAACCATTTAACCTTTTCGGAAAAGTTATGTTACAGTTAAATTGAAGTTGAATTTTTTTGAGAAAATAGAATATCGCATAAGAATTTGTTAGCGTTCTAGCTTATAATTTACTAAAAATCGTAATTTTGGTAACCATCTTCATGCGATTACATATTCTTTTATATGCTTGACTAGCGGCTAACAAAGAGAACATTTATTTTACAAATGAAACGTTCATTCACGTTAGTTTCATGGCTTATAAGTATATATATATATATACATTTGAAGTATAAGATTTCTGAAAGGGTTTCTAATACTTCAAAAAAATGGGGAAATGTATTTTTTTTGGGAGGGATTAGGAGTTTTTTCTCCGATTCGATAATTTTTTCTATAAAAACAGAAAGTTATTCAAACATATTTTATACCATAACTCAGTACCTAATTCGTTTTCACAAATAATCAAAAGTTTATATGTAGACTGAATATTAGTGACTAATTTTCTCATAGGTTGTCATCATACAGGGGCATAGCAATTTAAAAATTGTGGGGGTCTCAAGTAGCGTTATAAAAAGCCTTGTGATATGGCGTTAAATAGAGCAATGTATTTTGCTATTCAATGGCCTGTGACACCCCCGTTACCTACGCCATTGGTATACCATTATTTGTTAGTACGTATGTAGTGCGTTTCAATATTTAAAACGCTTGCTTGACGTTTCGAAGCAGCAATTTCGGAGCAACCACAGTGCAAGTTTCATACAGATAATGAGGCTAGCTTCCACATTTCCATATGTAAATTTAAATATATGTATCTTCATTGTAGATGTACATCTAGATATGTGCACGGATAAATACATACATGCGTGTGTGCCGTACATAGGTATGTAATAAATCCATGGATTACCATTCAAACCCACATATATAGGCCTTGATAGTTTACACGGCGAAATCATTTGTTTGGTTAATTCACGTTTAACGCCAAAAGATTCAATATCGATTTTCCATAGTTACTTTCTCCGACCCTTCTGTCCTGATAAACAAAGGTTGAAAATATGCAGTGAGAGGAATTTTGCGAATGGTTTGAAAAATTTAACCTATTTTTCTGACCAACAAATAAATAGTTTTTATAGTACCTACTATGATAGAGTTACAGTAGGAACCCTTATGCAAATGTTATTGCCACACAGCCATCTATCAGCAAATGCTATCAACAATGAGTGTTTTGTATAGGAAATTAATGTGTACGCTTCACCTTTCGTCAACAATTCTCTGCCTTCCGAACTGTGATACCTCTGATAATTTTGGTTTCGTACATCTGTATTACATACTAACAAACATCGACGTCGCTAATTGCGAAAGGTTTACTCAGTTACAGCGTGTTCTCGAAGCTTTTGAAAGACGTTTCCAGTTAACTGTACTTTTGCTTTCTCGCAATTTATCTTTTACATAACGTTACAATACTGTGTCAGTCTTAGGTCTAAAAATAAAATTCCAACGGTATTTACGGTTTCTGATGGTGCCAGTCATTATGCCGTTAAAAAATTGGGATGTTGCTATTTGATAATTTCAAAATTCAGTAACTATAACCGTAACCGTGAGACGTATATTACTTTTTTTTATATAACTCGCGAGCGCATATCGAGAAATATCTGTGTGCAAAATTTCATATAAATCCGTCCATTATTTCGTCCTATACACCCCTCTAAACAGGGAGCGTTTAATTTGAAAGATTCTGTACATTGTTTCTAAAATTTACATGTAAAGGGATCATTTAAATTAGCAGTATTTTTTAAATTATTTAATTTTAACTCACAACACCGTGAGAAAAAAGTATGGAATCATGTGAAGTACGGGAAAAAGTAAGAAATCATATTTAAGTTTATTTGATTAGTAGCACGTATATTCTCCATGGGCCTTGATTACAGCTTGGATTCTCTTTGGCATAGACTCCGCAAGTTTTTGCAGTCATCTCGATCAATTTTATCCTATGCGGTCTTAAAAGCCCTTTTTAATATTTCTTTATTTGTTGGCTGCTGCTTCATGACAAGTTATTTAAGTTTCCACCGCAGATTTTCAATTAGGTTTAAATCCGGGCTGCAGGCCTGCCAGTCCAATGTTTTTGCATTTGTTTCCAAAAAGTAATTTTTAATACATCTTTACATACGGAGAAAGGAGATGCTGCTCTCGTCCCTCATTCGTCTAGCGTCCAAGATACTCCGGCTAATGGACCCCTGGTTCGAATCCATAGGATGGGGAAAGTGTCTTTCTCCCAAAACAAATAAGCTCAGTTTGAGCTTAATTAATACGTGGGTGGCAAAAAAAAAAATTATTGCAAAAGTAATTTTTAACAAAACGAGACCTATGACATGAGGCATTGTCGTCCATTAAGGTAACTTCCTCATACTCAAACCGATACTCGACTGTTGGAATGGGAAAGGCGTTTAAAATCTCGATGCAGGCTTCCGAATTCGTAGTTCCACTTACTATACATAAATTACTTGGACCTTCGGACGACATACTCCCCCACTCCAAAGATCACAAAAGATGTAGGAAACTTTTTGCGGAACTTCATACAATCTTCATTCATGGTTTCTCCTTTTAGATGCCAAATAAATGTTCCACTACCAGTGCATATTCTTGACTCATTACTAACTATCACTGTGCTCTAGCCCAGATAAAAATTTCCTTCGTTTTGCCCATTTCAATCTAGCTTGTTTATGTTGGTTTGCAAGTTTAGGTTTAGCCTTGGCCTTACAGAAGCGAAAACCCATACCCCATAGGCGTTTTCCTATATGTTTTATCACAAATGTTAGCTTTAGATATTTGTTTCCATTGACCATTTATTGGTTTTGACGTCGAAAATATCATGCCTTCATATATTTTCCTTATAGTTTGATCCTGACGAGTAGAGGTTGCACGAGGCCTGCCACAACTATGAACGTTCTTCACGCTTTCCGTTTCTTTACACTTTTTCAAAATTTTTAAAATGGAGGATTGTGAACAGGAAAACGTCTTTGCAACATTTTCTCTGAGTTTTTCCTTCTGCTAACCATTTAATTATTCTGTTCTTAACTTGAACATTGAGCTCTTTTATCGATGCCATTTTTCTTTCCTAGCTAACGATATGGAAGCAATTTGGCGCAGTATAGCCCAGATGCTCTTGCGCCATAAAAAAAAACAAACAAACAAAAGCAAATGATGCTGGTTTTATATATTTACCTCCACTCAGAATTCAACCATGCATATTACATAATCATAACATCATTTGCTCACTTAGAATTTGCATAAACAAGCCTTTGATTTCATACTTTTTTCCCCATACTTCAAATGATTCCACATTTTTTTCCATGGTGGTGTTAGTTAAAATTAAATAATTTCAAAAATACTGCTAATTTAAATGACCTTTTTACATACAAATTTCAGAAACGATGTATAGATTTGGAAATACACCAATTCGGTTTAATAAATTTATTTTCTTTAAAATACTTATCAATTTTTGTGAAATTTTGTAGACTATAGGTGTTGATTCCAAACTTTTTCCAGGTGTTGTATAAAGGCTGTCTTTACCTTTCAGAACAAACAAACAGGTAAACAAACAAACAAGATAGTTAAATTGTTTCATACACACAAGGCATATTACATCGACTTATTTCATTTAAATGTTAAAAGTTCAAATTTGCGAAGTTGTGCAAGCAGTATAGTGACGTTTGATGATGGTCGTTGGGAGGATCATCAAGATCTTCGGGAGGTTATTATATGTTACGTCCAACTCGCTATGCATCTGGAGTTTCTTATACAAGCGATAAAAATAATTGATGTACACTTGTTCGTAATAGAGTAAAATCCCTTTTAACGGACTTCCTTCAGATAGGATCAGATAAAAATTCCCCAGCAAGAAACTTCCTTCACAATAATATCCGTCTTTTACGGACAAATTCTTCTGCCCGGCGAGTGTCCGTTAATGAGGTATTTACTGCATTAAAAAATTGTCTTCCTGTATCTCAAAAGCGAAACGGTTTAGTAATTAAATCTTGTTCATGTATAATTGCAGTTGGCAACGTTCTCATTTATCTGGAATGATTAAAATGACGTCAAAAGCCGAGGCCGATTTATATTCCGGTAAACATTCCGTTATCATATTTATATTTATTTTTGCTTTAGAGCGAAATAAATTTTTGGAAAACTTTCCTAAATTCCAGTAGTTGCGCAGAAGGGCGAAGACAGCTATTAGAAGCAAGTGGTAAAGATTGGAGTATTTGCCATTTTATGGAATGGAGCCTTTCCTTCTAAATATTTATCACACGGAACAAAAACGGCAATTACGTAAAAGAAACAAATATTTTGTGCCGTAACTAATGGCGTTTTCATGCACCGTAGGTAATGGATACTGTCTGGACTTTTATTTTCGGTTTTCTGGTCCTCGTTTAAAATTCAAATATTAATATGCAAACGACCATAGGAAGAAAAATATATCCTCATTGCAAATCTTCGCCGTTTGTCCACGGGCTAAATATGACTACGTCGTAATTCTTGTAGCATAGTACGCTCGATTTTTAAGCAAGAGAAAAAGAGGATTCCCGAAATTCTTTTGCCTCAGAGAATGGAAAAATTGCGGTAATAAATTTTTTCCCCAGAGCTACGTTATAAAGCATTCAGAAGGACATTTTAGGCTACATGTTACGCGCTTATTGAAGTCTGTAGTACGAAGATATTGTCAAATGGGAAATTTATGGCAGTTAAAAACTCAATTTTTATTCCGCAGGAGTCCGTGTATCCAAGAAGTTCCTTCCCATTTCCGTAAAATATGTATTTTCATTTTTTATTAGTTTCTCCGGAGGTATGAGTGAAGGAAGTCACTTCCTGCTCACTTGCTATTGCAAATGAGAACGCTTACATAGATGCAAAACAATGTAGATTGTGGTATTAGATGAAAGATCCGGAAGAATACGAGTATATCCACAGCAATGGTATGTCTAAAAGAAAGTAATCACTGGATACGCAAATAAGATTCGAGCGTTAAGAAAGAAAAAGATTCGTTGCGTGATTATTTTGTAAAGCTCCGATTTCTGTCTTTCCTGTACCATTTGCGATCATTAATGATTTTGAAAAGAGGCGCTAATTTTGAATAGCGCTTAAAAATATAAATGATGGATCTCGATTGAAATGGGGAACAGATGCAAACAGACAATTTTGATAGCAGTTAATGAATTTTTAATAAGAGAATAGATTACACACGTTTTATTCCAGGAAGCTTTGGGAAACTCTGATTAATTAAATTTTAAGTTTTGGAAATTTAAAAAATAATTTAATAATTTAAAAATAAAATAAAAATGCTGGCCATTAATAAAATAAACAGAAAAGTTCATTATATTTATTTTTACGATCTTTCTTGTACGTTAATTTGCATTTGTTATTGTGATTTCAAATATATTAATGTTTTATTTCATAAGGGTGCCTCAAACGATATAATAAAGGACAAACTTAAAACTATTTAAATAAAAATAAAGTATGATCACAGAGCTGGATTGTTTTGTGTATAGTTGATTTCAGTTTGGTATTCGATTTCCCTGAAAAAGCAATTTGCCAATCTTTCGATAATTTTTTGCCTGCTGAAAAAAGAGGCAAGGGAGCTTCTCTAGCAAAATTGAGTCTTGAAGTTCAACAATTACTGTAGTGGAAGGAAAGATTCAATGATCCAAACCTCGATCACGTTCGATTGATAAATGGCCGTATAGGTAATAGTGAGAAAATCTCGCGCTATTAAAAATTCAGAAGCAAGGATTATAGCGGTCAGTATTAAAAATGTAAGGCTACAGTAAGAATTATATGTTCATTGTCGAGTGACTGGCAAATATTTGCAATTCTTTATGACAAACTTTAAACCTTTCGACGACACGGAGTAGCTGTCTCTATGTTTTGCCACAGATATGTTTAAAAATATATTTTCATTCTACACCACGTGGTTTACGTAAGGTTGTGTTGTGATTCGTCGTTGTGCTTCCGATCTCTTTAAGAGTGAACGAGTTGACACAAGATGAGGACAGAATACTGTAGAAACCTTCTTATAATAATAATACAGGCATTAAAATCTAATGCAATTAAGATAAAGATAGACAAAAGCCAAGCACATAACAAGTACCGCATCCGCAAGCAAGCAGAGGAAACTACAGAATACGTTACATGCGGTTGCAGTAAAATTACACAATTCTATTACAAGGAACTTCACGATAAGGTGGCAAAAATTATACACTGGTGCTTATCAAAGCAACATTAGTTACCCATAAATAAGCACTGGTGGAACCACAGCACGGAAAAAGTTAGTGAAAATGAAAACGCAAAATTTTTGTGAGATTCCCAAATTTAGTGTGATAAACACCTTCCGCACAACACTCCAGACATTATGATTGTAGAAAATAACTCATATCTGGTTCACCGACATTGCAGTGCTTGGTGATAGGCAAGTACACGAAAAGGAGATTGAGAAGATCACGAAATACAAAGATTTGCAAATAGAGGTGGAGAAACTTTGGAAGAGGTTATTTCGGTTGTAGTGGGCGTATTAGGTGCTGTTTCCAAAAACTTAGAACACAACCTCAACACGTAAAAAATTAATAAAAAATTCTGCCACCAAATTCAAAAATCTGTACTTACATGGAGAGTTTACATCATACGCAGACACTTCTTGTTATCTAAGGTCCTTGGGAAGGATTTGATAACTAAACGAGGATGAAACCAGTCAAATACATCATGGGCTGTTAATTTGCACCCTAATAATTATAATGAATAAATAATAATGAAAGCAATAAAAATTTAATAAAAACAATAAAATAGAAATTAGATAGTAATCTCTTCCATTAACAATTTTTAATGGATGGAGAAAAATCGTCGTTAAAGAGTTAATGAGGTTAATTGGAATCTGAGGTTCTACGTCAATTGGTCACACGCGAATTCAGTAGCTATGTCTGTTCGTCGTGGCATCTTTTCATCACCAGCACAGTTCAGAGGGTAGTATTCCGAGTTACAACGTATTTTTAACGAACCAAATTTTTATGACTTCTTCAAAGATTAGTACCAAATACCTGTCTTCTTCCTATAAACAAAGCACATATGTATGTATCACTAATTGCTAAAATTCTTAACCATTTCAAAGATTCCAAGATTCCCTTGATATAGATCAAAGGTCAACAGTGGACCAGAAATCAAATGACACGTACGCTTCTTTTCTAAGGAAATGAACTACACCATACAGACAGACAAAAATCATTGTCAACCTTCCTTACACAAATAGGCTTTAAACCGGCAGTGGCGGAGTTAAGAAATTTTTTGCAGGTAAACCTTGCCTTTGTCCGGAAAAATTTTCAGCATTAGAGAGTTTTGTAGCATTTGTTCTAAGAAGAGGTTCCATCCTCAGATCTGCAATTGAAAATTTTACGTTATAACTGCGAAATAATTTATGACAGGCCGGGTGGAAAACTCGACCAGTGGAATTTTAGCGGTAGCGGAATAATCCACGTTCACACAGTCTGACCTGCTCATTTCGGTGTGGCTACCCATTCCAACAACGTTTTACCCACTTTCGTTCTGACCCACTCATCCACAGGTACATACAATAGCACATGTTCTATGTATTAGGCATAGTTATAAACGCGACATCGAATAAGAGTGTTTGATTGCCGGATAAATGGCTTCTTTATCAAAGAAATCTTATCGCGAACCATTTAAAAAGGTTATAAATGTTGTCAGCGGGTCTTATACCCGACTTGTAATAAATCATCTCAGAGCTATAGCGCAAAATTTTCAATTGAAGATCTAAAGGGTGTATCTTTCCTTAGAACAGATATTACAACTCTAATGATGGCAAACTTTTGGAGGGTTGAAAAGGGCAATTTCGCTTAAAAAAAGTTTTTAATTTCGCTATTGCTGGACTAAAGCACGATTGTGGAAGGAAAATAGGAAATGATTTCTTGTCCGTCTATAGGATGTCTATATAGAAATAAAGAGTCCATCCCATAAATATATTGCAAAATACGACAAATGAAGCATGACGCGACAAATTGTCCAATGACGAACTGATGCCACGAAGAACTAATAGAGTGACGAGTCGTTGCGCAATGATTTGCACATGTGGAATTCGCGTGATACCCGGAACATGTACAATTCAATGAAGCATGTGTCGGGACCGCAAAACACTACATTAAACAGAAATAGCTGCTGATTATAACTACGTTATTCAGATAGTTTATGGTCCCTAAACTAGAATTCAATGGACTTCGGCAGAAAAACGCGACTACTCTGAATAAACTGTAATAAACTGTAATACTCTGAAATACTCTGAAAGCTATCTCAACAAAATTGGAAAAATCATTTGAATCAGTTTGGAATTAATGGTATTGTAACAGAAAACTGAAATGAAGCATCCCCGCTCGGCACGGCAAATATACTAAGAAGATATTTTAACAATTTCTGAAGCTCGAACTGATCCACAAAGAGATTGCTAATTTTTAAACCTGGATAAATCTGTTCGGCTAATTTTATTAATAAGAATAATAAGACCGGCTACAATAAATTAAAAACTCGCAAACTAAAGCACATGAATCATGTTTTAATCCTTGTAGGGATATTAACAAGTCATACTTGCCAAAAATTATTGGAGACATAGGGTTACTTCAAGTAAAATAAATAGCAGGAGAGATAGCAGCAGATGAGGTCTTGCAGAAAAAAATCAATAAAAGTTAAAAAAAATGCTGAAGGCGTAAACATACCAACATTCAAGGAAGCAAAGGGCGGAGTTAAGAAAGACAGATAGAGACAAAAAACAAAGCCAAGGGAACAATGGCAAAATTAAGCCTTTTATGGCCAATAATTTAGGGACATCAATGGAAAGGTCAACGAGGAACAAACATATAAGTCGTTGAAAAAGAACACATTAAGAAAGAATCAGGAAGCTTGTGATATAGGCTGCATAATAATAGGTAGTGCAAACAAATGT
>QLNU02015360.1:70789206-70811375 GCA_006491805.2 Dysdera silvatica
ATTTTCGAATGCAAACTCATAAACATCTAGCTTATATTATTTCGGACTCAGCGATCCGAAGCTAGAATAGAAGACGAAGATTTCGACAAGATCATTCGTATAAGCACTGACAAACTGAAATGAGATGATAATGTAGGTAAAAAAAAAGCAAAGGTCATCCCCCGTCGCAATACGTGCATTGGGTGCAATCACAGAAAAACCCAAACAAGCCTTGAACACTATCTCAGTATATGAGATGTCGATAAAATAGCTATACATCGATTAGAAAAGGTCGCTTTATTAAGAACGGCGCACATATATTAAAGAACTATTCTTTTGCTATCACAGTTTCTTGGAGAAAGATCTCCGATATTAGGAGATACCTCCGGTTATAAGACCGTGACTGACTATGAATATTCACCATATAATTATTATTATGTATTATTTTAGCACAATATAATATTATAATAATTTGATGATGCTCTTGTTGGTAATAAAAATACCGAGAATTATAACTTGTGATGACCAAAAAAGTTAAATTATATCTGCTAAAACTTTAGCTTATGGAAAAATTTCATCTAATCTTTAACCGATGGAAGATATTTTCAATTAATCTCCTTTTCTGAGTGTGTGTGCGTGTGACAGAGACAGAGAACTATCTTACTAACTAACTATCTTAATGAAGAGTAGCCCTAAATGAATGTCTTCTATTTGAAAAACCTCTAAATTGCTAAAAGTGAAAACCAATCGCGTCAAGGCACTCAACTTCAGAAAATACTTTAAAGACATTTGGTTAGTAACTTGTGTGCCTTTTTTAGTTTGGAATATATTAGATATGGTTAGATAAAAATTTGTGCTTAGAATTGAAAAATGGAAGGAATAAGTAATGAACGGCGCAAATTTTAAAGAGAGCATTTTATACGTATGAATAATTACATCTTTGGTAAGACTTAGTTATATATTTAGCTAACTATCTATATTTGGTTCTATTTTGATTAAAAATTGACAACTCGTTCACTAGAATTAAATACATTATGTTCCGGAATATTGCATGGTGCATGTGGTATGGTTCAACCGTTTATTGCTGCTAACTTCTTGCATTGCAAGTATACAACCCAAACGTTAAACGAAATTTTGTTCGCAAAGAACGTAAATATAAATTTTAGGAGTGTTTTTCTAAAGTGATCTGAATAAAATCTGCACAGGGATTGCTAGTGGGCATTTATTTTCTTATAAGAAAATAAAACATAATTTCAGAAAATAATTGCACATCGCACACGTTGTACTACCTAGCAAGGATGTGGAAATAAACATATTTTAAGAATTTTAGTTTCTAAGTAAGGTTGTTATATGTAATTTTAAATTTTTTTTTCATTAACCATTCTTATAAAAAATCAGCAAACATTTAACTTGTTAATTTATATAAAGAATTAGGTAATATATTATGGGCTTCAAGGATACGATTAATATAAGTTTGTCCCCTAATTCAAATGGATTATGAATTAAATACGATATTAAGTAAACACTACGGAAAAGCTACACTAGTCTTCTTTTTAATCTTCCTCCTTCTTTGGCGCTACTATCCTTGAAGCACTTGGGGCCCCACCCCCCTTAAAGATCGTTGCAAATTCTCATCTATCCAAAGCTTTACTTCGCCCCATTCTCTTACTTTTATTCTTTTTAGGCATTTCTCCACTCCGTCTAGCTACTTTTTCCTAGGACGCCTCACTTTTCCTCTTCCTTCTGAATTGGTTTTTATAATATTCTTGCCCATCCTAATTTTCCCGATTCTTTCTACATGTCCAAATCATCTAAGTCTTCAAAAATATTTTTTTTAAATTAATTACATCGTAAAGGCGTTTTAGTGATATTCAAACTGTTTTCCTTCTGCAAAATATTAGAGGCAATTTAAGAGCATATTTTAAATTTTTCAAGGGTACCCCCCTAACTTACCTATGAGTGGTTCACAATTTCATATATCCTGAAATCTGTGCCAGCTTTCATCAAAATTGTCAAACTACGTGGATGATTGACTGTAGTTTCTTCTCTTATTTCAATTCCGTAAACTAAAGGAAACAGAATCCATCAGGTAGACATTATTTAAAAAAAAGAAAGAACAAAAGAGAGAGGGAGGGAAGGAAGGACAATAAAATATTATTATATATGAAATATATAAATATCCTTCTTATTAAGAAATTAAAGTTCCATTGATTATTTCCATCTTATGATAAACAACTAAATGGTGTATGATGATAAGGTATGTTATGACAAACAAGTAAACTAACTTAATGGTGTCCTACATCATTCAATTATGGAATATTGAAAAACAGCGATGAAAATGTGCTGTGTTTTATAATAAAAAATCCTTGCGCATATACTCGTGGTGTAAAATCGAACATATTGCACTTAATTTAAGAAAAGGAAATAGCTTATTCTCTCTATATATTATTGGATTTTTGTATTAAGGGGTGATAAGAATATTGTACTAGGCGACGAATGAGTAATCTATTATCACATCCGAATTATTAAGAAGCTATTGATGAATTTCATATGCGGAGTAAAATAACCAGTTTTAAAAATATAAAGAAATGATTAATATGATTCAACCTTTTTTCTAAGCTGATTTTAAAAAGACATTATTTGACCTTTTAAAAAACTCAGTTACGCAAAGAAATCTGAAAAATGTGAAGAGTTTTCTCAAATCGACGATAATTGCAGTAGGATTTGCCGGATTTTAATTTGCATGAAAACCTTTAATCGCATTACTATCGCCGTCTGCGATTAAAAATTTTTTTTTGCTGTATTTCAAAACTGACTTTTCAAAATGGATCGTAAACTTTGAGAATAAGTTTTCATGTTAAAAAAAAATTATTTTATAATTAACGGAAAGTACTTTTATGAGGCAGTTAAAATTTTTTGGTCATTATTTATTGAAGTTTAACTTATTCAACGTTTTTCTTAGTTTAATAAAACGTTTTTTAAATATGACTAGGAAATTTATTTCCTTCGTTCTTATTTATTATACCGCTTTAATATACAAAGTTCGTGTTTGCAATTAAAAAGTAATTTGTATGTTGAATTAGAGATAATTACCATTTAAAGCTGAAACGACGAGATATTGTCGACAAACGGAATAATAAGCAATTATTTTGACACTGGCGTAAGGTTCAAAAACACGACGTTTCGGGAGCCAACTGCTCCCTTTGTCAAGTGAAGGCAGAATGAAGAGTTCGTGAAAGTCCAAAGCTTATATACCCGCATGTTGGGAATCCCCATCTAATGCCATTTGGTGCGGAGCATTTCCAGCTGGAGAAACCCCAATCGGGGAAACCCTCGCCGGGAAAGCCCCCCGCACCCGACGACATCAGATGAACACCCCCAACTCGAGGTTTTGCAAAAATCCTGTAAGGTTCTGGTAGAGGTTTTGCGATGTTTATTGCACGACTCCTCAAACCGTAGGTTTCCCATGATTCCAGAAAAAGTCTACTCCCCAGATTCGTCACATTTTGATGTAATATTTTCATCGAATGCCAATCTGGTTCGTGACTCTCTCTGAAGACATGTTCAGCCAACTGGCTTGAATCGTCTCCCCTAGCTACCGCACGCATATGCTCCTTCCCTCGTAGACGTATCGATCTTCCCGTCTGTCCAACATACACCTTGTCTACGAGGGAAGGAGCATATGCGTGCGGTAGCTAGGGGAGACGATTCAAGCCAGTTGGCTGAACATGTCTTCAGGGAGGGTCACGAACCAGATTGGCATTCGATGAAAGTATTACATCAGAATGTGACGAATCTGGGGAGTAGACTTTTTCTGGAATCATGGGAAACCTACGGTTTGAGGAGTCGTGCAATAAACATCGCAAAACCTCTACCAGAACCTTACAGGATTTTTGCAAAACCTCGAGTTGGGGGTGTTCATCTGACATCGTCGGGTGCTGGAGTTTCCCTGGCCACGGTTTTCTCGGTTGGGGTTTCCTAAGCCGGAACTGTCCCGCACTAGATGACGTCAGATGAGGATTCCCAACATGCGGGTATATAAGCTTAGGACTTTCACGAACTCTTCATTCTGCCTTCACTTGACAAAGGGAGCAGTTGGCTCCCGAAACGTCGTGTTTTTAAACCTTACGCCAGTGTCGAAATAACTGTTTGTTATGGAATCTCCTGGTGAAACTCTGTATTGTTTCGTTACAAACGAAGTGCACAAAT
Source organism: Dysdera silvatica (assembly GCA_006491805.2). Lineage (NCBI taxonomy): Eukaryota > Metazoa > Arthropoda > Arachnida > Araneae > Dysderidae > Dysdera > Dysdera silvatica. The sequence continues at coordinate 70,793,395 of QLNU02015360.1, forward strand.
TATTGAAAGTTTTCAAAACTACTCAGCCGCGACATAAAGCTTTAGAAATTTCTAACTGTTCTTTAAAATTGCATTTTAAATAATGGAATTTTCCTTATTATTGTAAATATTTAGAAAGAAAAAAGGTTCATATTTTATAATGGATGAAATATATTTTAGGTGCTTTAATTATTAGTACAACTTACATGAGGAAAATGGTCCCCAGCTGCGACCATTGCAAGAGGTTCACCCTATTTTGATATGCAATAAGAATTTAGTCTTAAAATCACATTAATAGAGTTTTTCTTTATAAAAGAAGGTTTTTGATTTCAAAATTTGCAAAATTAGACGTACAGTTTCCAGAACAGTTGTAGTTTTATTAAATTTAACAATATCTGGTTTACGTAATATATGCAAGACAGATTCATTTAATTACACATGGACAGGACTACCTTGTTTTACTACGCTTCGCAGATATTGCACATTTTACAAATTGAAAGTCTGGGCCGACTCTGAATTGTACTCACTTTGTGTCGCATTTTGGTTTACTCAATGGTTATACAGATATTGCAAATCGGACAAAGAGCCGACACAGACAATTGTAGAATGGTTACAGTTCTGTCTCACAGCATGAAATTAGTTAATTTTAGTTAAGGGGATGCTACTGTGCACTAACGGATTGCAGTATGGTGTAAGCGTAATTTTTGTATGCACAAAGAAACCAGAAAATTTGCGTGATTCGTCTTATTTTGAAAGTTTGTAAAGTAAGCCGCAATATCTCCAAGATATATATATCACTTCTACTCAACCCGCTCTATGATTTTTTACCGTATTTATTGCTAAAAGCATATTACTAATGAATACAGAATATGTTATATAATAAATTATTCTTGCATAATGGGAGGGGGTGGGAATTGCTAAAGCTGAGCAAAGATCCAAAGTGGGCTCCAATCATCTAACACAAAACTTCATGATTTCACGAAAGCAAAAGGTTGGTAACTATTGTGTTAGAGGATTTAGTTTAGGTGCTCTTTATATGTCATCCCATGTAGTGTCAAAAGAAAACCCGAGGCTTGTTCTCTTGGGAGCCTCCTGACAAGTCACTTCACTCAACTTGTCACTGCCATTTTGTCTTACATCAAATCATTGTAGCATTATTTTAACTCGAGGTCCAGACATTGCGAGTTCAATCCGTCAGGAGGTGATAATTTCATGAGCAGAATCCAATGTCTTAATTTTGCCGCCATTTCTGAATATCAAATATAAAAAGAAATGCTCACCGTTTTATGGATTGTGTGTTAATATGTTAGCAAAGATATTGCGATGCTTAAACAGTAAAATTAAGGAGTAATGCTTCTACTTTGGGCCACTACAACTTCGCATAAAATTAATATCAGAAATTCCGACAATAATTAATATTTGTTAAGTACCATAGGAATAGCAAAAACTAAAACCAGACGAAAATGGTTGACGAGACAATGGTCATTTCTAGAGTAGTTCTCTTTAGGAGGGCTCACACTCTCTACATAAAAAATTGTATATCTGATACGAACAAACAGTGGAAATCTGGAAATTTCTGTGCAGTACGTGGCTTGAAATTAGAAGATAATTTCGTTAAACTTGGAAAAAGCTAGACCGAATTACGAACACTAGAGCAAACGATTGTTGCGATTTATATGAAATTAGATGAGGTTGCCAACAAAATGATGCGCTTAAACTTCATACTTCACTATATATACAACGCTGTTGAACTAGCAATTAATATTCGAATTTCATGAGTTGTATGTTGCATGGAAAATAAATTTTTATGTCTTTATGTATAACACATGCTAAACGCAGTCTCCTACGTATATAAGCTAAGAACTCATTTTTAGAAGCATTTTAAAAGAAACGAAATATGACAAATTATTTTAAATAAGCGCAGAAAACCCACCAATTTGTAGAATTGTCGAAATTGGAATTACAGTGATTTACATACCTGTGGAAAGAAGCATCTGGTCATTGAAAAAACAAATGCTGAAGCGTGGAATATTCTTTTTAAAGAAAGACTCTCTCCCAGACGATAACGATGCTACTTTGTATTTTTAACGCTAACAAGAAAAAAAGTTATAAATTGCTATTTCAAGAGAATTTTACAAGACATCCGTTGCCCCAAGAAAAACCAAACCTTTATGCCTGGATGTAAGAACCCGGATTGTCTATTTAGAGACGTGTTTCTAATCTTTATTTAATAATTGAAGAATAGGTGGACGTTTGATTTTCCTTTGATTTCCCATTGGATTTTGTTTCCCTATTAGTACAAAGAACTATAAATTTTGTACACAAGTTTATATATTTTAGTATTGTTCCATACGTTTTCTCTAGTGAAATTCTGGAGAGTAAAAGTTATGGATTATGTTTAGTGGCGTGTTATTTAATTTATTAATTTTAGCAGCGTATTTCACGTAAACGTATCATTGTTCTATATTTTAAAGTAGTATTTTTGCATTTGTATTTTGACTTCAAATCTTATAGTATCAGACTAATCACGGAGAGGTTAAATGTTCTCTGTGCTACAAGTTTGTTTTCGAGAAACCCCATGCTAAAAAAAGGAAAAAAACACCGCTATCATCTGACACAACATTTTAACCCTTGTCCTTCCTTCTCGTCTCCCAAAATTTAAATAAAAGGATGATTATTTTTTTCTAATCATGGCGGACTTGAATAAACTTATAGCTAAAAATGAATTTTATAGAGCAGAAATTTATCTGCTTAACATGAGAAAGGTTACTTTTTCTACTCCTTATTATAATTCGCGTAGCGTACTTAATTTAATTATCCCGTAAGGTAATGAAGTGAAGACTTCGGCCGTGGAGGTAACCTCATTAATTATTAGTCCTTTCGATTTTCCTTATTATCGGCTTATCAGTTAAACGGGAAATTACTTTGTTTTAGCAGTAATCTGAGTTTCTCATGTTTAGAAATAAAGTATGATTTCCAGCTTGTGTGGTCACTTTACATTCATATTCAATTAATCCTCTATTGAGAATTTTTTTCATAGATAGTTTTTCTCTTGAAAAGTTTCTTTTTTTGTAATAAACGTTTTTCATGAAAAATTATATTTTTTATAAAAAAGGAACATAATTTTTGCTAGAAAAACACTATCGTTGTCTATAAGTCAGGTACATTTTTATGACTGTCCGTGTAAAAATGCATTTTTTCTCTCAATATTATTATGGTACATATACACATATGAAGGCATTTTCCAAATGTCTCTATGGAAAAGCTAATTATACATTGTTTCGATATCTTATGATAGTCATATTCGTTGACTCTGTCATCTCAATCTAAAGAAGCAACCGTTTGTGTTCACGAAAATACTGAGCAAAGACCTGTCGAAGACGTAGAGATAGAAAATGAATATTGCGGTATCGTGCGTTATTAAAAAGTGGGTTTCATGTGTACTCTGTACGGATGCATATACGGCGCATGAAGGCTGAGTAAAAGAAATACGGTTGCACATCGAAAAATAAAATGGATTTGAGCAGAAATGGATAAATGAAAAAGCATATAGTGGTATATTGGTACCAAGGATTCCATACTGTGGAATGTGAGAGAGGAGCCTTCTATGGAAAGGAACCAGGTACAGCCTGACAACAGAAAAAGTTGGAGTTTGTAAAGCCCTATTTGATGTCATTTTCGAATGCGGGAACTGAGTTTCTCTCATTGGAGGGGAAAAAATAAAATATAAATAATACATCTTGTCTCTATTTTATAATTTATATTTTATTCTCATAGCGTATGGCACGAGACGTGGCGATAAATAACGAAAACGATGGATATTTTTAAAAGTATTAAAAAAAAAAGGCAATCAATCAATGGTCGTTTAACAAACAGATGACGTAAGAGGTTAGCTAGTTGTAAGCGTGTGCGGTTAACAGAAAACAACAGAATTTTACATCGTGAATAACTGAGACATCTTCATTAGAAAACGAGGAATTTCGATGTTGTGAAGAATTGAGACGTCTTCATAAGAGAACGAAGAATTTCGATGTTGTGAACATTGACACGTCATTAGAAAACGAAGAATTTTGACGTCGTGTAACACTGAGGCGTCTTTATTAGAAAACGAGGAAAATCAACATCGTGGTGCATTGAAACATCATTATTAGAAAAAAAAATGTAACCTGACAGATTGACAAGGCCAAAATCCCTTCATATTGGCTTGAACACTGTTAGAAAAGGGAATGAGATGTGCCTTGATAGCATTTGTGAAAATAAAAAAACAAAACAGTAAGAACATCTTTGTACGTTCGATACTCTGTAGTATTCGATGGATATAATTGACGATATGAAGATAAAAGAAGAATCAATACTCGGACGGAGATCCGACGTACAGAAACATTTGGAAGATCATGAAACAAAGTTTAAAATATTACTCTCGAATACACTTTATACTTGATTAGTGATGATTAAACCGAGCGATGATAAAAATGACGAATATTCGTTGTTGCAAGTGAAGCAATGTTTGCCATTTAATTATCAAAATTGGATAATCCACATTTTGTTAATTAGTGTAGACACGAACAATTGTTTTGAACGCTAAACATTTTTAAGTCTCTTATTAAAATTCACCAATGAAACATTTCTTAAGAAAAATTTTGGATTATCTTGTGAATTCGTAACTCACATAGGAAAAGTAATCCAATACTGTCGCAAACGAAACAACAAATTCTTAGCTTAAACATAAATAATATACGGAAATCTTTTTATTAATTTGCCATCAAAATAGCAGTTTTGAATGTTAGCATTTAATTAAAAATAAAATTTAGATTACTCTCATTTCTTATGCGGGAAACAATTTTAAACCTAATTTAATTTCCTTCGTGCTTTCCTAGTTTCGTGCATTTCAAAACACTTTTTGGTATGTCGTGTCGTCGTCTTCAAGTTTATTAAGGAATTTCATTTTAACCCAGTTTTGCGTTTTAATCATAGGAAGAGCTTGTTGAATTCGTGGCCCAAGTTTTTTATCGGCATAATTTCTACAACCTTAGCATTGACGCTGTTTTCGTTAAGTTATAAGTTTTGTATAATTTTTTGAAAGCTTTATATTTTTTACGATAGACAAATTCGTAAAAATAGGAAACCTGCTGGCGCTAAACATATTCATCTGTCAGCTATTGTATTCTCTATTACAATATTTCTCAAAGTGTATTCCGCGGGGCTCCGGGTTCTACGACAACTCTCCAAGGGTTCTGTAAGTAATTTGTAAAACATTACCGAAAATTTCAAGAAAATCTGCAAATTCTGTAATTCCTTCCTCCACGACAAGTCTTTAAATATAGTTAACTAACTGTTGCCAATATCTCGCAAAGAAAGTCTTACCTACACTTTTTTCTGACTTATTGCTTTGTTTTTGTTTATATACAAGAAGTGACAAATAATTGCCCTTCAGGTTTTACTTAAATAATATTTAAACAAGGGTTCCCTGACTAGTTAGATGTGTGGAAAGAAAAGGGTTCCGTATAGGAAAAAGTGCTTGAAAGCCACCACTACGATAATGTTTAAACAATTCATAGTCATATATGAATTGAAACAATTCATAGTCATATATGAATTGAAACAATTCATAGTCATATATGAATTGAAACAATTCATAGTCATATATGAATTGAAACAATTCATAGTCATATATGAATTGAAACAATTCATAGTCATATATGAATTGAAATGCGGGATTGCGATTCAAAATAAACGTATTTCCTTGTAGAGCAGACGACTATTTGTTTTTAAAACGTTTTTGAAGTTTAGCAATTCAAGTAAGTTATTCCGTTTGCATTTGAATTAGCTAAATTTTTTGGGCTGGCTTTGTGGCCGAAAACGGCTTGTCTTTCGGCTTGCAGTCGTTTATGCATAATATATCGTTTGCCAATTTCTGAGCTGCTTTCCTTAAATTTTTGATTTCGTTTAAATTGCATGAAGTTTTTCAGAAATTAGGGCCAGTGCCCCAGAGCATACTCTATACTCTAGTTGGTGCGGGCTTGGTAGATCTGCAATCGGGGTTTTTCTAAGCTAGAGATAAATTTTTTGTATCGAGCTTATCTGGATCAGGTGTTCATAGAAATGTCGAACTAATTCTTTAATAACAAAATTTGTGACGATAAAAATATATCTCTTATTCTTTGGCCCAAATTCAAAGAATAGGTTCTAATTTGAACCATGTTTGTCGAGAATAGTTCCGGATTAAAATTTCTATGGGCCCTATGTTAAAATTACAGAATGGACTGCTGAAGAAGGCGATTCGTTTAATCTCGGGGGTTCGGCAAAAATTTGGAAAAATATAGAATTTTGGCGTTCTTAGTGAAGTTTGCTCCAAGTTTGTGGTGAAGCCATATGATGTTTTTAAATTGTCAGAATTTAAAAAAAAAAAAAAATTTAGTTTGAAAATGTATATAAAAAGCTTTTAATTGCTGTATCTCTAGCATCTCTTTTCTGAAACGCTCAAAGTTTGGTTCAAACAGAGCAAAGAAACTTTTAGTAAAGGACTTATGGTTATCGCTGGCATTTCTTGTAACGGAAAATAAAAAATAAGAAAAGTTGAAAAAATCCAAAACTCAACTCTATATATTATCAAAATAATGTTCTGACTCCTATTTTTAAAGAAGATATTCCAAAATTGTATCCTACTGACTTTTAAAATGTGGAACTCCATCAGGACAAAGCGAGCAGCCACACCTCCAAAAGTACAACCGCATTTCTAGAAAAAATGAGACAAGAAACTGGAATCAAGTCAACACCAATTAGCCATATTCCTATCAAGTCTACAGATATAGCATTGATGGATTATGGTGCATTTGGACTTTTAAAACAATCTCTTTCAAAACGCCGACCCACTACCTTGGATGGACTGTGGAAAGATGTGGAGGAGGAATTGGAGAAAATCCCGTTTGTGACTTTACGAAAAGTCCTATTATCGTAGAAATCTAGATGTAATATGATAATTCAAAAACAGGGCTATCAGATAGAATACATTAAAAAATAATTTTTTTATTGTATGTATTTTATTTATGCTGTCAAAGTCATAAATATGTGTAAACACACACACACACACACATATATATGTGTGTACATATATATACACGAAAGTTTTGGACCCAAAATTTAAGATTTTACAGTTTAAACTTAATCAATTCGCATGCATAGACGGCAAATTGCCGACCAAATTCATACAGCAATAGTCTATTTCTGTAAAGCCGTAAATTATCTGTTGAGACGCTGATGGCTTCCTTTTCAATTTCCTGTGTTGTACTACTAGATGACATGGCATATTATATAATACTATTAGCAAGCTGAAGTGTTTAAGGTTCCTAAAAAAGGGAGCAGGCGCATATCCGTCATTTTCTTTCCATTGCCTCACGTGATCGTGGTTGCAAATTGCATTTATTGGCGACATTTTGAAAGTTGCACTACGTTCGTCGGATAATCGCGGATTTTTGATTATTTTTATGCCAAAATAGCGAACATTGCGCCAATGCGTAAAACCTTTATCGCCAAGGTAAATGAAACCGGAGATTCTACAACAAACGATGGCTGATGCATTGGCCTGGGAATTCTAGGGGCTCTGAAGTGTTAATCTTGGGATTGGTGTAAAGTGTGTACATTTGCTTGCGTGATAGTTCTGCAAATATGACGCAATTACGGTGGATTCGACCTCAGTAGTCTGGCTAAAAACAATGATGTGTCGCGTGAAGTTTTTTTTAAGTAACTTTATTTCCGTGGAACATGGGCGTAGGGTTAAGTATCGCTACGAGCTGTGCAGTTTGACCGATGATAAAATTACAAATATTTATGATTTTATAAGAAACGTTCACAAATGCTAAAACGTATCATGCTAAGACTGTATTTGTGTGCAAAGAAAAAAAAAAAAGTATAACTATATGAATCAACATAGGAATACGATTTGTACTTATAAATGAGTGTTTCGAGTGCTCTACACTTAAAACTATTTTACTTCATCAAACTGTATTCTGATTACAAAATTTCAGGTATGATTTTAAGATCTTGTAATTTTTGAGATAATTGAATGTTTCACAATTAGAATTTTTGCATGAATGATAATCATATTCAGGGTACGTGTGATAATGAGCATGCTAATGGAATAAAACAATATTAGGCCCTGACACGTTTATGGACGGAGGCCAGGAAATTGCCCAACCTGTCTACAAAACTTTATGAATCGGCGAATTTTCATTACAAGCTATGGTAGATTTCCATCAATTCGTCCATTTAGAAAAAACGACACCGCTTTTTACATCTGAAATTCTTTAGAAACGAACCCACTTCTAAACAGTGTAAAAATTCATTATCAGATAAAAATTATTCACGTATTTATTTGTTTGGTTTTATAATAATGCATAAGGGTAAAATCATGATATCTCTCCCTTATATACCTCGAGTTTGCTGCTCGTTTGAGGAAGGTGGGGGGCGATAGTCGGATCTGACAGAATTCTATTTGCTGCTTTAGCAGAAATTTACCATGCCTTGACTTGGCATGCATTTTCAGTAATTTTTTATTGCATGGGGGTTGATTGACACTTCAAGCTATGGCTTTGCTACGAACGGAATACGAAATAACCCGTTCATTAAAGAGATGGTATTACTACGGAAAATAATTTTGGCGACTTTTGACGATGCAATATGGTGGTACGCATGTAAGTTACGCGTTGGACATTTTCAAAAATCATGAAAAAAACCCCAAATTTTAAAAGGTAAAAAAAAAAAAATAAGAAAAGGAACAAAATAAGGACAACAACACAGAATAAGGAACAAAAACTTGCATAAATTTACCGTGTTTACAAAGCGAAAGTCCAGTGCACTTTTCGGTACTTGTCTAATAAAAGCGGCCCTTGGGATAGGTCGTCAAACGGCAGCGCTGTATCGCCAAGGTAGGTTGCGATATGCTGCCTTTCGTTTGCAGTCCTAAAGAGAACGCATCCTGTGTTTTTCGTTATATTGCTTTGCTTTTTCGTTAATATTTTTATTTTCGCATTCTTAATAGCGTGTTTTAATCGTGTGTTCCTTAGAATATGGTACCTAATAATCTTAAAAAATAATATATATATAAATAAACGGTACTGGTAACTATCGATTCAGCTTTTCAATATTCAGGTACAAATCGAAGACAGTCTTGAGTCAGGGAGCACCCTTCTTCATGCACTGATTCAGGAAAATTGCTGGATTCTAAAACGTCACAAATAATATTTTATTACGTAAGATGGTTGTTATAGCGAAAGCTGATGACGTGTTTGGGCGATTTGCGAGCTTGGCGAGATCGTTATCTCAAGGGCCGCAGCAGACAAGAATCCACTTTTCCTGAATCAGTGGATGCCCGGAAATAGGACTTCACCATCAGATTAGGACTTTGAACTTAAATCCTGCATTCTCTAAATCGGTAAACCTTGCAAAGCATCGGGGGGGACTTCGTTATACCCGCAATCTCGTCACGATTGCTTGTAGATCTAACTTTGATATGCCTCTAAGCAGCTGAAGTCAAGCCATTGTTTCAGAAAATTTAATATGGAGGCAACCAGGGAAGGGCGCAGCGGAATTTAGTTTTAAAAACAAAATGGAACTATGAAAAGGTTCAGCATCCGCGGTTTGCAGAAAAAATTACAGCTTCTAAAATGCGGGGAACAAATTTTATACTATGTAACGAGAAAAACTCGCGCACGGTTGCCAGGAAAACATTTGGAACAGAATCGCTAAAATCATAGGTTAATATGTTTCGTGATTGCCAAAGGCGTCTTCATTGAGGTGTTCAGAATCGATCTGGGCAGGATTTTTTCCTAAACTTTCTGCTTAAGCGGCTTGTTTCACTTCGCAAGTCAGGTAGAAGAACACATCGCTCTTCTAAAAATGACTGGGATGAAACATTACGTGGGTGTAGATATATACAGACGCTGAGTAAAACTTTACCTGCACCTAATTAGGAAATATATATACTGTATATAGTGTGGTAGGCGCCAAAATATCGCTGTTTCCGGGGTGGCTCAAACTCTAAGTCCAAGCTTAGCCGTCCATATGGGTCCCTAATATTGCGGCGTTCCAAGCCAGGGTCTATTTAGCTTATATGGAAAGCCAGTATTGGTGGAATATCTGAATTAACCTTAGTTATTACCGAATGTAAGGTCTCACCTTGTTTGGCGTAGGATGACCCTTGCTGTCCTTGCGCCATAAAAATACAGCCAACCGATCTTAGTTATTAATTCCTCCATAATTAAAGATTTTTCTATTTAATTAATCAATAAGAATGAAATTATTTAAGCTTACAAAGCAAAATACGAATATGTTTATTATATATTGAAATGACATGTAGTGAATATTTTGTATGTGAAGAATATGGCAGAATGAATGATACGGGCTTACATAATTTAGTAAAAGTTTTCTTTCGTTTGTTTTCACATTTCTCATCTTCCTTTACTTTTCTCAATTACCTCTTTCTACTTTCTTGTCTTTAATATTCTAACCGGCGATGAATGTCAGCTTCTTCTCTTGTCTCCTTAAGTGAGGCGATATGAAGCACGTCACAAGAATATTAATTTCCCAAGTGGTAACGCCTGAAAGTTTTGTATTTACGAGCTATAACTTTGCGAAACCATCGTAGTATAATAGAAACCAGAAAGAATTTGGGTAGCTTATATTATTTTATATACGTGGCCAAGTGGTGCAGTGGCAACGCGTTCGACTAGCGTGCGGTTATCTCGGGTTCGATTTCCAACTGTGCTAAAAGAGCTCTTACTAACTGTTAACTGTAGTCTGAGGGGTTGATTCTCTAGGCTTTAAAGCTTTCCAAGGACGCCGAGCCTCTTAGGGCACTGCGCATGAACCCTGCACAGTAAAAACTTAAACAATACCTTATTTTGTAGATAAAAACTAGATTTCTGCAGTCTACTTATAGCGTTTCCTTTCAGTGCACTTTTAATGCATTTTCTACCATTACAGTTTTAATTTGTTTTCGTCTTAAAACCGCATGTATGGTTTCACCTTGTTTGGCGCAGAGTGAGCCTTGCGCCATAAAAATACAACTAACTATTAGTCTAGTTACAGTATCAAGTGGGGGAATTTATGTAACAAGCTACAAATATCTTGCGATGAAATATTGCGTGCAAAAAACCTCCTCAACCTTTCAATTCTGTTGTAACATTGTCCTTGAGTAGCACTTACGTCACATATAATTTACCGACTTATTTAGTAAATGAAATATAGAAGTAACTTGCACACACACACACACACACATGCAGCTTTTGTGGACATAACGATCAGGCTTGTGCGTGTCATGTAATAGTATCTCCTACCTTAAAAAAATATGGATAACTGATACAAAATTGGGACTGTTGCTCTAAATGCATTTATTCTGTTTCCCGTTTTTTTGTCACGTTATTGATTTATGAATATTGGTGCTTTTTGTTGCTATGCAGGACATGGCATGTCATGTATTTCGTTGAAGAGGAAAAGTACTGAATTGATAACGTCCCTTTAAATGGCACATAAATGTAGAAAACTATTTTGCGTTCGAAGGGTACTCACATAAAAGGGTAAAGTCGAAAACACGTTGGTTTCTGTTTAACAAATCACTTTGCAACACTTCAACGCTATTTTGATTTCAAATGGTTCTAAATAGCCTTGCAATTTACACTGAAGTGCCAGAAAAACTGGTACAGGCGTGCGTATGCAAATAACGGAGCTTTGCAACCAATCAGCGTAACGCGATGCGGTCGGCAGAACCTATATAAGAAAATAGATGTCTGGCAAAGCTGTTAGATCGGTTCTTGCCGCTACAATGGCAGGTTATCAAGATTTAAGTGATTTTGAACGTGGCGTTATAGTCGGCACAAGAGAGATGGGACATAGCATCTCCGAGATAGCGACAAAATTTGGATTTTCGCGTACGACCATTTCACGGGTATACCGTGAATATCAGGAATCCGGTAAAACATCACAGCTTGGACAGCGGTGCGGCCGGAAAAAGACCTTGAAAGAACGGGACCTTCGACGACTGACGAGAATCGTTAAACGAGATAGACGTGCAACACTTCCTCAAATTGCCGCGGATTTCAATGCTGGGGCATCAACAAGTGTCAGCGTGCGAACTGTTCAACGAACCATCATTGATATGGGCTTTCGGAGCCGAAGGCCCACTCGTGTACCATTGTTGACTGCACGGCACAAAGCTTTACGCCTCGTCTGGGTCCGCCAACACCGCCATTGGACTGTTGATGACTGGAAACACGTTGCCTGGTCTGACGAGTCTCGTTTCCAATTGCATCAGGCGGATGGACGTGTACGGGTATGGAGACAACCTCATGAATCCATGGACCCTACATGTCAACAGGGGACTGTTCAAGCTGGTGGAGCTTCTGTGATGGTATGGGGCGTGTGCAGTTGGCGTGATATGGGACCCCTGATACGTCTAGAGACAACTCTGACAGGTACGTAAGCATCATGTCCGATCACCTACACCCATTCATGTCCATTTTGCATTCCGACGGACTTGAACAATTTCAGCATGATAATGCGACACCCCACACATCAAGAGTTGCTACCGAGTGGCTCCAGGAACACTCTTCTGACTTTAGACACTTCCATTGGCCACCTAAATCGCCAGACATGAACATTATCGAGCATATCTGGGATGCCTTGCAACGTGCTGTTCAGAAGAGATCTCTACCACCTTGCACTCCTATGGATTTGTGGACTGCCCTGCAGGATTCCTGGTGTGAATTGTCTCCAGGATACCTTCAGACATTAGTCGAGTCCATGCCACGTCGTGTTGCGGCACTTCTGTGTGCATGCGGAGGGGGGCTACACGATATTAGGTAGGTGTACCAATTTTTCTGGCACTTCAGTGTAATAGCTGTAGACTTCCTGGTAAAATATTAGAACACGGTACCACCGCCAATAAAGTGATTTGGCGAGGTTTCGTCGTTTTTGGCAAATCTCGTTAATATTACCATAATTTTAATCACCTTATTTATTCATCAAAGACAATAAAAATGTCACGAAAGTTTCGATATCATGTCTAAGTAACCGTAAGGGTACAGGGCACCGTTCGACGGTCCATTAATGTGGGGTGGAGGCCTCGGCAGCTCTGTGGTTATTTTTTTAATGAAAAAACAATAAAAATACTTATTAATGTCTCGGTATCGGCATTATGTCTAAGTAATCGAAAGGTATACAAGTATCGTGGGGAACCCATACATCAAAACGGTTTATGTAGCCAAGTTTCACAAAATACTCGTGGATGGTGGATTTTGACATATTTACCATTTCTGCTAATTTACGTGTCGTATAGCGTGGATTATTCTCGATCGGTGTTTTAATCTGATCTTCATCTATGGTGGAGGGCCTACCCGGGCGATCTTGATCTTTAAGGTTGAAATCACCAGCTTTAAACCTAGCAAACCACTTCTGCCCAGTTCTTTCAGCTACAGCACCTTCGCCAAAAACAGCGCATATCTTGTTTGCCGCTTGTGTGGCATTTTTGCCTTTCCGGTAAAAGAAAAGCATTAAATGCTTAAAATGCACTTTTTCTTCCACATTCAAAGGTGTATAAAACTGACAAAAATTAACGTATCGTAAACAATTTTTTTGCCAAATATGCCTGAAGTACCTTCTTTTACGATGTTTACGCATGCCATTTGTTTTTAATCGTTCTGATATATTCAGACCTGTCCTTACGCCACCTACCAAAAATCGGCACGAACTTTCCGAACAACCCAATATATAGGTAGTCATCGGTATAATATGAATAGGAAGTTCATTTGTAAACAATCATGGCAGCCAAAAATAAATCGAAAGCGCAAAACAACTGCGGGCTAATCCATCGTGACGTCACAAAATGGAAGTCGTTGGCAAGAAATCAGTACAGTGTTCTAAAATTTAACAGACTTCCTAAAGGAAATTAATAATGAAATAACCAAGTACAAACACGCGGGAATTAAATAGGTAAGCGAATATTTACGTGGTGTAGCTATATGGAATTATATAATTGCATAAAGTATCAATGATGTAAAAATAAGTAGCCATGTTTTTAAAAGAACAACAATAAAAGGTTATAGGACTAAATTTTAAATTTTAGAACTATATTTCTTTGTATTTTACTATATTGATAAGGCACAATATTCAAATACTATTACCCGCAACTGATTTAAAAGTATCTCATACATAAATATTATATAGAATAAAAAAAATTATCTGCAGCTTACTTGTCAACTCGTCTGTTTCGATATGAAGCAGTTACATTTTTTCGTACATTCTCTAATCATGAGAATGAAACAAGATGAATTATCATATTTGCGCCAAAATTTCTGTTAATCTGACACATTTTTTTTTACGCCGAGAAATGACATATATCCCAAATTACATGCACCGTTTGGGCAGAGGCCAAAAAACGATTGACTTTGTGTTCCCGAACCAAGTTCGGAATAATCCAGACGCTTATTTCCAATTGTACTGTGTTCGAGAGAGCTGTTCCTATGTGAAACTGTCCTACTTCGTTGTTTCAACTAAACATCATCCAAAACGACGATGTAAATTCCGGTCTAAATGCGCCGTTTTGTACGTTTTACCTGCGCAGTTCCAGACGTTGCAGGCAAAACGTAGCGGCTGGAGAAGAAAACTGCGCAGTTTTGTGAAAAATCAGTACATGGGAATGAAATACTTAGGTCAAGACCATAGTCTTCGGAAAACTGGAGCGTTTTAATTAAGCAGGTAAAACGTTTTAAAATATGCTGAGTGTGGGTCGCGTGCAGGTTCATGGGTGTGCGCAGAGGGGTTGATGGGAGGTCATAAGCCCCTTATTAAGTATACATATATTCCATATACCGTGTATGTAACAAATTTCTATATATATATATATATATATACATACATGAAGGGCTCGAAAATCCGTTGTCATTGGTGACTAGATTTGCAGTTACCGAATAGGAAAATTTTCTCTACAACAGGTTCCAAAAATTTCTTGATGCGGGAGAGTACAGTTTAATGTGATTTTTTTAAGCCCTAAATATATGCACTCTTTCGCTTCTAGACAGGGTATTCAAAAAGGTCTCAAAAACTAAGACGTAGAGGAGTGGTGACAGAGGGCATCCTTGTCTGACTCCTCTTTTGACCTTGAAGCTATTAGTAAGATGATTATTCACCAAGACTCTACTTTCCATATTCGTATAGAAGGCTCTAAGCACCTTCGTCATCGCCGGTGGGAAGTTGTTTGCTTCCAAGACAGCGAAGAGGTAATTATGGTCTATCCGATCAAAAGCCTTATCTTGGTCTAAGTTCATAAGGCATGTTGTTTCTCCTCTCTCGTGGAAAAAATGAATTATGTTTCTGATGGAAACTAAGTTCATTTTAAGGTTCCTTCCTGATGCTCCGCAGGTCTGATATTCGCCCGTTAGTTATTTTATTGTCTTTTGAAGTCTACGAGCTAGCAGTCTGGCAATGATTTTATAATCTTCATTAAGTAAAGTGATAGGCCTCCAGTTGGAGATCTTATCTCTGTTTTCTGGTTTTTTACAAATTAGCGTTACAACACCTTTCTTCATTGATTCAGGTATCTCACCCTCATGAATGAGTTTGTCAATTACCGCGTAGAAGGTTTCCTGAAGGATATCCCAAAAGATACGGTAAAATTCGCTAGGAAGGCTATCGGTACCTGGTGTTTTATTTAATTTTCCCTTCTTGACCGAAATTCGAATTTCCTCTTTCGTTATATTTGCGTCCAGTGCTGTATATGTTTGCGCAGAGATCTTTTTAGCATCAGTAAGAAAAAGATGTTGAATTTCAGGGCTCGTTTCTCTTCCACTTGCAAAATTAGAAAAATGTGAGAAGACTCTTTCTCGAATTTCTGTCATCGACTTCAGGAGATTTCCTTCATCGTCTTGGAGGCAATCGAGGAAGGTATTCTCCCTCTTCTCTTTAATTTTCTTAAAAAAGAACCTTCCACTGTTGCCGTTGTTTGTCACTTTAGTTCTTGCTTTCACTTCGACTTCATTCTCTCATTTCTGAACTTGTCAATTATTACCCTAGTTGCATCAGCCGCTTGTTGCATCGCCTCATCTTTCCGGGGACTATTGATCAAAAGACGGAGAACATGTTGCCAATTCATTAAGTTTCCATTTTCCTCTAACTTTTCCATCCTAGCGAAGTCAATCGCCCGATTCTTGACCTCTTGCTTAATAGTCTCCCATTTGACAAGCGGATCCAGGTCCTGTTGTTGAATACGCTGTATAGTCTCAATAATTATTGTTTGGAAGCGATCCTCATTCAGGTGCGAGATGTTCATTTTCCAGAGGCCTTTACCAAAGGCGATATGGGTCTCTTCACCCTCAAGGGTCATTTCTACTGCCGAGTGATCAGAAACATATATACTGGGACCGTTCAGAGGCAAAACGTTAATCGTCGCACAGTGTAAGTGGGTATTTTTCGAAAGATAATATCTATCTAACCGACTTGAAATTCCATCACGTTGCCAAGTCATTATACGATGAGCATTTTCTTGAAGCCAGAGATCCTCTAGGTCATAATCCATTATCAGTTTTCGAAGATTTCCACCGATCTTCCGAACGGAATAAATCCTGCCTCCTAGATGGTCTCTTTGATCAAGGATGCAATTAAAATCTCCGGTTATTAAAATATTACACTTGTCCCTAATGAAAAAGTCTAGATTGCTATAGAAATCTTGATTTTCCTTATAGACGTTTGGTGCGTATACACAAATGAATCGGAGATCACCCGGAGCCCAGGATAAATCAATGCAGACCACCCTACCTTCAGCATCAGAAAGAGATCTAATGACATTATTTTTATATCTTTGTCTTACATAGATTGTGACTCCTCTACTGCGGGAACTACCTGGGCTAGTAAATGTCATCATTCCGATGTTTTTTCCAAAATTTTCTGCCTCTTGATTATTTTCAAAATGCGTTTCTTGAAGGCATACAAAATCATAATTGGATGAACGAATCCAAGAGGATATCGTTTTTCTTTTCATATCATCTTTAAGACCCTGGCAATTTAGGGTCACGAAATTGGCCCTAAAGGAGAGCATGGCGAAAACAAAGAAAAGGCATCAAAAACGCAGAAGCGACCAAGACAAAACGAAACCCCTAAGCAAGGTTCGTCGACGTCTGGACCATCTCCTTTTTTCTCTTATTTCTCGTTGTCTTCCCGTGTTTTTTACGCTTTAATATTTCTTCATCGAAAAGATTCGAAGACAAGCTCTTCCAGTTTAAATCGTCTGAGGATGAACTGGCTTCTTTAATGTTTAATGATTCCTGGCTCGAAACTTCATCAATGAAGTATGTTCCGCCACAAGCATCTTTATATTCTTTTCTTCCGGAAGGTTCTTTAACTACATCTAAATTTTCATTTGAACAGGAAGGAGGGGGAAGAAACTCTTCCACTGTCTCCATGTGGGCCATTACGTCCTCTATACTCGTAGAAGAAAAGTTTTCTACAGTTGCCTCAACGTTAATTTTTCCTGTAATCTTTAAATTGGTTTCTTCGTTGCCGAGCTCCATGGAATTCATGGTTTCAGACATCTCTTCTACTTCGTCACGTCGTGGTTCTTCTACTCTTCCGGCTACTCTCTCTGCATATGTCAATTCCCTGGATGGACATCTTTCGCCCTTGTGCGCTTTGCCGCAAAATTGGCAAGCATTCTCACATCTCCAACTCATATGACTCTGTTGACCACAGTGGAAACAGGCCACTGTGGGACAATCCTTGGCGAGGTGATCTTGCTGTTCACAGATTGAACACATTTTTATGACGCCGGGGTAGTAAACTACGCATCTGCTCCCGGCAATCCATAGCAGATTGGGAACATTCTTCTTCATTTCAATTTGCACTCGGACGTGACCATTCCTGATGTCGGAACCGCTAATTTTAACGAAGTCAATCTTTATTACCTTGCCATACGTCGAAAAAAAACTTTCAATGTTTTCCCTTGAGGCTTCATAAGGTAT
>QLNU02015360.1:70817814-70831447 GCA_006491805.2 Dysdera silvatica
ACATCTGAATAATTACATCAACATTTATCTTTTCACAACATTAATTTCATGGTAAAGATGAAACGACACACTGCGCAAAATATTAAATAAAATAAAACACATTAACACAGTTTAAATTTTAACTGTGTTAATGTGTTTTATTTTATTTAATTAATTTCATGGTTACTAAACTAAGGGAAATCTTTTGTACACCCACGGCTTTGGTTCGTACTGAATACGGGTTTTTTTTTCACATTTGTAACAGCTCAAATAAGCAAACCACCATACCCCGGGCAGAATCCAAATTAGTGGCTTTTGGGTTACCATCTAGATACTGGGCACACTAAGGTACAGTCCGTTCGCGGAAAATTGGCGGGTAGACCCTTAAAATTCAAAGGAGCTGACGTCAACAGACGGCTTGTTTCATTATAGTAGAGGGTAGAGTGTTTTTCATAACTGGTTTTTCGGGCGTGAAAAACCGGTTATCAAAGACGCCCTTCCCTCTACTGAAATGAAACAAGCCGTCTGTGACGTCAGCTCCCTTGAATTCTAACGGTACTACCCGCCAATTTTCCGCGAACGGACTATACCGGAAACAGCCACATAAAGTATTATTTTAGCACTTACGGTATTAAAACTTATCTACCACATTAAAAGCGAAGGTTATGCAGAGAATTAAAACAATAAGATTTATTTTTAAACATCCATGGTTTTAGCTCGGACTAAAGCTTTTTAACTCAGAAGGCTATAAAACAAGGAAATTACCATCGACATTGGGTTAGAGTCCAACTATGGTAAAGCCACTTTTTATGTTTTCTACACTTTTTTTTTTCAAATAAACTCTATTCTAAGTTAAGATCGTAACTGTACATAATCTTGTATAAATTTCATGGACTTATAGTCCCTCCAGAACTTTCGGCTTCAATGCCGAGGCTCCTCCTGTACTTGTAAAACTGGGAAGATTTAATAAATCAAATTATCTCCATCAAGGAAACGCCGGCATTTATTTTAATTTTAAAAAATTCTTACATCGTAAGCAACCTGAAATTTTAAATTTCTTGCATCGTATTTTAATTTATAAACAACTATGGACTAGAGAAAAAAATCCGCTAAATATTCATTTTTTAATTCAAATATATGTTCAAAACTTTAATTAAATTTAAATACATTTTACATAATTTTTCATGGTATACTTTTCTATCTGAGGGTCCTATCTGTTTCCAACGCAGAGTTAAGTATATTATTTAAAATTTTTGAATATTTCTTTACAGTTAAGTTAATTTTGGATAAAATATATACATATTAATATGTGTTAGTTATTTAAAATTTATTAGTTTATTATATTCATGAGTTATATTTATTAGTTATTTATATATTAGTTTTGTATATAGTGCTTTTTTAAGCAAATGTTTTCGTTGCTCTAGTATGAGTGACTCCAAATGTCACAATATTAAATAATATATAAAATAATAGTGACGAAAGGGACTAATTTAGCTTCATCTGCATACGATAATCTATTCTACATAGAGTTTGGTAAGTGCCTACATGTGATCAGTCTTGTTCCCATAATCCATCAAAAAATTGTGAAATAAAGCCATCTTGAGCAACTTCTGTGACAATGTTTCACAGCCAGTAAATTAGTTTCAGCATTCAACCGCGTTTCTCTCCTTGCATCTTTTCCTCCATAAATTATACGACCAGAGAGAGCAGCTGAAGCAGATATAAAACTAGAGAATACAGCGAAACTAAGGGCGGAACGGAGGTTAATCCTGTTAATGGGGTCTCCAGCATCTAATCAGTTCTGACCGAGATTCGAAAGAGGGGAAAGTATCTCTGTGGATGAAGAAGAATAATCCGATTTGCACTGCCTCTACGAGACCTCACTAGCAGCACTGATGAATCGACTTTTACGAGACAGAGGCTATCGCATTCCAAGTTCCACAGTTGTAATCCAGTTACACTTGGAACTAAGCGGCAAAATTAGCGAACGGTACTTTTGTTACAAAGTTTGGAGATAAGGGCTGAGAGTTCATGAATGCTGGACATCCTATTAGGATTCGCCGAGACTTTTCCTCAGGCATAGTTTTGTTATTTGGAAGAAGGGCAGAAAGCTCTATATACAGAATAAGTATCAGAAATTGAATTCAAACCAATATGACACATAAAACAATATCTTTCATCTCCATGCCAACTCGTATTGAACTACACTATTGCTCAAAATTAAAAGATAATCTATAATAAAAGTACCTATAACTTACAGTGTTATGAAGAAAACACAATATTGTGAGTTCAAGAAAAATCACTGCACTCTGCAGTTCATCTCGTGAACTCGAAGGTATGACCAATGAACTACATATGTAATCTCTACATACAATAACTACATATAATCGCTTAACTACACGTGAACTAACTCATTCACTGAACGAAACGATGAATGATTTTGCCCATTTATCCTAAAAGAACAGATTCGGTGATTCTGTCGTTGCACGAGATGGAACGCTGATATATTTTGTATATCTTAAGAAATTCTAAGTGGTATATAACTATTGGTATGAAACTTGTGCAAATTGTAAAGATGGAAGGAGGAGAAGCAGCATAAAACTAAAGGTGCCATATATGCTTATAAAACGCTAACACCAAGCGTAATCGCCCGAATAATGCTATATTGCTCTCACGACGATTCCTCATACTGCTTACGAGGCTGTAAATCAGTTTTTAAAGCAGTGGATATGTTTACATATTAAGTAACTTTAACTTCACTTTCTTCCATATAATACAATTTAATATCAATTAGGCAAGAATTTGATGTGTGTATTCCTTAATTTTGAACAACTCGTGTATATAATGATTTCATTTTCAAAAAATTTTATTTAATAGAAAAGACACATGAAAGTAAATGATCGAAAAAGAAAAACAGCAAGCAATATTATCAAAAATGGTTATTTTAATTATATAGCGGTTTTTTTTAATAAAGAAACGAAGGAACTAACGAACAAATGAATGAGTTAACGAATGTTGTGTGTTCTTTTCTTTACTTTCCACTGGATCTAATTTGAATTCTGTTAAGCAAAAGAAAATTCATAGTTTTGCCCATATTTTCAATTAAAATACGTACTTACAAATAGAGGTTAGGAATTTTGAAGTAACAAATACGCGTATCTATATAATATTTATCAATTTGGTCCTTCTGTATGACATTTATCAGAGACAGATTTAGATCACATGGCCCCCGGTGTGAGCCTAAAATTTGACGGACCCCCGACAAAATATTATTTAGTTTCAAAATAATTCTTTTTTGACACAGTTTTTTGTTAGGGGGTGGGATCTCCTCGATAGTCAAAGTAAATCTCATTGCAAGACGGAAAGCCACGATAACAATTAAAATTTCCCTATAACAAATATAACACGTAATTAAACCACAAGTATGTTTTCGAATGAGCCAAAAAAAATTAAATCGATTTCAGTCTTTCATAGGTTTCAGTGATCTGAAATGTCCTCTGTACAGTCAAATAAGTTCAATCATTTTGATGTAGCTTTTACTTTCCGAATTTCTTACTTGCAGTGCCATATTGCATACATACGAAGAATCCGTTCGCAGTATTTATTCTGTATTAAGCCTGAGTTTATTCTTATCGGTTACAGAAAACGTGGGGAAGTAAATATAAGCATTTAGAGAATTTATAAAACATCAATTTGATTTATTGAAACATACTTAAGTATAAGTGCTTAGATTAGTGTTTCTCAACGTTTATGAGGCCGCGACCCAGTAAATTAATTTTTTATTCGACGAGGTCCTAGTTCCAATAAATTTACTCATGAATACCTTTATACTTTTTAAAATTACTACATTAAATTGTCATATGTATGACTAATTAATTATGGCATAGCTTATGGCATGATTAATTATGTCATAGTTAATTATGGCATAAATTAAAAAGTATGAATACACTCCTTCTATTAATATGAACTTTGCTGATACAGTTCCATGCTAATTACTAACTGGCATTTACAACACACGTTATTTCGTTTAATTTTAAGAACGGAGGGTGCACGGCACGTTGTAATAATCGACTTGAAGGCACCTTTTATGACCGTCCACAATGAGCGAACGGTACACCATTGCTCGAATGCTAAAAAATGTTGATGTCTGAAATTTCTTGATCATTCATGAATATTTATATATTTAAAAATACGCGGCTTGATCGCTGGCAGTTACTGCACAATGTATTTAGGCATTCGGGGCCTGAACTTTCCGACGCATTTACGACTATTATTGTACTTGGAATATTTGTTGAATATATGTTGAATGTGTGCCTGAGGAAGAGCATTCCAGATTGCTTGTATGCAACCCCAAAGTTCATCTGTAGTAGCTATGGGACGAGGATCACGAGCGAGACGCCGACCAACGAAATCCCACACATGTTCAATCGGCGACATATCCGGCGAATAGGCAGGCCAAGGAAGAAGCTGTATCTGTTGTGATGAAAAGAAGTCTTGAACATTCCTGGCAATATGTGGGCGGGCATTGTCCTGTTGAAATACAGCTCCGGGAATGCCTTGAAGGAAGGGAACAACTTCGGGCTCCAGAACTTCATTGATGTACCGGTTGCTGTTAAGATTACCCACAATTCGTAGCAGCTGAGATCGTCCATGATACGCAATCGCACCCCAGACCATAACGCTGGGGGTTCGTCCACTATGACGTTGGATAATGCACTCCGGAAGGTGGCGTTCACCGGTATAGCGTCTAACACAGATGCGGCCATCACTGTACCCCAAATTAAAGCGGGATTCATCAGAAAACACCACTTGTTGCCAATCAGCACGCCAGTCTCTATGTCCATGAGCCCATTGTAGCCGCAGGCGCCGATGGTTTTGCTTCAGGAGGATCCTGTAGAGATGCCAACCTGAGAAAGTAGTCATCAGTAAAAAAGTCAAGAATTTTCAGTAGTTTTCAGTAAAACCACATTCTTTTATTTCCGGCAAAAAGATTTTTTATAAGTAAAGCACTTGCATTATTACAAAGCAATATATGTACCCCCCCCCCTACCACCTTGAAACAACATGCAACTATTCCCAATAATTTAACTCAACTCTGTGTGTTTATGCACTAACACAGTGATCACACTCTCACCAATACCATTTGTCGCAGGAAAAATGACCTTTTGTATCAGTTTTGTAGCAGGAAAAATGGCTTTCGGCATCGGTTTTTTGTAGGGAAAAAAAACCCTTTTGCATCAATTTTGTAGAAGCAAAAAAACAAAAAAGCTTTTGCACCAACTTGGTAGAAGGTATACAATTTTATATTTTGTACAGGAAAATTGGTTTTTACATGAGTTTTGTAGTAGGTAAAAAATAGTTTAATCAAATGAATGAGAATGAGCACAATAAAGATGAAAAGTCACATGCTTCATTGAAAAAGTAAAATTTCGTAAATATCAAGTTCTTTGTTTCTTTTTCTGTAATTTTGAAACCTCTTCCCTGTTCTTCTCTTGAGAAGCTAAAATTGTTGAAATACGCAAATTAGCTTTTGTCAACAAAATTAATTACAGCACATTTAAAAAGTTCACAATTTTGTTGGTAGGCGCCGCATAAAGGACGAAATTGCGCATCGAAAAAATTATTGCTCGTTAATTGATGTTAAAATCGTTTTTTAAGTCAAATCATTAAATTGTTTTGTTTTTTTTAAGTTCCAGAAACAGGCACCAGGTGGCGTTTTTTCACAGAATAGGATTATAAATTATGTAAATTAATTAAATATATTGATTAGGTAAATTTACTACTGAATTAATCTGCACGCCTCTGCGTGTGTAGATAACGAAAGCATAAGGGGGGAAATAATGACGTCTCACGTAACTTAAAAAAACAGTCTCATGTAACGTTTACCACTAGCAGATAAACATACACACCCCGCTACAGCCCTCTATTTATACGGATCCATCAGTAGTTCAGAGGGCGCTGCTCAGCCCACGCATAAGCGATGACTCTGAAATTCTAATCATTTGAATAGCATACCCTAATTTGCATTTCCTGAAAGTTTCAGGTCAATCACGTGATTCCTTTATGGTGTTGCAATTTTTACAAACATGCGTATATATGCACTTTTGTCCATTTTTGCTTAACTATAGCTTTCAAATTGTTTTCTGATATTTTATCCTATACTGAATCATGAATTATTTTCGATTTCTAATTAGTTAAACTTTTGAGTGACTTAAGTTTTCTAAGTGAGATCTTGTCAACTATATTTTCTTTTCCTTTCGAATATTTTCGAATATCGCCATGGATCATGTTTACTTCTATATAGATTACTCTTTTGTTTTACATAACTTCTATGTAAATGATTCCAATTCAGAATATTAATGACGGAATTTAGGTAATAAATATCGTATATTTAGTTTTTTGTTTTAGAATATAATCAATATTAATTTATTCAACAAATCTGATATTTGTCCAACTATTATTTTGAGAACCATTTATATCAGGCACCAAAACATTCACGTAACAATCTACTTAGAATTTCTATGTATTAAAATTACCCGCATCCTTAAATATATTTCAATATTTCCATAAAAATAATTATATTTTACATTAGTCATAACCATGTGACAAATTGCAACGAAATGCATGTCATTCATGAACAATACAGGGTGATTTAGAACTAATGGAACACGCTGAAAGGAGTGTTAAAGGACGTCGAACAAGCCATATTATTAGGATAAAGGATAATAAATACATTGATATTCTGAGAATAAGCTTCAATGAAAGAAATAAGGAAAGCCGTGTAAACTATTTGAATTGTCAATGCCAAAAGTAAGAACGAAAAAAAGTAAGGATGGGGCAGTATTATTTATATATGGGACCTGACTTTTGGAATGAGTTGCTAGATGCATTAAAGACCTTGAGCAATAGTGTAAAATTTAAAAAGGACCTAAAGAAATACTTAATAATGCAGATGTAAAAATGGGGAAAATTAAAATTAAAAAATGATGCGGAGAAAAAGAGTGTATTAATGGGATAAATTATAGAGTGAGAAATGTCAAAGCGGATGCTTGAATTTCTTTTTTTGTGTGTGTGTGTGTGTGTGTGTGATAGTGTCGATTGCAGGTGATCATAATATTTAAATAAGTTCAAGGTCCCAAGTCTGTTATAACTGATGACATTTTCTTGGGTCCTTTCCTGGTGTTGTTATTATTTTTTATTCTTTTTGCTGTGCTGTATACTGACTGTTAATATGACTGTACTAGAAAAGAATAAATGAAGGTGTATATTATTATTATTATTATATTTGGCGAAATCTCCATGTCCACAAAGTGCCTAATTTGGCTGTGGAGTGGAAGAATTATTTACATCCACATCGTTACTACGTAGGCAATTACATGCACAAAAAAAAATGTTTTTTGACACATAATTTAAGTGATTGACCTAATAATGCAGCAGATTAAAAAAAATTAAATCGGAAATTCCCTTCTCTGGCACTGAGTACTGTTGCCATTTAGTCATCAAAGGTATGGAAAACGATTCTTTTACCATACTGGAGGCAACTGGAAATTGTCAAGCATGCGTAATAGGTGAAGGAGATCAAAAGAAACAACTTTGGTCCAGTGAAACAATGTCCGAAAATGAGCCGTTCTGGAACTACAAGGATATTATTTGCATCCACATTAGTTAATCATGTAACAAAATTTGGAAAATTTGCCGTTCCGGCCTAGAACCATATTGGAAAAGGTTGCACCACTTACTATAGTCCAAAGTGCTTACTATAGTCCCATGGCCAAATTTATGCAACTCGGGAATTTATGGACCAAACATGAGCCTCACTTTGTTTTTTCATGCCAACATAGCAGCGATGTATACGTAAATAATACTTTCACTCTACAGCCAAACTCTCTCGTTTACGGACATAGAGATTTCACCAAATATAGCTTATTTGACGTCCTTTACCACCCCTTTCAGTTTGTTCCATTAGTTCTGAATCACCCTGTATGGTAACACGAACTGGATCGTCGAAAAAATTAATCTACGCCGGAACACGAATTTTGATATTTGAATAGAATACAAATTAAAATCGAGTATCCAATGATGTATTCGAAGTTAAAGCATTCCTTATGCCAATGAAAACAATTCAATTATAGAAATATAAAAATGCAAGAATGGTTTCCAATAAACCTTTAAAAGTTATTAATGAAGTCTTAGATAAATGCGTAAAATGAGAGAGCCTATTAAACTAATGAAAATAAAACAAAAGAACATTTAATAAGTCACTTAAAATTTTTGTTATTGATAACTGAAATTTTTTCGGCGTAATGAAATATGATAACGAAGTGTTTCTGAATGTAAGACAAATTTAATTTTATTCAAGTAAAATTGCTACATGTGCATACGTACTTCAAAAAATTTTCATTTCTTAAGAGTTTAAATGAGTTATTTAGAAATATGATAATACACTAATATCCCGTATTCTAATAAGAAAGTGCATTACCTAGATTTCAAATAGATCCGAAAACGAAGAAGAAAAGATTGAAGTAGTCAGAATGTTTTTCTGACGAATCTTAAAACTGCTTTATTGGAATTCTTTCAGCGACCAAGTTTTCTGTTTTTCCATCTTATTAGCAAATTAGTAAGACTACACATCTTTACAAATTAATTTTCCTTTCGTAAAGTTTTTATTTTAAAATAAATGTGCACAAATAAAACTAAACGTATAAATCTTAAATATATGCGTTGAACTTTCACTTGTAACATACGTATTTTCTTTTCAAAAGTTAAATATATCGATATCATATTTAAAAAAATAATAAGGTAAAAAAATACATAAATTATATTTGCAGCTATTAAAATTTTCATGGAAAAAGGTTTAAAACTTGTGTGCTGTGTTACACGATCTTTACGGAAGAGTAACTATGTTGAGCACATGCGCAACATTTTGTTAAAGGCCATCTAATATTCCAAATTTTGACGTCAATTTCGTGTTAAAAGAGGAGCAATTATTATTATGATTTAGCAGAAAAAACTTCGTGGTGGGAGGGGGAGGGATTTTTACTTCTTGAAAATGTGTTAGTAAGCATTTCAAATGTAATATTTACTCAATGTAGGAAAAGAATCTTAGCAAAGGTCTCAGAAATTATAGGGCAATACCATTTAAATCACGAGAGATTTGCCAGGAAACGAACACCGGCTGTTGAAACCCCCAAATTTTTCCTCTTGAATTTTGGCGAAGTTAATTAAATTGGTTTCATTTTTTATCTTAATTAAACTTCGACCAATCCTTTCAAATAAAATTTGTGAATTAAAAACTCGGATAATTTCCGGCGACAAGTCCCAATATGGCGCCCACACCAAATTTATTCTCTCTATCTCTCTCTCTCTCTCTCTCTCTCAGAAAAGAAGAAAGATTTGTTCTTGTTCTGGGGTAAAATTCATCCGTCCCGATTAATGAAATCGATGAAAGAAGCCTGAAGTCTTTAGAAAGTTTTAAAATTATTAATTTGACTTGAAGTTTAAATTAGTTTTTTACTTTTCATTAACTTTAAATTTTAATAAAGATAATATTGAGAATATCATGATCTGTTGAAACTCATAACGGTTCAGTTGAATTCTATGATACCGGGGTATCAGTGCCGTTTTGTGTGGTAGAAGAATAGGTTTATTGTAGGCGCTTTTCTAATGTTTGAAACGAAGAGCTTATAACAAAAGACTGTGTCTGTGTTATTTTTAATCAACTTTTTTTCCGTCTTAGGGCTGGCTAATTTTCAACCATTGCCAATCTCAACATAAATACCTTATTTAAAATATGCTCGTGGGACAAACAGTTATGTGAAAAACAGTCATCAATGCATATAATTTTAAATCTAGTTACTGTATCAGAAAATTGTAATTATGCGGTACCTTGCTTCGAGACAGCTATTTAAACTTTATCGTTTTCTGACATGATTCAATCCCCCCCCCCAACCTAAAAATTGAGCAATTCTGCTGAAATATTTTTGTTTTTGTTTTCATAATTACATTCGATGGATTTTTTTTTCCTTTTTAAAATACTTTTTATTTCATGAGAATCTACATGTAATTGAGATAAAAGGGTTTTCTTATCTTGAATTGGAAAATTTTATGTCGCACTAATGACCGAAGGACATGATAATCTTGAAGAGCTAAAGAGGGCCTTTCTCCTGAACCGCATTATGGATGGATTGGGCCCACTTCTATTACGAAATCGATGGAAAATGGCAACGTGAGTGCTTTCTTCAAACGCGATCAATTTCTGACTAGCTGAAAATTGATGAGTGTTCTTTTCATTTCATCTTCCTCAAATTTTCTTGACATCTTATGCATTACGCCAAAAGCGTGAAGCTGAAATCCGCCGATAGTAAATGGCCAAAGAGTATACAGGGTGTTTAAAAACACCATATAAACAGTATATTTTCATAATTCTTACGCCATACCGAGGAAATTTGCAAATGGCTACCATAGTCGGAAATCAAAATTTTTTAATATATTTCAGATAATATTTTGCCCAGTGAAAAAAGAAGTGGCGTTTCCACCTTCAAACGAAAGGCCGAAATTTCCTTTTATCAGTTGTCTAAAGTTGACGTCAATCTGGGAATTCAAAAACTAGATGTAGAAGAAGCAGCCTTATTTTTGATGTGTGTGACGCAATAAAACCACCAATGTTTTGTTTCAAGTTAACCACCAAACTGTAAAAAAAAACAAAAAAACGTTGAAATGTTTTTCAGAAAAATGTATTCACAACTTATAAAAACGTAATTATTATTTGAAAGCTGAGTATCGATATTAGATTGCTATCGATTTTGCTTTTTATACAAAGGAAGCCTAATATTACGTAATATTTTTTTTTTTACTTTGGCGTCGTTTAAAGTTCTTTGAGAACTTGTTTGGCGCAGTATAGCCCAGATGCTCTTGCGCCATAAAAAAGCCAAACAATCAATCAATCAATCAATAATTGAGAACTTGATTCGAATATTTTAGTAAATCTTATAAGTTATCAAATGAAAAAAAATTAAATTAATTAAAATAAGAAACGAAATGTTTTTAAAATAAAAATTATCAGTTTGGTTTACTGATTGATTTATGACTATTGACAAAAACGGGTTGTTAATGACGTTAATGTAGTTTAGGGGATAAAAATTCTAGATATATAGAAATATAAATTGTTTTATTTAAGATTTAAAAGTAGCATATGGGGAAGTAATATCGTTAGAAATTTTGTTTGTTTTTGCTTGAGAAAGAGAAAAATTATTTTTAAGAATAAGTAAAAATATTGCGTGTTATTAATAACAAAGTCTTATGAATAAGTAGCATATTTTCGATTTGATTTTGTTTGTAACAACGCGACAATTCTTAAATCTATTTTTGGTTTGTGTATATTTAAACAGGGTTTGCTGGTCGTATTCTAAAGGGGCTAGCGTATTCTAAAGGGGCCGTAGGCGCCCATATGGGAGCAGAGGGGCTCAAGGCTCCTAGCCATTTAAAAATTGTATTTTCCCGATTCTGCTATGCATTTACTTTCAAAAGTTTTACAGTCACATTTTAAAATAAGGTACTTTTTAGCTCATTACTAATTGTCAAGCAATATCAATTATTTTTGTAGCATTTTAGTATCTTGTACATTCATTAATACATATTAATAACATGTTACATATATTATTAACAGCCTTCGGAATAGGGTAATCATTTTTCTCAGCGCCTCCCTCTCAATACTCATATTGGCGCCCATGAAAGGAGCATCCTTAAATTGCCAATCATGAGGTACTAAATAAGTGTAAACATATTTGTTTGTTTCGAAAGATTATGATATTCAATTCTTTTACATATGTTCGTATAAAACAAATGTTGGGACAAGGTTATAAAAAACGTCTTCATTTACATTAGCCCAGTTTTTGTAAACGGATATTAAGCTTAATGAATATTTTTTGCACTGGGTTTAGAGTTGTATTCAAAACATTCCATTTAGGAAATCTACAAATTTTGTAGCATTTCCTTTTCAGCCTACAAATACAAATTTTTTCATTATTGAATATAATAGTTCCAAAATTGTTCTTACACTCAAAAGAAATATAGGAAAAAATGACTCTGCAGTCCCGAATGGTCAGTTATTTGCAAAAGTTGTGGACTGCATTCACCAAAATATGTATATTTGTGAATTTTTTCTTTATCTTTCAATAAATTATTATGAAAAAAAAAATCTTTAAAACTGCCATCCGTCCAGTGAGTGAAATATAGGGTGAGGTGAGATAAAGGTTGGACAAAAATCAATATTTTCTGTCATTTTTGCATTTATTGAGATTTTGAAATCTAGTTTGTTTCTTTCTATTAGCTTATAGCAGCCGAATTATCTACGTTTGAGTAAAAATTGCTGTGTCATTAAATAAAAAAATAGAGGGAAAAAAATTTGTCCAACTTTTACCCGCCAAGCGAGGTGAAGGTTGGACACTGGCGGGTAAAGATTGGACAGTGACTCTCACAGTTTTGGCCTCCATATTGGGCATCTATTAAGGAAGAAGTTTGACAATCGTATATTATACATTCTTGTGTAAATTATGTATTTTTGGACACTCAATTCATCATAAAAATTATAATTCCTGGTGTGCGCGAATTGAAAACTTTTATACGAGTTGCCTTCATTTTTAAAACTTTTGAATCATTGATGGAAATAGCAAATAGCCTATAAATGAGAATGATAACTCCATTAAACACAGTAGGCAAAATAGACTAAAGACATGATTTTATTAACTTATTAAAAACATTAAAAAAGCAACTTAAGATAAACATAAAAACATAATAGCTTACTAAGCTATTTAAAACTAGTTAGGCCTATCTATTTGAAGATTTCCTTTATTATCTTCAAAATCTCGGGGTTGCACGGGTGTGGTTACACAAATGTTTGGCGCGTTTCTTTCCTCTTATGGATATTTTGCGGATTTTTTATTTGGTGGTTTTTTTAACTTTACAATTTTTTAAATCGAAAGTTTTTAAATTTTTATTTTAATCAAAAGTTTTTAAGTTATGGAGTTTTTGTTACTTTTTTTTCAATCGCGAGGTGGTTTTTTTTTGGGTTTTTTTTTTCAATATTTGTTTAACTTTTTAAATCATTTAAATTAATTTTTCTTGAAGTTCACGAATGTTAAACTCATGATTACACGTTGTCTAATATAATTAAATTCAACATAGAATTAAATCCGCCAGATTAATTTTAAGATTTTGAGACTAAATACATGGCAAAAGCGGCTAAACGTTATTGTCTTATTATGATTTTTAAATAATTACAAGTTTGTAATTAGATAATTTCAATCACATTCAAATTCTTATTTTAAAGTATAGTCTATGATTGGTGATTTCATTTTAACCCCAGCTCTCACTTTCGTTCCTAACAATTATCAACATTTTCCAACCAAGTCTAGCGTGAATTTTCACATTAGGTTTGGTTCCAGACATTTTGTCACCAAATTAGTAGAGGTCCCCCACCTCCAAGACGGGGTTCGAAGAGATACAGAACAGGTTCTAACACAATTTCCTTGTGTGTTCTTTTCTAGCTCAAATTTCCCCACAACGATGTGATCTCACATACACCCCGATACCTTTAAAAATAGCTATCTAACTATTTTTCACTTAGCTAGTTGTGACAACTCATCAGCATCACTAG
>QLNU02015360.1:70831547-70860809 GCA_006491805.2 Dysdera silvatica
TCATTAGTTCACAACTCGTCACTATCACCTCTGTCGCTAAACAGGAACCAGGTGTCCCATCATTTCGACCCATTCAGTTTACACTAAAATGCTAAAATCTAAATAATTAAATGTGAATTTAGTATCTTCCTATTTCGGCATTAGATTAACAGGTTCGGACCTTTCTAAAGTTTTAGCTTTTACCATGAAGTTTCCGTGACTTCATATATATATAAATATGGCTTGATCTTTATTTTTTCTTCGTGTAGATGATTTATCACGCAAAATATTTTAATTCTCGCAAAGTATTTTTATTTTACAACAGCCCAGGTTATGTTATCTGGAGTTTAACAAAAACAAATGATCAATTCATCATGATTAAATACAAATAGGGAGCGTTTAATATTTAAGGGAGCTGTTAGTTAATTACGAAACTGGCATCGAATAATTTATCTTGAAGTTTTCAATTTTACATTTAGGTTTGACAGCAAAAATTTGCAATTATACCTGAGGTCCTTTTACAGTGTGAAAGAAATAATGATTTATTTTTTATTGCTAGTTTTTTCCACGCGAGGAGCTTATGACGGGCAGGGCGTTTTAATCACGGTATGATTTATTACCAGCCAGCATTAATCACACGTAGTGACATACGAAACAGCATAAAACGACAGGAAGGAAAAATTGCATTTTGGATTTTTCCATCAGTTGCTTTTTTTTTTTTTTTAACAAATTTGGGTTTAAATAGCACTGGAAATCATTTATTATGGTGGTTATCAAAAGCCAAATTTCAATTTATAAGATAATGCTGAAATTTCACATAGCGTCACGATACGCGGAGGACTATGTATACACACGCTGGCCAAACAAATGAGAACCTTTGTGTAGTTTCCAAAGGTTTCCTTAATTTCAAGTAACAGTAAATACACAATAATATTTAGATTCTGCGAAGGTATTTTCATACACGTGTTCTCATTGTTCATTCTTCTATAAAAACTAACTCGCATCTGCACTAAAACTGAAGAAAAATTCGTTGCAAATATAGTTCTTTGCAATATATTTTTTACATTCTAAACAGAATTGTAATAAGTTAACTGTGGAGGCCAGAAAAGATAGTGATTCTTTCTTTCAAAATTCTTCTAGCACGACGTGCTGGTGCATTGCCACTCATGGAGTAACCGTCGCCACTAGAAAGTAAGTAACGTTTGATATATTGTAGAGTTAAGTGTTAGCAAATAGACATATATATATAGTAAACTTTAATTAGAACGAAAAGCAAACTAATTAGTAAAGGAATCATAAGCCAAAAAAACGCGTATAACATGACAGCTCTCACAGAATTACATTGAAAGAAGATATCCTTCAGCGCCTGCGCAGTCGTATATAGATGGCTATGTAAGCCGGATTGTTCCATTAGATAGAGGGTGATATCGGGACAGTGCAATACAGCTATATATTTAAAAATCCAACATATATAACGTAATGAAATGTTTTGTGTTTTCCTTGGTCCTGTTTCATTCAGCGTTCCTTCGGTGACAAAAACTAACTGAATTTAAAAAACAGCACATGTTATACATCATGTTACCTACAACTACTTAGGCTATATTCACAAGGTGTGCAGAATTCCTTGTTTTATGAGGTTTTTTTCGCATGCTTTAACTTTTATCAGTAGAAACCAAAGTGCAGCTTGATACGCTTGGGCACGTTAGTTGTTTTTATCGCTCTACTGTCCAATTGCGGTGTTTTCAGCACCAGCACCACTCAAACATTTTTCTTTTTTGACGATTTTAACTTTTTTATGAAATCCTAAAAACCAGGAAAGGCTATATTGCAAACTTGAATCAAACTAATGATGTAAATATTTTCTGGTTGCTAAATTGACGTGCCCAATAAAGCTGGCTACTCTTGCTACCATACACGCATATTTCACTATATTTTAAGAGGGTTATAAATTAGCAATGTTACTACTTGTACACAGCAAATCCTCATGTCCAATATAATCCTTTTAAAAGTACAGCAGCTAATTACTTTAATGTTCACTGGCACAGTTATGTTATACATAGATGAAAGAATGTACTTCAGTCAGATTGCTAAGCTGGTTAATTTGGAGAAATTATCTCTTGTCTCTCCTAATAGCTCCATATTATATATACAGGGGGAACCTGCTTAAAGTGACCATTTTTAGGACTGGACTGGACTGCAATGGTCGTGGTAGTCACTATACAAGACAGACTTTGGTATAGGAATGACTATAAGCCCCTATCAGTTCTCTCTTATAAAATGTGTTTACCTTATTCAGGCGGCCACTTTACCATGCTCTACTATATATATATCATCATCGTTGTGCCTTCTCCGATTCGGAAATTAGCGGCCAATATGAACCATAGTTTCCTGTCTCTACTGGCATGGATAATGTCTTTCGTGCTTAGCCTAGTCCAAGCCTGTAAGTCATCCATGTATCCTCTTCTTTTTCTGCCTCTGGATCTCTTCCCCACGATGTTTCCTTTCAGTGCCAGTTGGGGTATTTTGTATTTTTCTTCTCTCACTATGTGGCATCAATAATCTAACTTTCTTCTCAGAATTGAAGTGATGATAGTTTTTCTTTTTTTGTGTTGGATCTGTTCAGCACTTCCTGATTGGAGATCTTGTCAGCCCATTTTATTTTCAATTTTCTTCCGAGGGTCCACATTTCAAAATCTTCGATTCTAATTTTGGCGTCTTTTTTTTTAATGTCCAGGTCTCGCAACCATAAAATAGTATAGGCCAAATATATATATATGTATATATATGTGTGTGTGTGTATATATATATATATATATATATATATATATATATATACAGTTGGAGTCAAGATGAACCTACAACAAACTAAAATCGTGTTCAATAATTTCGCAGAGAAAACAAAAATACAGGTTGAAAACATTGAGCCAAAAATTTCTGATTCATACATTTACCTTGGCCAACTGATTTCAATGGAAGGCAACATTGTAAAAGAACTCAAAAGATGTATTAAGCTTGGATGGAGTGCATTTGGAAGAAACAGTTTTATTCTGAACGAAAATTGCCTTTTTGTCTAAAAAGAAAGTTCTTCAACCAGTGTGTATTGCCATGCCTCTCTTATGTGTCAAAGTCATGGAGTCTAGCAAATGCAGTAATAAGAAAGTATGCAGACAACCCAAAGGATCATCGAGAGGTGCATACTTGGAATAACTAGGAGGGATCGAAAAGGGAACACTTGCGTGAGAGAGCAAAGAGAAGAAGAGGACATCATTGTTAATGTAAAAAGACTGAAATGGCGGTGGGCTGGGTAAATAGCAAGAAGAACTGATCAACGATGGATAACTGAAATTCTTGACTGGATTCTTAAAGATCACCAAAAACTTAGGAAACGTCCTCAAACTAGATGGGCGGAAAAAATAAGAAAACAGGTTAGGGTGATATGGAAGCGAATTGCTCAGGATAGACTTGTATGGAAAGCATTTCCAAGATTTAATAAATTTGGTAAGCATATGTTGTTTTGGACCATTTTCTAATTAAATGTTCATCAACAATTTTCATAAATTTACGATTTTTTAAAACTCTAATAATAGTAATAATTCCTAATTTTGAATTATAAACTATACAAATCCTTAAGTAATCAAAATAATTTTATAATGTTGCCTTGAATACATTCAAAGCTCCAAAAAATGTAAAAAAGTCTTCTTTACACTTCAAGGTAAAAAATGCAATAATAAATTTTTTTATAATTGTTTCGTTTTCATTTCAATATTGTTCGTTTATTATTTGATGATTATCTTTTATTGCTTCATGATTATTTTTTTATGATTTTATGATTATGTTTGATTGTATTATGATTATCTTTTTTATTATTTTATGATTACTTCTTTTTATTATTGTATGAATATCTTTTATATTATTGTATGAGTATCTTTTCTATTATTTTATGATAATTTTTATTTATTATTTTATGATAATCTTTATTCATTATTCTATGATTATCTTTTATAGTTTCATAATTGTTCGTTCATGATCTCACACAAGATTATTTTAGGCTTAATCTTTAATAAATTCATAGAGTAAAACTTCGAAGTTGACAGGTAAAATTAAATACGCTTACTTTAGGGAAAAAAATTTCTGGCAAGAAAAGAAAACTTATTTTATTCTTGATAATTTCCCAAGGCGTGACTTACCTACAATAGCGTGCGTTATAGAAAAAGTTCTCTTTCCAAAAACTAGCGACTTGCGAAAGAGATCTCTCATCATTGCTACCTTACACAAGAGAAATGCTGGAACCTGGATAAGAACGTTGCTGTCCGAAAACAGTGAAAAATAGCTTTTAGGTGTTCGAAGACTTTGACAAAAGCATCGCACCAAACTTTTAAATAAAATCCTAAACGATTTTATGCATCATATGGAAGTACAACCATCGAAAGCAATTGCAAGGTTTTGAAAAAATTGCTTCATTAGATAACATCCGGTCCCTTTTGAAATTTCTTTGAAAAGCATTTTTAAAAGAAAGAGAAAGGAGTGCTAGACACATCTTTTCGTAATCTTCCGTGTTCAGCAAGCCTGAACTTTGACTCAAACAAAGAAATTGCGCGGCAAAAAATGCATTTCGGGCTAATCTATCAAAAAGTCTGACAACTAACATTTAAGTACTGACACACACCGTTTTGCTCGTCCCCTTTCTCTCTGGCCACTACCACCCCATCACTTTCACTGAAGAGAAAGTGACAGTAAAAACTCTTTTTCCTCTTAATAAAAAAAGCAGAAACAATATCCGGCGTTAGTTAAAAAAAAGCAAGCTCTTTTTCTAAAAAGAAATTTTCTTAACAAAGGTACTCTGTTGGAATTCTAGTCTTCGTTTTACAAAAAAAATTGAAACCTCTTATTACATGGCTTGTAATACCCAGTATATCAATCGACGATCCGCCTTATATTGTAAAAAATACATGAAATGTATATTATATATTACAGACAGTAAGTATTGCAATGTAGATAGTCCATTGCTGTTACTGGAATGGTAAATCATATCCTTTACACCAGCTGTCCTCAACCGGTAACACACATCGCAGCATTCGGCCGTTCCCCAGGCTTTGTTTCATAGATATTTGAGACTTTTATTTTCTTTCCTTTTCAACATATCCTAATAATTACTTTATTTGTTTATAGGCATGTTAAATAGAAGGTTAAAGGCTTACAGTAGTAAAAAAGCCCTTTTATCATTTCTAATAAACAACAAGAAACTGAGGCCCGTGTTGTGCATCTACTGACGAAAATGAGAGGACTTTAAACAAATAAAGATTATATAAGGATGTAAGATATTATTACCCTTCACAGGGATAACACAATTGCCAAATAATGGTCAACACAGAAAAGCCTCCGGGGCGAGATTTTTGTGAGTTTTCGTGGGGGAATTTATTATACAATAATTTTTGCCACCCACGTTTAAGTAGCTCAAACTAGAGCTTTTTTATATTAGGAGGAAAAGCTCTAGTTTGAGCTACTTAAACGTGGGTGGCAAAAATTATTGTATAAAGATTATATTCTATTTTTACAGAATCTCAAGGATGGTTAGTTAGAAAATCAATTGCTTTGAAACTAAACGGAATGCTTCGAGATTTTGTTATGACCAAACATATATAAATGTACAGGTAAAATGCATATCCTTGAATTTGATGAAATAGACACTGAAGAGCTAAAACATTATAGCCACCTACCTAATAGCATGTTGTTTCACCTTTGGTACGTAAAAAAGCTGCATCCCGTCTTGGCACATAAAAAAGCTGCAACACGCTTTGGCACATAAAAGAACTGCAACCCACCTTGGCATGGAAGCCACGAGTATTTGGTAGGTACCAGATCGGCAAGCAGCGGTCACGCAGTTCCCAAATATTCTGGGACGGTGGATTTTGAACTCTGAGCCGTTGTTGCATGACATCCCAAATGTGTTCTATGGTATTAAGATCCGGCGAGTTTGGCGGCCAGGACATCAACTGAAATTTATTCGTATGCTCCACGAACCATTGTAGCACAATTCCGGCCTTGCGACAGGAAGTGTTATATTAATGTAAAACTGCGTTCCCCATGGGAAAGACAGACGCCATATAAAGATAGAACTGGTCCGTAATGACATATATATAGTCAATAGTTTTCATGGTGTGTTCTAACTGTCCCAGAGACGTCCATG
The DNA here is from genome assembly GCA_006491805.2 of Dysdera silvatica. Lineage (NCBI taxonomy): Eukaryota > Metazoa > Arthropoda > Arachnida > Araneae > Dysderidae > Dysdera > Dysdera silvatica. Next base: position 70,837,714 of record QLNU02015360.1, read on the forward strand.
AGAATGGCCCCTAACCTTAATACCGCCACAACTAGATATGAGTTCTGGCTCACTTTTCAAAGCCAGAGCCCGAAATGCTTTATGAGAATTTGAGCCCGAGCTCACCAGAGTCTGAAACTTCAAATACAACTTTAACCCTTAGTTTACGATTTAAATTTTCAAAAAAAAAAATAGATAAACTACACTATTTAATTTACTTCGAATTTTCATATACACGTATTTCTACAATCATCGAAAACGAATCGCATAGTTTTTTCCCTTGGAGAATTTCAATATAGAAAACTCAGTTTCCAGCTTCAGTTGCATCCGTCTGATGAGCTCGGGCCCGCCCGATCCCGAAAATTATATAAAATATAGAGCCTGGTTTCGAGATAAGCTCGTCTCATCTCGAGCCACCACCTGCCTGTTTATGACCCGCGGTCCATGTGTCGAAGAACTGTTCTCCTGGAAAACGACGTGCTCTGACACTGCCATCGATATAACGAAGCGGAAGACACTATTCATCCAACCAGGCAACTCCATTCCATAGTCCAGTCACGATGTTCCCGGGCTTACAGTAGGCGTAGATGGCGATGACAATTGGTTAACCGAGGCGCATGAGAGGGCCATCTGCTGGGGAGTCCCATATGAAGTAGAGTTCTCTGAACTATGTGCTCCAAAACACTTCTACTTAGACCTGCATTGTAATCGGCTGTCATTTGATCCAGTGGTTGTCACCGATTTTGCTTCACCAAAGTAGAACGACCTTCGACATCTAGTTTCATTGATGACGCGTGGACATTCAACGCCTTTCCGCCTACTCCTGGTTTCGCCGCCATTCATCCACTTTGCATAGATCCTGACAACAGCAGCTCGCGAAAACCCAATGAGCCATGCGGTTTCGAACATACTCATTCTGAGCTGTCGGGCCATTGCAATCTGCCCGCTATCAAACTCGCTTATATCAGAAGCCTTACCAATCACACACAAACGTAATCGAGAGAATTGAGTCTCGGAATCAATGACAGCAGTTAAATACCCTTCAAGTACCCTCCGGGTCATCCAGGCGGCCCATTCGCACAAGGGGTGGGGGGGTTATAATGTTTTGGCCCTTCAGTGTAGGTTTCAGTATTTTTTTTAATTTAAAAGCGTAAGCTGCGCTTTGAACGATTGCAATTGCTATAACAATATCAGAAAATATATTACTCAAGGAAGTGAAGTTAAAAGCCTAAAGTAATTTTCAAATGGAGAGCTATAAAGTCGTATTTTGAAAACAAAATGTAAGAAAGGTTTATTTAGCAAAAAGAAAGCAAATGGGTTAATTAAAATTCGGTCCGTTCTGTGTTTTATATTATATAAATATCATAAATAATAATTAAGCGTTTTAACTTCTTCGAGGGAATTTGATAGGCTTATTAAATATTAAAGCATACGGCTCGAATATTGATAAATAGAACTAATAAAATAGGTAGGAAATAGATGTAAATAAAGTCGGTAATTGACTAATTTTTATGATATGTATAATATTTTATTCATATTTAAAGTTTCGTTAACGACATTCGTAAACACGCACAATAAACTTTCAATTTAATTTTATATGGAATAATAGGTAAACAGAATATCCATTCTTTCTTTCTTTTTTTTTTTATTTCACTAACTTTTTTAGACGATTTTGAAATAGCACAGTCGAGAAAAAAACGGCTTGCCTTTTCTTATATAACTGATACGTCAACCGTGTAAATGAAGGAAGCCTTATTTTCCTTCGACCATGTTATTACAAAATTGTGTAAGAAAAAAAGAAATGTGTGTATTTATTTTTTTTAAATTGAAGAAAAATACGACATCCTACCCAATATATTTTTAAACTCAATTAAATGCAACTCGAGTTTATTTAAAGTTTCAAAATAAAAATACAGGGTACCAGAAAACATATTTATTTGCATGAATGGTTGATACAGATAAAGTAGCAAAAGAAAAAAAAACAGTCAAGGTTTCGAAGACATCTACCTATTCTTCGTCAGCAGTAATATAATTTGTATTATATTACAACCGTTTGAAAGTAAGGCACTCTGGAAAGTCCATATTTCCTTCAGACATAATAAAAGGAGGTCCAGTTTGGTCAGAAGGGAGGCGTAGTTATACTCATAAGTAATGAAGGAGAAAAATCTGCAATTTATTTTTTAATATTTAAAGAAATATTGGCAATATAAGTTTGGAAGCTATTGTAGTATTCTGACATCACTCCTGATGAAGGATTACTAGATGCATTAAAAAGCATGGGTGTTTTTAATCTACTTTTATTTTATCAGTGTCAACCTTTTATAAAAGTAAAGACTGTAAGTAGCGATTTTCTATTGTCAAGGTGTAATAAATAAAACATAGCTTTTACTATGATAAAACTATGCAAAAATTGACCAGGGTATACGATTAATAGTAAAATTGCGTCACTAGTCGAGATGCAAAAAAAATAGTTTGTAATGTTTCGAAAACTACTGCTCTCTTTATCAAACAAGATGTTGAAAAAGTGTAAATATCCTGTACTTGTATCACTAATATCTGAAATTCTTTAATATGGGATTTTTTTACACAATATTAAGGCCATAATTTCACACTCTAGTGTAGTTTTCTCTAAACTCTACCTTATCCAAATTTTCCTCGTCTTTTCGAAAAATTTCTCTATTTTCTAATTCAAAATTTCTCTTGTATAGGCAAAACCTTGCTGAAAAACTAATTTCTGACACTCCACGATTTTATAATTCAAGCCAAAATTCATTTCGTGCTCGTAAGTGTTAAGTGAAAAAGCTACCCAAGCTGGGCTCGAACGTGCGATCGTTGGTTTATGAGCTAGCGCTCTGACCATTAAGCAACTCCGTACAGCACTGCGCGATACTTATCTCTTACTTACGTTTGTCGAAAGGAAACTCTGATTCAACAAGGAAGGTTATGGCAAAATTATTTTTATGGAAAAAGTTCCATGAAATTCAAATATATTTGTTGCCTATTTGAACTCACGTGGATCAGAAAAGATTTTAACCTGAATGGGAAAAAAGCAGTTGATTAAAAATTAATATCTGTAACTGACTACTCACATTATATATATATAGATATCTGCTATAGATTTAATTTATCAGAATAATTTAGAAATAAATGCTCAAAAAAAAATTTCAAGTAACTCGCACCACATATACACCACCATATACGCACCACATATGTGGCTTCATGGCTCAATATTGACTTCAATGTGAGATTTATCTATTTTTGTCTTCGTATGCATATCCCCTCACAATGAAATGACAATAGAAAAATGCGATAATACGAAACCCATTGGCCAAAAAATCAAAAGAAGTACTTCTATTTTTGCAAATATATTCTATAAATAAAATATTACGCCAGTTCTAATTTTTGTAGAATTTTATTTATAAGATGTTTTCTAGACGAAATTAACGAGTTTAATTGACATGAATTGAAATTGAATGACATATACAAGTATTGAAATTGACAAGTTTTGTTTCTCACATAGGTAACATTAATAAACTGTAAATAAAGTCAATATATTACTAATTGTAACCAACTAAAAATTTCAGCTTTCTACTGTGCAAGTTGATGAATTACTTGTAACAATATTGAATAATATGAAACCTTATTTCTTTATCAAATACCATTTGCAAAATGAAATTTCGAAAGAAATTTCACCAAGTTTAGAAATACGGCATCTTTTAAATTCAAGTAAATATGTACTAAACTGTAGATATTGAGTTATTTATTAATAATAGTAACCAAGAGTGCACCTGTTTAACTTAATCCAAATGATATTTTTATCAGATTTCCTCTGATTTCTGGATATTTAAATTGCAAGTTTTCTATTACACTTTATGATATGCTCTCAAAATTGTAGAAACAATCCACGTAACCTAACTCAGAAACGTTAAAACTATTAAAAAATTAGCAAAAATAAAGTGATATATCATCAAAGAAAATGTTTTAAAAGTTGCGCCTTCATAAATAAAAGAATCAAATAATTCTAAGTATACATTTTTAACCAGAACACAAAATTTTATGAAGATTTAAAAAAGCGTATTAAAATGATCGTATAAAATATTTTCCAAATTGTTATAGCGTAAGAGCTTATCTAAAATAAGGCGTATTCCCATGTTAACACCACTCATAGGAGATTTCACTGCGTAATCTGAAATATAGACTACCGATGCAGACACAGAACGAAACAATATTCTACAGCCTATCGTTATAAAACTGAATAAAAATAATTGGTTGGAAATAACCACAAGTCTGGAAAATAGCAATAAAAAGAAAATGAAGCGGCCTTTTCCGAAACGTGCTTTAAGAAGAATAGAAGATTTCACGCATCGAATACTCGGCAAAGGAAAGGAACGGTAAATTTTCCGGAAAAAAAGTTCCTCAAATTTGTTTATGTTTTTTTTTTTCATCTGAGCGGATAAAAAACATTTCCTTATCCAATTTATGTTCCGCACCAGTGAATGCAAAGTATCTGGAAAAATACAAGTATCAGAACTGTAAAGAGAAGGAAAAAAGGGACTCTAACCTCGATTTAAAATCGAGCAAATAGAAAAACAAGCTATTAAAAAAAATATTCCGAATAAATCCTATTTATTCGAATCTTCCAACTCTAAAAATTTTGAACCGCGTTTGATTCTCTGCCATCGGTTTCTTATTGGCAGGTAAACTAAAAAAGGAAATTACAGATCGGTATTCAATTTCCTACTCGGGTGGGGAGGGGGCACTAATAAATTTACAACTTTCGTTCCACTTTCGCGTACATTCTGTTTGAGCTTTGATGGGAAAAAAAATTTTTAAAGTTAAACCCAAAAACCACTAGCCTACATAAGATTATATAAACGTAAATTTTTTCCGATGTTACATGGAAATTTTTTTTTTTTTTTGCTAAAAGCGTTTTCACTAAGAAAAATTTGTTGTTGAGAATAATTCTCCAGTCTAATCGAACGCAATATCTCGCAGCTTTAGAGTAATATCATCGGCATTTAATTTAAAAAATACTTGAGGTATGTTACAAGTGGTGCTCTTGAGTGTCATCACAGTCCTTTCTCGTTTAAGTGCCTGGAACACATTAGGAAAGCCCAACATTTGTTGCTAATAAAACCTACTAAACGAAGAATCTCGATATATATCTGCCTTCGAGTAACAGAAATAAAAGAAGTCCTAAGTAATTGGTCTAATCGTCCGGAGGGTATTAATGTATGTCCAGGAAGATAATATTGATACCAAAAGAAACTGGAAGAATGCTTCGTTCTATTGGTCGGTTTGTCGCGTGGTAAGATAGCGCCCTGGGGTGTTAGTTGCCTATTTTTGTCCCAAAATATAGACGACATAAGTTAGAGTCAGAAAGATTCCTGGAACGTTTTTTCTTCAAACTGCTCCCGAGTGGTTTTCAGGGGGTTATTTCGAAAATAGTCTTAAAAGATCGTTTTTAAATAATCGATAAGCCTTAGTAATCGAAAGAGACGACCAGGATTACTTAAATTCGGAATTAAGTTAGTTTCAGTAGATAAACGAAATTTATATACGTTATATATGTTATCAGTAGCGTAGCTAAGGGGGCAAGGGGGCAGTCGCCCCGGGGGCCACAATTTAGGGGGCGGCAATTAGCCTTTAAAAAACAAAATTTGTTTTACTTTGTTACCCCTTGGGGAGGGGGCAATGACAGTCGCTCGCCCGGGGCGGCAAAATATCTAGCTACGCCACTGTATGTTATAGTTAATGCCAATGAATTATTCCTGTTTTTCTCAACATCTCCATATTCTCAAATATAACATTTAATACGCTTGAGTATTTCTTGAATGGGAAAGTGACGTAAGACATTTTTATTCTGACGTAACAATTCTGTAACTTCCATAATGTCTTATTTATAAGATATTTTTCTAGATGCAATTGACATACCGAAATCGAAGATGAAACTGATGAACGAAACTGAAATTCAGCTTGACTGTATTACCTTTACTGAGTGTTCTGTACTGAGACCATCATCCAGCAGTGGATAAATTATCGTTGAATATGATGATGATAATCATTCATATTTACATCTTCTTTCATCAGTAATGATTTTAAGGCTAAAAATAGACCATAAACAAAGCTATCGCAATAGAATGCAATCGAAACGTCACGACTAACCTAGACCTAGCATTGTATTTCCGGAGTAACGAGTGGAGTAATAAACGAAGGTACCTTCCTTTTGTTATGTTGTACCCTGCATTGTTTTTTACTTTTCCAGTCTTTCCTCTAAATTGGTTACGCGCAGATTTTTTTATAAAATCCTTTAATGTTTTCCAAATTTTTAAATAAATTGTTTAAATTTAATGCTTATTTGTTCTGCATTGGAAGATTTTGTTATTTTTATTTGCTTAAGATGCTTAACCTGCTTTCTAAAGCTCAACAGTCTTTCTCTTTCAGAATTCGAACACGAGACCACGGAACAATAGAAAGACGTTTATTACAATATACCACCATAATACAAATTAGGCAGTAGGCAATTGTGAGAACATACTAATACGTGAATATCAATTCTAGCTTGAGCTTATATGTCCACGCATACAAGCTTGAGTTGTTTTTAGAAAGGAGAAAAAGAGACACCGTTCCGGCCTGCAGACCAACCGGGTACCCTCCGTATATACCAGAATGCCTTAACCGACTATACCACCAAGACACGAAACCGGTGCCCCCTTTCTTCGTATACAAGATGTGTAAGATATTATTGCCCTTCGCAGGGATAATGCAATTGCCAATTTTTTTAAAATATTTGTCATTATACAAAGCCACCGGGCATTTTCTTGTAGTCTTTTATAGGTGGGAGTGCCAGAAATATTATCTATCTTTGATTCCCCACGAAAATCATATAAAACACATACACCGTAAGATTTGTATACTGACCAATATTTGACAAATTTGACGATTGTGCTATCCCTGCGAAGGGCAGTAATATCTTACAAACCTTAAATACGAAGAAAGAGAACAGCTTTCTCATATCCCGATCATCTAGTTGGTTTAAGCAGTGCTACCCAACGGGAGACTTATGGCCACTAGGGAATCACAGGCAAAAATTATAGATTTGGGATCATGTTTTATTCCTTGGGAACACAGGCAAAAATTATGAAATTCGAAAAGGCCATAAAGACTTAAGCACAACACAAGATGTCCTCTTTTAAAATAAAATTATTAATACGAAAAAAGAATAACGTTTACATTGGTGCTTTTTTTCTCACGTTTGTATTTTATATTAAATCAAAGAATATAATGAAATGGTAATTTGTAATGTTCGTATGTCTCGATCTTATTTATTATTGTCGTGTACTACTTTTTAAATAATTGATTAATATTTTAAGTATGTACTATAACAAGTTTCATAATTTGAATAAATTATTTTTTATCTGTATTATTTCATTTTTGTAATTCATTGTCAAATTACCTGTGACTAGCTATTATGACAAGATCAAAAGAAAATGTCATAAATGTTGCACTGAGTACATTAGCCATCACATCAGCACTACGACACCGCAGTACGAGCCAAAAGAATTTCACCAAACTAAGGAAAATTAGGGGAAGTTCGGGTAAGTTGATGAACTTAAGCAATACTTGCGTTTAAGATGTTACAACTTGCAACTAGAGCTTCAGTTTTATCTGTATTTAGTGCACTACTAGTTAGCTTTAACCACGAATTATTAGACTATTTTCAAACAACAAGAAAAATGAACAAATAAACTTTATTGCATGAAGCGCAGTTTCGTCATCTTGCTTGCACTGGCGGGTAAGATGACGAATAATTAAGTTGTACAAAAATGGAAGTTAATTGAGGGTTTTTTATCATGTATTTTAGGGCTCACAAAAATCACATATATAACTCTTAATCTTAGCTTCTTTTGGATTGGTATCAGAGAATTTGGCACATGTACCCATTCTCTGCAGAGAGAGCACTGAAATAATAGTTGTATGGAAGGCAAGCACACTGAACTTATAAGAATAAAATTAAATGAAAAAGATATAAATACACGTCGTAAATACAATGATCTTTTACTCATCAAAATAAGGACCGAAGTAGGAAGGAATAATGTAAATTAAAAAGGTGCAAAACTTTGGAATGAACTACCAGAGGAATTCAAAAAATTGAAAAGTAAAGAAACATTTAAAAAAGTCTAAGAAAATATTTGATACAGGGTAATGGAAACCGAAAAGACATAAAAGAATGAGTGATTCACAATTAGTTGTGTGTCATCTTTGGAATCCGATTGTGATCTTAAGATCTCAGGTATGTTGTATCCTTGCTGATATTTTCTTCAGACCTTTCATTGTAGAGTCTAATATGATGTACTTTTAGTATATATTGTCGGTATTATCGCTGTAGTTACACAGTATATTGTTATTATGATTTTACAAATGAAGAATAAATAAAGCAGTGATATCTTTACTGTACTCAGAACAAAAAATGCACCCTCTCTCTCATCTTCAGAGGGGGTGTCTCACTTTCTTGATAATCAATGTGAATTGATGAGTCGGATGATGTTTCATCTAGATCTTTTTGAAAGCTCTTTTAGAATTCTTGCTCATTTGGGAATTTATCCCTAATGCATAATTTTCTTTGCTTATTAATAGCCTCTTTACTTTTGAATTTTTTCTCTTTATTTCTCTTTTTTTCCTTTTCTGTTTTTCTACCTTGTAGAACTTTTCTAACCGGAGAACTTGTAATATGGAAAGAAAGCAATTTTTTCTTTGTTTCCGCTCTTTTTGAGTTGCATGAGGCAGAAAAGGCAAACTTGATATTCTCTACATTTCTTCATCAGCAGTAGGAGCGGATTATATTCCAGCTATGAGCGATGTTGGCATTGGTGTGGTATAAATTACTTCAAGATATGCATTGTCTGTGGTTTTCGATGGTGTGAAGTCTATGTCATCAAAGGTCTGGGAGTTGAGTGGCTCAATGCCAGTTGCTCTGAACCCATTGATGACATTATTTAAAGTTGCTTCTTTCATCAATGTTATACCGAATAATTTTGCAATATCTTTTAAGCGAAGAATCTGACCTGGATGACTTACAAGAAAATCAGAACAAGCATGAGTATATAGCTGTTTTAAGTGCATCCTAGATAGAAATGACCAAAGGCTACATTTTACGGCTTGTATGTGGTGGAAACCCTAACATTGTTACATGGCTTTTTCGATATAAGTTGATAGCCTCCAATGTTACATGTGACGAATAGTTATCCATAGGAAGTAGTACGGGATTGGCCTCGGATGGCCTCACCTCTGTAAGAAAATGCTCTAAATGTTTAATAAAACAATCAGATTTCATCCTTCCAGATTTGTGGCCGACTTCAACCGAGCCTGGAGGTGCACTTTCAAGATATGCTGACTGTATTCTTTCTCTGGGGTAAATGAAAAATGGAGGTAGAAAGTGGCCAGTAGCTCTGACGCAGCAAGCCATGATCACATTCATTCTTCTCTCAAAAGAGGAAATTTTTATCACTCTCCTTATGTTTTTCTTTCTCAAAACGGCAGGTGTTTTTGTGGTAACGGTGGAACACCCCGTTCCAGCCATGTTGTAGATTTGGTGTGGCGAATGTTGTAGATTTGGTGCTTCCCTCGTAGGTCTTTGTAAACGTTGAACAAAATTTCTACATTTAGCTTGTTAAATGCCATTAGTCGTGCTACAGATGTGACCTCTAGTTTTTGGAATGAAAAGTTACACTTTTTCATGAAAACTTCTATAAAATCTTTGCCGGCTTCTCTTTTTGCCTTGTTAAACCTAAGCAAAATTTTATGTGCTTCTGCAAAATCATAGACTAATCTTGCAAAATTTGCTTTTGTGGAGTCAAAGGCTCTTTTATCAAACTCCTATACATATTCTTCTAGCTTAAGGTTTTGTTCATCTGAGGATGTATTTTTAAATCGTCCTAAATTCTTTGGTAGCTCCTAAGAAAGAGGGAGATGAAAACGGGGAATAAGTTTTCAACAAAAATGTAAATAAATTAATGCGGTAGCTCGATAATATTTAAGATTTAAGGAACGGAACACTCTGCAATATGCAGAGTTTGTGTGCGGGGATGAAATTAATATACAATATTTTCCGCACACCCACGAATTTGGAGTTCAGCTGTGAACCCATATATTTTTTATGTTTAATTAAACATAAATAATATTAGAGTTCATTTGAACTCTAAAATCGTGGGTGTGCCGAAAATTATTGTATGAATTTAAAATTTAATCTTGATCTAATATAGGTTTATAAAAAAATTAAATTAAATTTACTTTAGACGAAAGCAGGCTAGAAGAAAATCGATATGTTACTTAAGAATCATTCGGTGAGAAAAAAAAATGATAACTACAGAAATTAGGTTATCCTATTCAATCAATAACGAAGCAAATCAGATGTCACAAAATAAATATAGGTAGGCCTACTTACATTTCCTTGACATTTTTAGACTCATCGTCTTAGAGTTTCCTCAGGAATACCGAGTTGTTTGGCTGTAGCATTCGTAGAAACTCCACTTCAAGCATGCCTCATCGCCTCTTTCATGGCATCTTCACACAAATTTTGACGGGTTAGTCTTTCTGTTGCACGGTTTTACCATCTCTGAAATGAACGAAGTTATTCATAACTTGTCTATCAGCCTACTTCTTTTGAACGAAAAAAGTTTTCTAAATTTCGGGTAGGATGATGAATTCGCCATCTTGCCCGCACTACATGTTCGTCATCTTACCCGACAGTCATCTCCGTCACACGACTTCAAATAAAAGCATAAATAGTTTTATCAAAAAGAAACTATTTTACCATGATTTACCAACAATTTGAACTTACAATCAATTCAATTTCCTGAACATTATTTTAATGCCGGTTTAAAACCTATTTTAAATACGTGAAAAATTATAACAAAACGTACTTGTAATTTCTTTGCTCCCTGTCATCAAAATAATGCGGCCGATCCTTCTCACATTCACGATGGACGCTTTGGGGGATATTATGAATCTCTTACTTGCTGATGAGTGCTGCCGTTTGCAGAGTTTCAGAGAAACCTCGATTTCGTCATCTTACCCGCTTCGTCAACTTACACGAATTTTCCCTAATATTATAATATTTTGTTGTAAAATATTTTTTATTATTTCTTATATTGTACGTAAAAAGTATGTTATAAATAGAAAGTGTATTTGATGAAGCACATTTCTCAGAAATATTGCATACATTATAATTTAAAAATGTTAGTGGGGCCACGGAAGTTTACGGAGCCTAGAAGGGGCCTCGAGAAAAAAAAAAAACTTTATTGAACTATTGGCTTATGACATTCCGATATATATACTTGGGTGGGGGGTGTGTCTCCCAGTTGGACTCCTAGCCAGAATGGCGTCTCCTTTACTTCTTTCTAAATACAGCTCTAGCTTGAGTTTATAGGTGAGGATGCCAAAAATACCATTCTTCTTTGATATCCCACTAAAACCTTAAAAAACATGTCCCGATTGCTTTGTAACTTGACCAATATTTTCCAAATTTGGCGATTGTATTATTCCTAGGAAGGATAATAATATCTTGTGGGTATTAATATATTTGTATGTATTTCTGTCGACTATTGTATTAATTTAAACAACAATATAAATCAACGTTTATTGGCGTAGTGATACCAACGCCGATGGTATGGCGTGATTAGATGGTGAAACGTTCGAAAGAAAATAAATATTTCTGCCTTCGGTGGGACCTGAACCCACGACCTTCCACTTGCCGGGCGGAGGCTCTACCCACTGAGCTACGAAGGACAATATATAATCTCTTTACGAACGTATATATATTGTTGCCAGTTATTTCGCAGAATGGTGTAGTACATAGACTACTATTTAAACCAAATTGCAAAGAGACTGGTATTAAATTGATCGAAATGCACCAGTCTCTTCGCAATTTGGTTTAAATAGTAGTCCATGTACTACACCATTCTGTGAAATAACTGGCAACAATATATATACGTTCGTAAAGAGATTGGATATTGTCCTTCGTAGCTCAGTGGGTAGAGCCTCCTCCCGGCAAGTGGAAGGTCGTGGGTTCAGGTCCCACCGAAGGCAGAAATATTTATTTTCTTTCGAACGTTTCACCATCTAATCACGCCATAACATCGGCGTTGGTATCACTACGCCAATAAACGTTGATTGACATTGTTGTTTGATTTAATCTGCGTAGTGTTCGATTTATATAAAAACATTTTATATTATTGTTTAGAAAAATATTCCCAACTCTCTCGCGAACAAGTTTCCTAGGAGAAATTGAAGGCGGTTTCCGCCATGGCAAGTTATTCTCCGTCGCCATATACTGCAGAAGCAGTCCGTTAAGCAGAAAGCATTTGCAGCATTCCTGAAATTCTTATTTTACTCCGGAAAAAATCCTGTAATATATTAACATTCGAGAGGATTTTGTCTTGGAAAAAACTCGTCTGCACTAAGACTGACAATTTTGTTTACTCATATTAGACCCTGCTAATAGTTTTAAGCTAAATACTTCTTTTAGGTGTACGTCATTATTAATGGATTCAAGTCCTTCGGTATCAGTATCTTTTACATCCCGCTATAAATTTCTTAAATTCCCTAAACATTCTCTAGGATGTCACTTTTTGAAATTTTATTGTCCACATTGAATTTTTACTCATGGCGGATGAGTACTATTTTGGCTATGATGTTAAAACAAAATGATAAATTTTATTTCTGAAATTTTTTAAAAATATTGCAAACCACCTAGGTAGGTCATCGCTGGCCAAACTTCGAGAACCACAGCTCTCTTTGTAATCAAACTTGGAACTGCGGATTTGTAGATGAAACGGGTAGCCTTTAATATTATGGAAATTTAAATTTATTTATACATGCGGTAGAAAAATGGGTTACCTCCGCATCATATTACTACATAAGTTAATTAAATACGTGCAAGACCGTAATTAATATAAAAACCTGACGCCGTCCCTACCGTTTTGCTCCCAAGAATATGCGCTTGACAAGTCACAATCCGATAATACCGAAAGTGTTATTTCGGTTTTTTATTTTTGAAATATTTCATATTCCGAACTGAAGTGAATTTGGATATTTTTTTTCCTAAGTAAGTTTCATAAATGGAATATTTGATGTGAGGAAATGTGTTTCGATTTTCGTTCGGCCAGAGAACCTTCCACAGTATTGGACAATCAACCAGTTTGGGGCTCTCCTTATTACACGTGCAGTATTCGAATGATAATTGAATTTCCAGAGCAAATCTTTCGTTCAATGAAAACCGTTCAAGGAAAATACGCAAAACGTTATCAAAAAGGACTTCGTGATTTCATTTCAGGATATATTCAATAACGCGCACCACAGCCCCAGAAATTGGAATGCCACACTTTCTCTCCACAGGAATCTGCCCTCCAAATCTTTAGACGTTCTATAGATTGAAAAAATAATTTGCCCTCTTTTCAGCAAACTTAACCAAATTTCTATATATCGTTACCTCCGTTTAAAATGATAAAAAGATTTAAATGAAAAGATTGGCCAAGGCTTACCTTTGCAACTAAAATTATGCCAAAACTTGAGATTCGAAGGGCAGGATACATGGGGAAACAAAAAGTGGTAAAAAAGAGCAAAGTAATGGAGCACGCACAATAAGGTTATATTGATTAAATAGAAAAAATTAATTTTGGAAATGAGAAATACAAGTTTCCGAAATTGGAAAATCCAAAACATTGGGGACATAATTACAAAATATTTGCACTTTCCTAGCACTTCATTCGATACAGAGAGCAGTAGTTCTCGAAACATTGATGATTTTTTATGTTGCTTGAAGGTTTTCACTTTTTTCCTTTCTTACGTTTTTTCTATTATTTCTGCCTATTCCTTCTTACTTTTTTTAATTTCCTTTCCAATCCTTATCCCTATTATTTCACTTTCTCCTATCCTTTTCAAATTTGTCCTAAATACCCCCCAACTTCCTTAGTGTATTTCCGTTAAAAATTTATTTCCTTGAATTACATAGTAAACAACTAAATTATTTTAAGTCAAAGAATACAAAAATTCAGTTCTGACTCAATCCAAATCATCTTTTCGCTTTTCCTTTGACCCTAAATTGCACATGTACATCCACCATAGGCGTACGCAGAAAGTTCATGAGGTGGTTATAGGCTCAATGGAGGTTACAGAGCTACAACTCACATATTCCTATGTTAAATATACAAAATTTCATTGCAATGGGGGTTACAACCCCCATCAACATCCCCTGTGTACGCCAGTGTCAAGCACACACACCGAGAAAATAGATCTGGTGTTTTTTGTTTTTTTCTGTATTAACGCTCCTCTATCAGTGTATTTCAAGGACCGAACGTGAATGCTCAAAGTGTTAAGGATTCATATACATATGTAGGTGATAGATAGCAGGCGTAGCAATACCTTATATCCCCACATATTTGTTGCCACGGGTTGGTGTAAGCTTCGTGATGTCGTTAGCAATTCAGTCATTTGACTCTATCAAAGTAAACATTAACTGTTTATTAACAAAACTTAACTTAAGACTTTAACACAAACTAAACGCAGAATACAACTTAGGATAAAATAATAAGCAAGTGTATCGCAGCTATTATAGTCCTTGCGCCATACACAATAAACTCACAAGCTTTATACTATTGCATTGCCATTTTGCGTTTGTGCTCCGAAACCGTTCTTCATCAGTTCGTTACCAGTTTGTTCGTAATATGCTAACCATGTCCGACCGCGACATCACCCCCGCCAAGCGTGGGAGTCGCATGCGAAGACAAGCGATGTTTACTTCTGCCCAAACGGAACACAAAATAAAACTTTACGTTCGGCTCGAGTAACGTATTTTGTAGTTACTCGCTGGTCTGGAACTGGTTCTTGAAATAACATCTTATCAGAACGTTTAAGGTCGGTAACTAAAGAATCAGATTTTTGTTCGAAGAAATAAGCTGGTTTAAGGCGATCTATGATCACGTTAACTTCCTTATCGTTAATATGTAGTTTAAAGAATTTCGGCGTGATTGAAATAACTCTGAACGGGCCGGAATACAGGTTGTAGAAGCGGCTTTTTTACGAGATCTTGTCTCACAAAACATACGTAGACTCTCGTAAGTCCTTGTGCACAAACATATTTTTTGAAGTTGTTGGGTTCGTTGGTACAGGTTCCAACATATGCATATTATCTTTTAACCTGGCTATGAATTCAGGACACGATAATGCGTTATATCAGGGACGATCAACCCGCGGCACATGTGCCACACTGTAGAATGGCGGAATTTTAACAGTGGCACGCGAAGACTTATTGAAAAATTAAAAAATTTGAAAATATCATAACGTCGTCTTCAGGAACTTTGTCAAAATCCGTAAAAACCCTACTCATACGCTACTGAATACAACAGCGCCGGAAAGCGGCACTGCTTGACACCAGTACAACGATGCGGTAAGACAGCTTGATTATGAGACGAGCCCAATGGTTTGAGTTGCTTTGCTTTGGCGCCGTTGTGTCTTGCTATGGTTGTCCATTCTCGAGCGAGTGCGACACTCTGGCTGTCTAGCTCAGTTGATTTTAAACTACCGAGCAAGATGTTAAGCTTTTTTCAAACTGTTTTTAGATTTTGGCGTCGAGCGTCGTCGTTTTAAAAAAATTATTTTCACCATGTCCATGAGTAAGCCTTCGACATCGAAAAGAACCTACGAAGAAGATATTGCAATTCATGATTTTAAAACTGTCTGGGGAAAAACAATTTTTGTTTACGCATGAAAATACTTCCAAGCCTGTTCGTTTGATATGTGGAATTTGTGTAGCAATGCCGAAAAATTTAACCTGAACCGAAATTTCAAACTACTGCATAGTGATTTCAACAGCAAATATCCTGTCGCATCACACTTGTGGACGGAATTTATCAATAAAAAAATAGAAATCTTTAGCCGGCCGACAATCGTCGTTCCAGAAGAGAAATGACGAAATGGAAACTACGGTGAAGGCTTCTTATGAACTTTCTCTGTTGTTAGCCCGCAAGAAAAAACTCTATTCTGACTGAGAGGAGATAATATAAAAAGTAGCCTTTTAATGTTTGCCCAAATTGTCCGTGATATAAACGTCAAAAATATGGTTGACAAAATATCTTTGTCTAGAAAAGCCGTCATGCGTCGTATAGATGACATGGGCCAGGATGTTGGCACACAAATTATCTCTGGACTACAATATTGCAAATACTTTTCATTAACTTTGGATGAAAGCTGTGACATCACAGACAATGCGCAGTGAAGCATATTTGGGCGTTACACGAACGATATTTTTGATATTGTGGAAGAACTTCTTGATTTGCGCCAACTAGTTTTAACCACAGGTGAAGACATTTTTAAAGAACTTAAAAATGTAATTGAAGTTAACAAAGTAGAGTGGACAAAATTAAATAGTGTTTGCACAGATGGAGCGCCTTGCATGGTTGGCAGGATAAAAGGTTTCGTTACATTGCTTGAAAATTATTTGGGAAAAAAAGTTTTTAAGTATCATTGTATTATTAAGAAGCTCCTTGTGCCAAGGACTTAAACCTGTCTTCTGTTGTTGAACCTATAGCGCTGTATCAACAAAATACGAGATCGAGCTCTGAATCAATGACGATTTCGTGAGCTTTTTCCGGAAGAAACGGAAGAGGATGGCAAGTTACTCCTTCATTGTAGTGTGCGCTGGTTTTCCAAAGGAAGTGCACTCCCCAGATTTTAGAATTTGAGGGCGTGTATTTTAAAATATCTGGAAGAAAAGAATGAACAGCCCAGTGAGTGCTTACTACTCAAGAATGAAGATTGGCTATGAGGTTTAGCTTTTCTCCCGATATTATGAGACATTTAAATAACTTAAATTTAAGATTACAGGGAAAAAACTATTTTTTCCTACCCTAGTTGGTCATGTATCTCCTTTTGTAAACAAACTTTTGCTTTTTTGTCTCGATTTTGGAGAGAAAAGATTAACACATTTCACATTAATGCAGGAACTAACTACCAAAGTCACTAATGCTCCGAACTGTGATAGATTTAAAAATTTAATATCCATTTTGCAGGATTCATTCAGTGCTGGGTTTGATGATTTTCAAGATGATAAAAAAATGCTGATCTTTTCACAAATCCTTTTTCAATTTCTCTGCAAAACGTTGTTACCCACCTGTAATCCAAATCGAAATTATTGACCTACAGCACCATACTACACTGAAAAGCAAATACAAGGAACTTATTTCAACTGCAAGTGATCCAAATTATATTGAATTTTGGAAATTCGTACCAACAAGCAATTTTCCAAATTTACAAGGTTTGGCTGTCAGATATTGATGTAGGTCTGGATCAACATATGTTTTTAAACAAATGTTTTCTATTATGAACATAATAAAATCAAAATATCGTTCAAGATTAACAGATATTCACCTAAAATACCTAATTTGTTAGCATCTTTAGGAACTAATCCTAATATAGATGACTTGGTAAAAAAACTACAAATTCAAAAGCCACATTAATTAGGTACTGGCTGTTTAATAATTATTTAGAATTAAATGTTTCAAGTTATTCTTTTTTATTTCATACATAGCCTAACTGAACCTTTAAAAACGTTTATTAACAATAAAACCTAAGTTTGTACTTTTGTTTTATTTACTATATTATTTTTTAAGTCTCATGAAAAAAAAATGTGCTATTTGCGTAAAAATCCCATAATCAGCCTATAAATAACATGTTTTCACCTTTTTATATTTTTTAGTATATTGGAAAAATTGGAAGTGGTACGCATAATTTTTTTCCAGATAGTGGCACTCTTCCCAAAAAGGTTGGCCACCTCTGCGTTAGATAAGCACCTAAAACAAAAACACCAGATAACCGTAATGACTCTCCGTACACAATTTCCGCCGTAGACGCATTGAGTTCTCTTAATGACGTTCGTATTCTTAACAGCGCCGTGGGAAAAACTTCCATCCACTTTTCCGTACTCTGGCATTTTATCGCTGATTTCAACTGCCTATGGAATCGTTTTACCAATCCATTAGCTGCTGGATGGTATGCTGTTTTTCTACTCTTATGC
This sequence comes from Dysdera silvatica, assembly GCA_006491805.2. Taxonomy (NCBI): domain Eukaryota; kingdom Metazoa; phylum Arthropoda; class Arachnida; order Araneae; family Dysderidae; genus Dysdera; species Dysdera silvatica. The sequence continues at coordinate 70,855,763 of QLNU02015360.1, forward strand.
ATACCTAAAAACCTGGTTAACGATTGGAATAGCGTACTTTCCAATTGGCGCCTCTGATCAGATGCAATATGATAGGGCACGCCAAACCCACCCGGAATAGAAAGTTTCTGCAACAATGTGTGTAGGTTGGTCCCTCATATGCGAGGACTCCGGCCATCTAGAAATACGGTCTACGCAAGCTAAAATATAAATATAAGGATAACCTTGCGATGATAGAAGTGGGCCTACAATGTCAATATGCACATGGAAAAAACCAGCTAAAAGCAGTGGATATACACCGTACGGTGATTTTGTATGCCGTTGGATCTTAGATCTTTGACAGTCCGGGCACGCCTTAACTCAGGCGGCTACATCAGCTTTAAGTGACTTCCACAAATACCTTTGTTTTACCAAATCTGTTGCAGCTTTCACTCCAGGGTGAGATAGGTTATGTAGAGCTAAGGACACTTCTCTTCTAAAGCCTATTGGAACGTATAGTCTTATGGCGCCGTGTGATATATCGCACACCATACTGCATCCGAACAGAGCGAGCTCTAAAGATTTCAATTCGAATCCCGTCTTGGATGCACGCAATGCAACCAATTCCTCATCGTTTAACTGCGCGCTGGCCATTGCATTAAAATCAATTTTATTTGGCAAATCGATAGTTGTAATGCGCGATAATGTATCCGCTACACAGTTATCCTTTCCTGACACAAACCTAATAGCGGTAATGTATTGACCTATGTATTCTAGGTGTTTCTGTTGCCTTAGTGAACGTTTATCACTTTTTTGTTTAAACGCATATATTAATGGTTTATGGTCCGTAAAAATACAAAATTGTTTACCTTCCAACATATGCTTAAAATGGCGAACTGATGAATACAGGCTCAACATTTCCCTATCGTAAGTGCTGTAATTTCACTCAGCCTTGTTTAATTTACGAAAAAACCACCAGTGGATGAACTAAGCTACCTATACTTTGTTGAGGTACTGCTCTAATCGCTATATTGGACACGTCCACCTTAAGAGATAACTTTGCATTGTTTACTGAATGAGCTAACAAAACTTTTTCTGAACACATCTCTTTACATTTTTTAAATGCGTTTTAGGATTCACTAGACCACGTTATTATACTACAATCTTTTTTCTTTATTTTTAACTAGTTCATGTAAAAGGTGCTTGTATTTTAGCAGAATTATAAAAAAAATGTATGGTAAAAGTTTAGAATGGCCAGAAAATGGAGTAACTCATCTACTTTTTTTGTTTTGGATAATTTGCCAAAACTTTAACTTTCTCTGACATAGGAGCAATGCCATCTGTCGTGACCTCACAGCCTAAAAATGTTATCTTTACCAAATTCGTACTTTTCTGCATTAACTACTAAACCGTATTTATTGATTTTTTCAAATACTTCGCGTAGATCCCTTACATGCTGTATTTTATTTTCTGACGCTATCAAAACATCGTCTATATACGCATAACAATTATTTAGACCCCTAAGGACCTCATCGATCTGCCTTTGAAAGGATTGGGCTAAATTTTTTATTCCAAACACTATCCGTTTGTATTTAAGAAGTCCAACGGGTGTACTAACTGCTGTTTTAGGAACATTTTCAGGCGCGACAGGGACCTGGTGATAGGCTTTTATCATTATTTTCTAATTTTGAAAACACCATTTTCCAGCCAAGCTTAACGCAAAATCCTGGATATGTGGAAGAGGGTATCTGTCTGGCTCGGTTACTGCGTTAAGCCGTCGGTAGTCACCACAAATACGCTAACCCCGCTTTTCGTTGATACTAAATGGATTGGACTTACCCATGAACTATTACTACTAGTAACAATTCCTTGCTCCATAAGGGATTAAGGGATTTAAACTCCTTTTTTATAAAGTCCATTTTTTCTGGAGTAAGCCTTCGTGCTCTCGAGAAGACTGGTCCCTTAGTTATGATAGAATAAGTAGTTTTGTGGATACATTTAACACCGATAAGTGAAGGGTTTGTTATATTTGGGTATTCAGCCAGTAATTTATGATAGGGCAAATCACCAGATACCATTGTCAACAATGGAGCTGAAGTATGGGTAGGATCATCCTTAATTTTACGCGACGTTTGACTATCAATAATAATACATCGATTTTTGACGTCAATCAAAAGGTGAAATCTTTCTAGAAAATCCACTCCCAGTATGGGTTTACATACATTAGCTATTACAAATGGCCACCTGAAATTCTTACCTAAACCAAAATCTAGATTCAAAAACTTTTGTCCAAAAGTATCGATTTTTGTGTCATTTGCGGCAAAAAGAAAATCCGATTTTACGTTTAATGGTTTAACTGCAGGATTTGGTAACACCGAAATTCATGCACCGCTATCTACGAAAAAACGTAACCCTGTTCTTTTATCTTGAATAAACAAGCGGCTTATTTGCTCATTAACAACTGACACCGCTGAATCAGAAGAGCAAGTTAGTTTTCAGTACATTGACATGGAGGGTGACACTTATGTGCTTTGGGACCAAACGTTTTGTGGTACCAACACAGTTATAAACATTGTACATTTTTAACCTTTCTGTTCCATGAAACTGACCTATCGCGTTTTTGTACCCTTTTTTCATAGGAAATGTCCATTAATCGTTTAACCTGAACAGTTAATTCTTATACTTGCTTTTGTGGAGACTATTGTAACACCACTACGTACTTCGGATACCGTAGGAGACAAACAAGCTGCCTTAGTGATTTTATAGGCGATTTTTGCCATTTCATCGAAGTCCTAGCTTTCAACCAAAAGGGTCTGCTGCATGTTATTTGGCATTCGTCGCAGCCAAAGGTTACGCAATACAGGGTCTGATAATCTATCGGCTGACATTTCTCGCATTTCTCGCAATAACTGCGATGGTGCTTTATCCCCCAATAATAATTCTAGTAGCTATGCTTGAAGTCTTGAAGCTTCGCTTTGTTGGAATTGTTCATTAATACGCTTTTGTAATGCGCAATATGGTTCGGCTGGAGGGGTGCGTACTAAATCCGCGATATGTAGCAACAGTTCTGTATCGAGCCCTGCAACAACACAATGGAATTTGGTTAACTCTGCTGTTATTCCAGCGTTAATAAACTGGGACTCTAATTGCAAAAACCAAAGCTCTGTGTTCGCCCTCCAAAAAGGTGAAGGACGAAACGCTACTCTAGATAATTTTAGTTTATCCCCTTCTGATATTTTAAAACAATATTACGAATTTTAAATTTAACACTAGAAAAAAAAACGTAAATATTGCACTATTTTTATATGCAATGGCAGGCCGTTTGCCTTAAGAGTAAATGATACGCGCTAAACACGGGACCCAAATAAAAAAATTTTCAACAAATTCGGAATACAGGAAAATGGCCAGTATGCATTCTTCAGTTTCATGTTAATTCGGGACAAAATTGCGTCAGTTCAGAGTTTATTTCTTGTAAGATAGTTCAATAGAAGCTACAACACTCGAACTTGCAGAATGCGTTCAAACGGGTCACCATTATGTAAGTGATAGATAGCAGGCATAGCAAAACCTTATATCCCCACATATTTGTTGCTACTGGTTGTTGTAAACTTCGTGATGTCGTTAGCAATTCGATCATTTGACTCCATCGAAGTAAACATTAACTATTTATTAACAAAACATGGCTTAAAACTTAAAAGCAAACTAAACGTAGAACATAACTTAAGATAAAATGAGAAGCATGCGTATCGTAGCTGCTATAGCCCTTGCTCTTGCGCCATACATAATAACCTCACAGGCTCTACACTATTGCATTGCCGTTTTGCGCTTGAGCTCTGATACTGTTCGTCATCAGTTCGTTACCAGTTTGTTCGTAATATGCTAATCATGCCCGACCGCGACACATACATAACCACCTACAATGAAAGTTTCTTTTTTATTGTGATTCAATACAAGATGAAATAAATTCGGCATACTTCAGTACTCATAGGTAGGGCCGCCGACTTGATAAAAATATTGGGGGTCTGAATTAGCGTTGTGTCAATTCTTTTAAAAACCAATTGACTGAACGGGTCTTCTCGTTCTTCAGAGATGTGCAAAATCATTCAGTCATTCATTCGTTTGGTGAACGACTTAGTGCATCTGTAATAATAATAATTCTGAATAGAAGAACCCGCATTTGCCGTCAAGTGAGTCAACCAGAGACAGGAAAGACACAACAAGTAACAATCAATGTGTTTTACATATCATGTCTTTGACCCTCTGTTCTGAATTTCTTGATTTATTTTCCATCAATTTTTGAAGAGGCCCCTAATTATCTTTTGGGGGTCAAAGGGACTTAGAGACCCTTAGAATTGGTACCCATACTCATAAGTGTTGAAAATAAAGTGCACATTAGCAAATACCATATACAAACTATAGTGATATTATTTTTTTTCTGAGAACTAAAAACGCATATTTACACATATTTCCTTTTACCCCAATGGAAATAATATAACTTGTTCCTGGTTGTGAGTATATTGTTTAAATTCAATTAGGAAATCGGTGCTATTTTTTAAAATAAATCGTATATTAAAACATAAAGTTAATAATATCCTGTACCAACCATAAAGAAATACTTGTAATCAGTGACAATGTATCATTCCTTTACTCTCAAGTGGCCGCCTATTACACGCCAATTTGCTTTAATATCAGCAGCTTCGCCGTAAATTCCGATTCCCCTTAGAATGCTTGAGTTGAGCCTTGTAATCACTATTGGAGTGCTCCAGAATTGTTCCGGAAACTCATGTATTCCGGGAAATTGGACACGTAACTGCTCCTTGGGTTAGTTGTACCTAAGTATGAGGTTTTCCGGAATTGTGTTTGTGTCGGTTTCTTGAAAAACGAATTCACATATTCATGGTACATACTATAACATAAACATACGTATATATATTTACAAAATTATAAATAGTTTTATCATTAGACTCGTTCGAAAATCATTAATAGTTAAGAAGATGGATGGATGGATGGATGGATGGATGGATGGATGGATGGATGGATGGATCCAGAGGGGGATCTTAGGGGCCGATCCCCGAAACAACATTTGTAA
>QLNU02015360.1:70880793-70924989 GCA_006491805.2 Dysdera silvatica
AGTTACATTGTACCAAACATATAACACAAATTTATCAAACTTAGAAAAAAATTAATAAATAAGGTTTGTTTCTTTGATATATTAATAATTATGCTTGACCATAGTTGAATGTTTTCAAAATTTCTTGCACAAATGTTCAAATGTTCTTGCACAAAATATGTTATTTTTTTTAATATTACGGCTGCAGAAGATAGGAAGCATTGGTGTGCTTCTGTTACAGATATCGGATTTTCTTAAATAGTAGAGACAACCAGCTATACAATTTGACATAAACTATGTTAAAATAATTATATAGAAAAGAGAAAATAGGGTACAAGTAAATACATTTATAAGCGTTTGCATAGGAAGAAAAGTTCTTGAAAATTTGTGGTAGTCTAATGAACAGAAAACAAATACAGTCGAAACTGCATATATGCAAATGGATGCGGAAACGAAATCCTATGCATATAAGCGAGCTTTACGTAGCAGCGGTATTCTCTGAACTATAGCGTGGAAATAACGTGTGATTAAATTTTTATAATATTTTGCTATTGAATAAGATATTCCTATTTTTCGAATTTTATAAATCATATACATTATTTATTTCAATATTTATAATGTACAGTATTATTACTCTATTAATAAAAATAACAAGCAGTAATGTAGTAGTACTCAAATAAACACAGGTACTGTATTAGTATAGAAAAAACAGTTAAATTTCTTTGCATGCATGGATGTTCTGATCACTGGTAAAATATTTGAGCTATTACAGTATTGACGTTTTTCGTATCAAAATTATTTTATTTTAAATCATCTTGTAAAAGCATTAAAGCATGAACAGCTTGCTTTTTAGACCGGCGCTGTTACAGAAACAAATTTTGACAGTGATTGCGAACTCAAAAAAGGGAAGGAAGGCGTAAATGGAATATAAATAATGGTGAGTTAAACTTCGATAAGGGTTGACAAAAATTTCCGGTGGGGAAAGCCACTCCTTAAAAATAAGGGTTGCCAGCTATTTAACATGGATGAAAACTTGTTCATAAAGTTTGTTTGCATATATCTGGTTTAAATTCTATAATAAAACATTCGTTTGGCTTCAAAAATACTTGCATGTACTGTCGAAACCACGTATATGCAATGTGCATATATGCGAAAACCGCATACATGCAAAAACTATTCATATATGCAAAAACTATATATATATATATATATATATCGAGACACACAATTTCTCCTATCTCTTTAACGTTATCTAAACCCGCTTTATTACGATTTTATACATGCAAAAGCAGCATATACGCAAGTATTTTTGTTGCCAAACGAACATTTTATTATAGAATTTAAACCGGATATATGCAAACAAACTTTATGAACAAGTTTTCATCCATTAAAGTTGCCAACCCTATTTTTAAGAATTGGCTTTGTTTGCGCCTCCCATTTGCATATATGCGGTTTCGGCTGCACGCGGTTTTTGCATTCATGAAATTTCCAATTAAGCAGGTTTAGATAACATCAAAAGGATAGGAGAAAATTTGAGTCTCAATATTTTATGCATGTATGTGATCTTCGCATATATGCAGCTTCGACTGTACTTAAATTAGGAAAAAAAAAGTAACTTTAGAATAATCATCCACGCTAGCAGTCAGTAATCATTGTTGCTATGGTATTGTAATGGTAAATAGAGTCCAAAAAGTTTTCAAGATATTATTTTGAAAATCAGGTTGGCCCGATGTACTTGGACAATGAATTGTTTAACAATACGTGGAAGGAATACATTATGGAGTAGAGAGGAGTGGTATTGGTTCGTGTTATGGCATGGTGGTGTACCCTTCTGACGGGAGATTTAATGGTTTAATTTTTTATTGAAAATTTATATCTTCCTTTTCCCTGGATATCTGTAGATATAGTATTATCAAATATGTGAATTCTGATACTATAGATTTACAGGCACACACTGATAATTAGTGTAACCCCTATCATTTATCCATTGTTTGATATATATATCTCTCTAATTTTCTTCTACACATATCCGTTCCACTCTTTATTTTCTCTTTATTCCATTCTGTTTCTCGATTTCATTTATCTATCTTATGTGAAGACGTTTTCTTCGCCTTCGGTAGGTTCTTGCTATTCAGGAGTTGAGTTGTCTTTCAAAATAAGTATCTGAAGAAAATTCGCCCACTCTTTTTTGAAAATGGCATTGCCATTTCTATACTTCCGTCATATTGTTTTTATTTTCTCATTCGTAAGTGATTCCTTTCGCTGTCCCTCAATTCCTCCAAGCATACACATGTTTAAACTTCTTTAAGCTATAGTTTTGCGATATAGACCACGTATACATACAGGATGTCTCAGCACCAGGGTTATAAACATCTAGGAGGGGTAGGGTACAGCTAGACGAACAATATTTGTCATAGAACCTAGGGTCGCAAACCACTCACAGCGCTAGTTCTAAAACCGTCCAGCATGCACAAATATTTACAACCAGTTCATGAAAAGCGCCAGATAAAACTCAGGTCAGCTGCTCAAGTGCATAGATGATTAGGACATCGCATTTTGCGCTTCTCATGCACTGGTTGTCACTATTTGTGCATGCTGGACGGTTTTAGAACTGGCGCTGTGAGTGGTTTGCGACCCTAGGTTCTATGACAAACATTGTTCGTCTAAGTGTACCCTACCCCTCCTAGATGTTTGCAACCCTGGTGCTGAGACACCCTGTATATCGACATAGGCATAATTAAATCGTCTTATAAGCATAGAACTGTGTAAGGCGTATACAGAGGAAATTTGCTTAAGTATTGCTTCGCCAACGAGAAGCGAATTTCAGACAGCCAATTAAGCTATTTAGTTCTAAAATTATAGGGAAGGTAATTTATATAATCTATCATTATTAATGGATTCTGATTATATTGTACGGGTATAAAGGAAAATTGAGTTAGAATTATTCAAGCGGGAAAGAAGCTCAGTTAGTGGGCCAACGATGCGTTATAACGGAGATCCCAAGTTCGAATCTTGGTTCCGGCAAATTTACACTTGGATGGTTGCCATTACAAGCCATGTGAAAATGAAAGCTTCATTTCTTTTGTAGACGTTATAAGCTTCTCACGAATTGCATATAATAATTTAATCGCATACACAATGCTTGTAACTTATAAAAAATATGCACTGTAATAGAAAATATAAAAACAGTATATGCTTTTCCAAAACAAGCAGTTTTATTGAAGCGCGCTACCGTATGACAAATTTTAGCATAAAATAATAGCTTTTCATAACAATAGGGCATGTGTGTCTTATTATTTCCCCATTATGAAACATTGCAAATGCAATGAGAGTGCAAAGATTTTTCATATTCTAAAGAAAAAAAACAGATAAAGTCATGCTTACCTCAAGACAGGTTCTCAAAGGGAATACTTATATGTAATGTAGATTTGTAGAAAAACGGTAACGACTCGACATCTGTAGAATTTAATCTCGGAGAAAAGAAGTCTAACTTTTACGCTACTGTAAAGCTTCATGCAAATATGAAGAAGTAATAACTATTTCACAGAAAATTGACTTTCTATCTCAGAATAGTAGCACCATAGGCATGACTTATCACAACTACATAATAAATCTAATTCTGACGGAGATGTGTGGAGATATAAAGCTCAACATGGAATCAAAAAACTATTGCATATCGTCTGCTGATAGATTCTGAGAAGCATTTTGCAAGTACTGGAATAAATATTGTATGGTGCATGTTACCAACGCCATAGCATGTCTCATACATGCTCGTTTGCCAATAGGTCTGGAGAACCGACTGGTCATGTGACTGATTTAACACTCCCACTAAAATTACGTAGTGTGAGAAAGGTGCTATTATCGTGCTAGTAAATGGCTCCCGAAAGACATGACAGCAAAGAAGATAGGACTGGCTGTAAGATGCGTGCACTATACAGCTCTACCGTTAAAATAACATGCAGTATTTACTACTAGGCAGACCGGATGCCATATAAAATAAATGTCAAGAGCTCAATTTCTTGTGCGATTGTCGTAGTGTTAAATGGATCCTCTATCCCTGGATTTGAATTTTATATTTTCCAGTAAAATATTCGCAATCAAAAGAAAAAGAGTCATTTTACATTGACCACATTTTAAATTCTTAAATTGGCGCTATATCGAAAAAATTCCTTTATTAGTGCAGGTATAGTTCGTTCACGAAAAGTAGTCCGATGGTACCGTTAGAAAATAAGGGGAGCTGACGTCACAAACGGCCTAGCCGATTCCAGCAGAGGGGAGGGTGTCATTTCAGAACTGTTTTTTAGTGAACGTTTGTCTGCGCCAAAAACCAGTTCAGGAGGGGAGGAGCTGACGTCCTCCCTTCTGCTGAAATTGGTTAGGCCGATTGTGACGTCAGCTCTCCTTATTTGCTAACGGTACCATAGGACTTCTTTTGGTAAATGGACTATTTGTTGATTTTATTTTTCAGTATTGATTCCGAGCAGGGTTCTGTCACAGACTATTGATTTTCTGCCATATATAGTTTTTGTCATCTGTTGTAATTTCATTATTATCAATTTTATATAAACATAGATGTCGAAAAACAATTTCATTTCATACGTTTGTCGTAGTTTCTCATAGATGGTAGATAATATGACTTGTTATTGTTCTCAGCTGATATCAACTTGGTGGTCAATTTCTTAGCTCGCTTTAATATTAATGAACGAGCGCCCGTCATACATTATTGCTCAAAGCTCATTAGAGCGTTGCCACTCTTAATTATTCTTAATATCAGCTGTCATGCCAACATGCCTGGAATAAAATGCAGACCCTAGACAATTTAACAGATCGGCCCCCTAACCAATTATGTTTAATAACAAATTATATTTCTTGTTAAGTTACTAAAGTTGCGTACGGAGTCCTCTTAAGACACCGAACCATTGGTCATTTGTTTCCTCCTCCGTACCAGCCACTAAGCCCTGCTTGTTTTTTTGCCCTTTGAAGCTCTCTTCAGCATTACAACAGCTTCGATGTACTGATTAACTGATAACACTTCTAAAATTCTAATTAAAATCCCACTTCCGATTAAGTAATTATCGAAAAAGTATAAACCCATGAGGGAAAATGCCGTGGTAAATAGAAAAGTGAGGCTAACCAGAACTGTAGCTCAGCCGGGGCCCCAGCAGGGGCGTGGTCCCACTTGCCCCATCGAGCTATTTATATATATGCAGAACTGTGCCCCGTGTCCCATATGCCCTTTGCCTTGATCCCGTTGTCCCTTCACCCTGGCTACAGGCCCGAGGCTAACTAATTTCTCTAGTAAACGATATTAAACTTTTCAAGCAGGGAAATGACCAAATAGATACATATAAAATTGTATAGATCATTTGAAAACACAACATTTTATAACCGTATTAATAAAAACAGGGATTTCGTAAAGTCTCCCGTGTTACGCACGCACATACAAACATGTATATAATATTTGGTCTCGTGTGGTCCAAATTTTAACTTTCCTTTTGCTTTAACTCATGAAAATCGTTGTAATTGTTTACGGTAACACTGTAGAGGCATCGGTACAGTGTAAAATTGCTCGTAGTATGTGAACTAAATACTGGATTTTTTATTAGTATGTTCGTAAACAGTGTCATGATTCGGAACAGTGATTATTAATAAATTGATTTATTCTTTCCCGTCACCGTTAGATGGCACCACCGGTGTCCGCAAGAATGGTTAGAACTTTAAAGAAGATTGCATTGTCTCATAACCTTATCTTCGAATATGGGATTCTTGGAAGCGGCGATTTGCGCTTACGGAATTTGAGCCGACATGGAGCCCCAAGTGAAATTTGCGCCTCGGGATTGCGCTTTGTTTATGAGTGCAATTGCTGCTTTTTCGTATAAGCCTTCGTAGATTTTTTTTTGTTTTCGCAATTATTTCTTTAAATTTCATTTGAAAACTGCATTACATGCATCAGTGAAGAGTTTTTAAAACTATTGGGAGAGCATACGCCCATATCACGTATATCAATACGTTACAACATATGTAAAAATGCAACATATTTCAAATTATCGACAGGGGCTCGGGCCCATATAACTCTACGCCCATACCCGTATTCAGAGGTGGGGATCTCAGGGACTGACCCCCCCAAACTAAATTTTTAACAGGACTTGGACCCGCTAATATATTGTGTTATATGGGAATACCATATTGTTCTTGAATAATTACAATAATTATATCAAATGCCGAATTCAAATGGGGTAGGAAATCCCGCCTCTACTAAATCCATAAAAATACTTTTAATTTGGCTAGATTGAGTACAGCTACTCAAAAAAGTCAGGTAAATTTAAAAGTGTTTCTTTTTTACTTTGCATTTTCCTTACTTAAATATATAAATATTCATCATTGTATAAATATATTATCGTTGGTTTTTTCACAATGAAATTTGAGCAGTAAAAATGTCTGGAAGACGCCGTCTAAAAAATTATCAGCAGACTGATATGTTTGCGAGGGATTTTATCAATGAAGTTAGCATCATAGGAAAACCTTGGACGGACTTTAGATAGAAGAAAGAAATGCGAATCGTCGAAGAAGGACACCTAGACGAAGGTCAGAACGCATAGGGCAACGTACCCAACGCCATTTTCGTACGCAGGGGGTGTTGATGGGGGTTGTAACCCCCCATTGTAATGAAATTTTGTATATTTAACATAGGAATGTATGAGTTGTAGCTCTGTAACTCCCCCATTATCCCCTCCCTTATGAACTTTCTGCGTACGCCTATGCCCAACGCTGAGCAATGGCTGCCCAACAATCCACAATTGGTGACATCTTGCGGAGCGTACAGGGATTTCATAATGCTAAAATATCAATGAAGGCAGATTTTTGAAAATTGGCCGAGGCAGGCTTGTAGTCCAACCGTCCTTTGCGAATACTGCCCTGGACAGAAAACCGTCGATGGGAATAATTGCAGTGGTGTCGAACCAGAGCTATCTGACGTAATGAATGGCATAGTGTAGTGTTTAGTGACGGATCACGGTTCCCTCTCTACAACAATTGTCGCCGAGTGAGAGTCTGGTTTATATATTTTTATCCTCTTTCTTTCTTTTTGGTTTTACGGCTCAAAGACTACAGTGGTCATGCTGCGCCGGGACCTACTGTTTTCCGAGGAATCCGAACCTCTTAAGGCCTAGGGAACCAAACCCCGGACTACAGTGAGCAGTGCGATCTTTATGAGATCTCTGAGTAAGCGTTCTTTTTGCACTGCTGGGAGTCGAACCCGGATTAGCCGCGCAATAGGAGAACGCGTTACCACACTGCGCCACCGCAGGGCGAGGAGGAATTTTTATCCTCATGTGTTCGACTGCAGTTAGTAGTCAGCAGTCTTAATTTCCTTTTATAATTTCGGCCTACATTATTCGTGACGTCACACGTAACTGGAAATTTTATCTTTAAGCTCAGACCTATCATTTTAGTAGTTCCCTGTTTCATTTACACGCGTATTTGATTTCGACGTACAGTCGGAAACGCTTTCAATGAAAAATTTTCAGAATTTCCCATAATCATTGTGGCTGTTATTTGGGTATAATAAGTTATATAGTGTTCTGTATTCATTAACGCTCTACGCTTACTAATGACCAAAAGGAAACCAGACGGCGCAATTTCTGACACTTTTCAGCACAAATGTGAAAGAGACAAATACGTTTTATATCTTAACGGGAGATATATTTTATAAAATGAGTGATTTTGTGAATAATCGGAAGAAAGATGATATTTTGAAAAACGAAACAAAACAAAAACACTTTTACTCTATGATCTCTCTCTGATGTGCTGTCCGCGTACAGAATTTCAAAGAGGAGAGGATGTTTTTGATGGAAAAGGCGTTTGGAAGACAAAATTTTCGTTCACAAGGAGTTTTATTTTACTGCTTGTAACATTTTTCAAATGGAGCGGGGTTGACCCTGAAATTTCTCCTCCCTCCTTGTACACTTGTGATACTTACACGTGGTCAGCTTTCACAAGGAAAAAATAACCCTGTAATTTCATATTTCAAATATCATTCAAAATCCAATTTCGGAACCACGCACTATAAGGATAAATCAGTTACTTAGAGATTTCCATAACGGTAATCGTCAATGTCATTTCGGGATTACTCGTGCATTAAAATAGCACATAAATTCCGAAAAGTAACGGTAATTACGCTTCAACACATGTACATTTGTCACGACACAATGACGTAATGACAAGGCCACGTGTTTCATTTGTTAATTTGGATGGCCCTGGTGTTGCCCGAAAGCAGTGGAACGACTAATATGCAGAACATGCAATTTTGATTAGCGGAGAAAGGACAACGTCCCATTGTGATTGGTTGACTGATGAACGCATTCCTTGATTGGCTATAAAGTAATGAGGACGAATTTCGTATTGGCTCGCAATCAAATTTGAAATGATCAAATACTTGAATTACCAGCAGGGAGAGTTCTCATTTGGAAGTCTAGTTTCGAAATTTCCGTTAAATGCAAAAGTGAACAATATGTTCGAACGCTCTGGTCGTAGTTAGCTGAAATGGGCATTCGAAATATTGGATGGAACCTGGGCCGATGCCAAAGGAATTCGCTACTGACCTTGCAGTAGCGGGTATGAATAATGGGGCCATGCTAATTTTACCAAACATGGCTTTTCCGGTAAGTGCCACTTGGAAAATAATACTTTCGCAATTAAAAGTCCTGGCATAATAAACTTTCTTGGCATTTGTTCTCACTCTTAATTATATGTCCTTCCTATTCAAAAAGAAAAAAATACTTAAAAAGGGAATTCTGCGACATTTTGGGAGCCATTTTACTACGACGTGTCCACCCCCACATTCAGGGTGTTGCTCGTGCACTCGTAATTCCAGTAGCTGATCCTACCGTTATAGGCAATGTTACTCGTCGTTATTAATTTTAAAACCGTTTCCATTGGGTTTAAGCAACAAACAGCGTCATGTAATGCTACGTTACGAAATTTACATGGCAGTTCATGCATTATAGAAGCCACCATGTGGCGCTAGAGTTACCGTCCATACAATTTTAGTTCTTTCGCCAAAAGTTGACCGATGGTACCTTTAGAAATAACGAGAGCTGACGTCACAAACGGGTTGGTTCATTACAGCAGAGGGGAGGGCGTCATTTCATAACTGGTTTTTCGCGCAGATAAGTGTGCGCAAAAAAACAGTTATGAAATGACGCCCTTTCCTCTACTGCAATGAACCAACCCGCTTGTGACGTCAGCTCTAGCTATTTCTAACGGTACACACTATAGCTTCAGAACGAGTATACAGACTAAGAAATAATTCATCACCAAGTGGCACTTCAGTCGACCACCACCCAAATGTCAAAGAATATAAATTATAAAATATATACTATGTCCAGATTCTCTTACAGTATTTTAAATGAAAGGAAACTGGTAGCAACAATGAAAACCTTCTAACATCATTATGTATATATAACTAATTAATAACACTAATTTTCCCGAAGACCATTATTTTCAATTATAATTGAGATTTGAACAGGCCCTTTTTGAAGTCTCTTTGTCTAATTAGCGAACATCATATAGAAAGAAAGAGTTATTCATACAAATAAACTTGAACTTCGCTGATGCTTACATCCATGCTTATATTCACGCTAAAATGCATAATTATATTCATATTTACATCCATTCCTGGCTCATACTTATACTCGATACGTCAATGTTGTATATAGCTCTATTAATTTTTTTCTCTTGTAAATATATGTAATGGTTGAACGATATTTTGAAACAGCCAAAGATATTCGTAAGTGATGTCAATTAAGTGTTTACTACTGCAAAGAAATTTCATACTGTGTTCCTTCTTAACCCATCTTCTTTTAATGATATGGACTTGATCAATCGACGAAAGCCACATACTAGGAAACATGAGCTGTTTGTTTTACCGTTAAAGCACAGCGAAGATTATGCTGGGTTTGAATTTATAATGTATCAAATGATCCGAACATTGAATATTAAACCCCGGAACACGGACGGACGGATAAAGAAGGTGAGCATTCGGTATCAGGTGGGTTTCAAACCCTGGTTCTCTGCATGGAAACAAACATCTTATCTTTACGCTACCGTACGGCTTAGGAAAATTACTTGAATGTTCTGTTCAATGCGCTTTAGTAGCCTTGGACAATAGAATAAAGCCCCTTTGGCCTCCCGAGAAGTAAGATCTTTAAGAGTAGTGATATCTAAAGCCATTCTAGTATCCAAGCACATTATCCAACCGACACCTAATACTTTTGCGGAGTTTCGTTGACACTAGTCTTAATTAACCTCCCTCACATGAGTAGATCTTTATAAAACGGAATCTTCCGGTACTTTAATATTCATTTATAGAATTATTTACTTAAAATTTAATGTAATTAGTATCGTAGAAAAAATAACCTATACTATATTTCAAAGTAAAATAAAATTGGAAATAGAAATGATATCAGTTCCGAATTAGATATCTTCAATCTGTATTCGTGACAGGTTATATAATTGACTTCGATATAGGATCAATAAAGAATGCGAAAGGAGAAGGAAAATTTCACAATAGCTTTCAGAAAAAACATACACAAGGACGAGCTTAGGAGAGAGAGTTGTTGCCTCTTACATTTATTTCATTATGCTTAAAATCTCTGGGATCTTCATATTTTAATGAAGTGTAGCTTTTAAAACGCTTTTTATTATTCTGAACTCAAACGAGTACTTGAAACAGTACTGTCATTTGAAAGGAACAACAATATAACGCATATGCAATGTCACTCAATGTCAATGTCATAGACATATGCCCGATTTTAGCTCAAAAATAAGAGTTTTGTAAACTGTAAAGCATATAACTTACATTTCTATGTAACAGTGAACGTATTCGTGTTAATTTAATTCTTTCCAATGCAAACAGCAGAATTTACTAGGAGCGAGCGACGCATCTCCGAAATAGGAGAAGGCAACGCAATTGACTCGTGAATACCTTCATGTCCTTGGAAGAATTGATAACAAAGAAAATGAAAAACTGAAGAAATAGCTAGATCCTGCTCCCCCTAATATCTGGCCACGCAACGTTTTAACAGCACGTGTTTGAGTTAAATAATCCCCCTTTTCCGAAAGTGAAATCATGTTTAATTTTTGAAGAAGACTTAAATCCAAATAAATTCGCCATCTGAAAAAATAGTGCTGAAAAAATATGTGATTTCGGCAAAAAATAGATAATCCATGTAGTTGACATTGATAGAGATTCTCCACAGGAGGAAATGGCAGAACAAATTCTTCACCAAATAGACGAACTATGTTTCTTCTTATGAAGCAACAATAGTTAATGTGTTCAACAACGTTTCTTTGTACCGTTTGTCTAATACTTCGTCTTTTTTGTTTCTCTTATATCTATCAATAGCTATATTTATAAAAAGACTTTATAAGTTAGAGCGTTGATTAAAGCAGAAAAACGAAACATGATGGTTCTTCGAAACACTTATATGGAAAAAAATAATAAAATAAATAAATAAATAAATAAATAAATAAATAAATAAATGGATGGATGGATGGATGGATCCAGACTTTTATTCATTTATTAAAAAAAATATGACACTTTCATTTATTATAAGGATCATTTTTTCAATCACATTTATGAGAAAATCTGATTATCATTCTCTATATTTATTAGTAGGAATTCATTTCTTCGTATTTAAAAATAGTGTCTCCGATTCTGAATTCATAAACTTATGGTGGTGTTATTTATACCAGGGTATTTTGTGTAATAATGTCATAACTGCGTTAATATGTTATAGGAAATGGAGCTAAGTCAAGGAAATAAGGCAAGTAATATTTTCAAACTTTCAGAAAAAAGGGAAGGGGAAATATGCTAACTCACCCAAAGAAATCCAAAATCCTGCCAAAAAACCAGTAAGATATTTGAAATGTAAAACCAAAAAATACTGCTGCCTAAACCGCGTTTCCTTTCTCGGAAGAAAACATAGAGAAAAAACTATAGCGGCATCTTATTTTGACCCAAATCACTAAAATTTACATACTTCCGAAGCCAGGTAAGAAATCCTAGGCTTAAATGTCAAATAAAAATTCGGAGACC
Organism: Dysdera silvatica; assembly: GCA_006491805.2. Lineage (NCBI taxonomy): Eukaryota > Metazoa > Arthropoda > Arachnida > Araneae > Dysderidae > Dysdera > Dysdera silvatica. The sequence continues at coordinate 70,892,870 of QLNU02015360.1, forward strand.
AGAATTGTTGGAAACCGTCACGGCAAGAAATACCACAGAAGACATAGAGACTTTTTCCTAAGTTTTCCATATGTCTCTATGCATTTGTATCGCCGGTGTTATCCCTGCATGAGATACCAAGTAAACAATGCTTTTCACCTGGAGCATTCATGCAAAAATAAGGTATCCTTTTCTAAAGTTTTGACGCAACTTTATAATAGGTTGTGAATATCACCAATGGTAATATTTCGCAAAATCCGTATATCTACGGTCTCTTTCATATGGAATTTTTTTTTATTTAATTCATAAATAATATTTTTCTACACAGAATAGATAGTGTCTAGAGGAACCGTCTAAGGCTGAACTATATGATCTGATAATCGAAAAATTATGAAATTTGACAGAACAATATCGATCTTGTGAAATAAGAAGTCTAATTAAAATATCGTATTTATTTCATATCAAAATTAAATAAAATGAACTGAATCGAGTACAACTCTTCAAAATTATAATCTTATCTTTATTTCTAGCAATGATAAAAATGATTTCCTACTGCAATATCCCTAAAGCGTTTCATTTAAAAAATACTCTTTATATTATATAGAATACTGTTTATATCATTTAAAGAATACTGAATAGCCTTTCGTTTAAAGAAATTTGTATTAATTGGATTCAATTGTCCACTGATGCAAACCAACTTATTCAATAGTATCTTTTTTTAAAAAAATATTTCCAGTATTCTTCTCCACTGTAAAAACTTCATTGCCTAATTCTAAGAAATATCACTTCTTTTAATTACCTTAAGTTTCTTTGATATAAGCCAGACAAATTAATAATTCTCTCTAATATCCTGCGACATAGTTAAATTTAAATTGAATACAATCGAGAACTTTTCCCCTTCTCTCTATATATTTTTTTCCTTCATTTTTTTTGCATATACGCATCTATTATATAAATATTGTGTAAAAGTATATTCATTTTCTGTTTAAATTTCTCTGAGTATTTTTATAGTTATTTACAAAGTTTTTCATAACTAATAGGCATTATTTAAGAATATTTCATTATCACAACGAATTCAGTAATTTACATTTGTCAATTTCATTAATTTTCACTATCAATGGGTTCATAGGAAAGTGCTAGTTCTTCCTTCTAGTGGTAGTGGTTAAAAAATTAAAATAGAAGAAAAAAAATTGAAGTTCTAAAAGAAAGTCTTACGAATTTTTAAAACACACGAGTTTAAATGCTATTAAAACCGCACTAAATTCAGTAACATTTCGTGAAGGAGGGAAAACTGGACAAGAACAATGCGATCTTGAACATGGGTTTTGGAATTAAAATACTCACAAGTACTGCCTAAAACGTAATGTTTATCTTCATACACAAACCATGATGGAGAATTTACAGTTGAGGTGATGCTGGGATTAACGCTTTTACAAAAACCCATCAACCACTAGATTTCATTTTTATACTTGTAGCATATTTCACGAACGAATGAAGTGAGTTGTAAATTTAATATATTCAGCGTCAAAATTTCAACTGTATAAGCACATTCTACATAAATTTGCATCTCAATCGTAGTAAAATGATGTTTTCGAAAATTATATTCGTAGGGGGAACCAGAAAAAAAAACAGAATTTTGTAATAAAATATTGCTTACTTATTTTTAAGGTGTTATAAATTGAATCACTTTCAAAGTGTTGTCAATTTGATGAAATGCAGCGTTCCATATGTTTTTTACCAAATAAAATGGAAATAAGAGGTAAAATAACTCGGAACGCGATTTTGGGGATTAATATAAATTACGGAATAGGTATAGTTCGCGGAAAGCTGACCGATGGTACCGTTAGAAATAACGGGAGCTGACGTCACAAACAGATTGGTTCATTACAGCAGAGGGAAGTGCGTAATTTCATAACTGGTTTTTCTCTCAGACACACGTGCGCAGAGAAAACCAGTTATGAAATGACGCCCTTCCTTCTGCTGTGAAGATGTCAGCTCTCGCTATTTCTAACGGTACCATTAGTCAACTTTCCACGAATGAAACATAGGTAGTCATTAAAATTGGAAACAATGCACAGAAAACAACTTTTTGCGCCGCAGAACAACACAATATTTACGCCCTCATAAGTTTTATTGAAATTCAGAATTTGACGCTTTTGTTAGAGTAGAGATACTTTGATTACCCAAAGTTAACAACTCCGATTTCTAATAAGGAATTAGGTCTAATTACTGCAATAAAAACTTTATTTGGCGCCTTATCTAGTGGCTTGGTGCGCGTCTTAAAATTTTATAAGTCGCAATCGTGATTGGTAAGGCAAGGAGAGAGTTTTCTGTTGCTATTCTCATTCTAAAGATGCGGTATTAGAATGGATCTCTCTGTCAGATAGGAAAACCGTCTTGTTTTCCATTATGGCTAGGGTGCCAGTAATTTTACTACAAGTTTTCCGCACCACAGAGCATTAATGGCTTTTTTCGATCCTAGCACACCCGGATCTCTGGAGGTTTCGGCTCAGGGGTTTGGCTACAAACAGCATAGTTTGTAAGTTGGTTTGGTACATTATTTCTTCCTTAGAAGGGTACGCCTTCCTTTGGGCTAGCCTTCATTGCTTCAGCCCAAACAGATTCCGAGCTACGTTAGCCCAAAATTGGAACAGTAATTTAATGTTCGTTTTTGCTCTCTTTGAGTACGGGTATCATTTGTTTGTATTATTAAGGAATGATACGAAACGAATGGTTTTCTCTTGCCCTATCATTAATATTATATGGTAGCTAAGAAAAGCTATTTCCTTACACGTTTATAGATATAGTTACGTATAATTAATAGACATCTACAAGTGGGTATAATGTTAGCATAAGGTATTACAGTAGAACCTACGTTAACCGAAACAATTTTTACCGACATATTGATTAACCGAAATATCCACAGGACTAAATGGGCTTTTTTTACGATTTTTGAAAGAAATGCACTTTTCCTGATAAAAAACGAAATAATGTACAGTATATTTGTAAAATGTTGGGATAAACTGTTCGACATAATTTTGCTTTCCGATAAAGTAGAAGATAATTTCCAAGATCGCTTAGAAAGCGTTTCCGGATGTGAAGAAATATATTAACATGGGGTTAGTGGATGCGTAAATGACGCTGGTTCTGAACTTGTATTTTAATGATCAAGACATCATCACATCGTTGACATATTACTGAGCCAGACACAAGGAGAAGACAATGCGTAGAACATTCGAGTGGATATTTAGGAGATACTAATATTATTGAAGATAAGGTTCGGAGGCAGCCGTATCACCACATCACCGTGTGTGTGTACGTGTGTATATATATATACGTATATACACTATGGAAATAAATTATAAACTCACCCGTAAAACACAAATAACTTATGATTGCAATAAGTAATAAATAAATAAGCGCAAATAATATACCAATGGTGATTACATACATATACCATTTATAACTTTTGAAAACGGTGAAGAGTTCTTTTCGTAAGAAAACATAATCATTTACAACCTGTAAAGAAAACATAAACTCGATATGCAAATTCACGGATTGCGAGCCTATATACTGCCTGCAGGCTATCATATGGATCCAATGTTGTGATGAAAATTGCGTTTTGTGAGTATGCATTGAGGAAAAGAACTAAATAAAAAGGACGTTAGAAAACTATATTTTTGCTGTATAGTAAGGGGCATTCAACAAGAGGAATAGCCCGTAAAATAGAACGCTCACAAACTGCTGTCCAAACTGTCATCGAAAAAGGTGATAATTGTGGAACCCAAAAAAGATCAGGTAGACCACCAAAACTGTTACCCCGGAACCACAGGCACGTTCAAGCTCTTGCCAATCGCGAGCATTTGTCCACTCATGAAATTTCACTTGTACTGTCAACACCTTATCCCACCAAACTGTGTGGAAAAATTTAAAAGTAAATTCGAATGTGAAGTTCAGGCAAAGGAAAAGCAAACCGAAACTTACTACTAGTCATAAGTTAATTTGGCTGGATTGGTGTAAAAAAGCTGTGAAATGGCGTGATGAGTGGAATGAAATAGTGTTTCTGATGGAAAACGTTTCGATCTGGATGGCCCTGATGGATATTCGTCATATTGGCATGATCTACGTACTCAGTCAAAGATAAGGCTAAGTAGACAGCAAGGAGGGAACGGAGTGATGGTACGGGCATCATTCGGAGCAGGAGGAAAAGCAGACATCGTATTCCTTCAGGGCACTATGAACTCCAAATATATCAGGAATTAATGTATGATCTCTTAATCCCATCTGGGCCTCTTTCAGACGGTCCAAATTGGAAGTACTAACAGGACAATGTCAGTGTACATGCATCAATGTCCACCAAGGAGTGGCTTGAACGGGAAAAGGTTGATGTCATTCCATGGCCCTCGCGTTCTCCAGACCTGAATCCAGTTGAAAATGTGTGGGGTTTTATGGCAAAGGCTGCATATTGGCGCAACAAGCAATATTATCGTGTGAATGATCTCCAAATAACAATTTTGAATGCCCGGGCCAACATAAACATTTTACCAAAACTACTTCAAACAATGCCTGACAGAATGATACATATTACTGAAAAGCAAGGAGAACCGACTTGCTATTAATTTCTGATTTCCTGGAATTTTGCAAGTTGGGTTCATGTTTTCTTCACAGGTTGTAAACGACTATTTTTCCTTATGAACAAAATCGTTAACCATTTTCAAAAATGGTAATTGGTATATGTATGTAATCACCATTGGTATATTATTTGCATAAATTTATATCAAACGCTTATTGAAATCATAAGTTATATGTTACAGGTGAGTGCAATTTATTTACATAGTGTATATACACTATGTAAATAAATCTCCACTAGTGTGGAAAACTTAAGCAACAAATTCATCTTTCAACTTACAACCATGAAATTGTTGAAAAGGGCTTTTTGCTATCAGTACAATGAAAAATCAGCTCAGTAGAAAGGTGATGCATATGCAAATATCAGCACCATGACGTCAAAGGGTACATCAGGGCACCCAAAGCGCTTTGAATCAGCGTACTTAATACAAGGCAACTTAAAAAGAAGAAAGGAAGGCACATTTCCAGACATCTTCTGCCAATGAAAGTGACATTGTACGCGCAGCCACAAGAAAACATCAGGACAACTTAACATGTGGTAGAACGATTGGCAAGCTTGAAGACGGGCGTACTTTGACGTCTGTCGCGCAAGAATTTGGAATTGATAAAAATGTTGTTTTACCAGATTAGAAAGCCTATTAAAGGATAGGTATAGCTCTAAGAAAGGTTGGTGGTTGTCGACCAAGGAAAACAATGGTGACTAATGACCTATATATCGCCCTGCATGCGAAAAGAAATCGAAAGAAGACAGTGGGCGACATTGCTCAACAGTTGCTTACGGCAACTGGACGACAGGTGTCCCGGTTTAATTGTGGTCAGACGACTTAATGAAGGTGGCCTATTCGCTCGCCGTCCCGAACGCTGCGTACCATTGACAGCAGCCCATTGGAGGCACCGTTTACAGTGGTGCAGAGAACACAAAGACTGGACATCTCATCAACGGAGTCACGTCCTCTTTACCGACGAGAGTCGTTTCAGTGTGACAAACGATTCGGTGCCCATTGATATGGAGAGAGGTGGGGACATGCTTTCATCCCACTAACATTAGGGAAAGACACCTTTGGGAATGGTCCTGTCGTGTTTGTATGGGGAGGTATTATGATGAACAGAAAGTCGGAGCTCCACATTTTCGACAGAGGTACAGTTATCGGAGATCAATACAGTGATGAAGCTATACTCCTCCACATGCATCTTTTCCAGGGTGCCATTGGTCCCGACTTTGTTTTCATGGATGACAATACACGGCCATACAGGACTCTTGCTGTTGAGATGCTCCTGGAAAGTGAAGATATCCACAGAATGTATTGGCAAGCGTACTCCCCTGATTTAAATCCTATTGAATATGTGCGGGATATTTTAGGGAGACGCCTGATGGCACGATCTTACCCTCCGGCGAACACCAGACAACTGAAACAAATGCTCCTTGAGCAATGGGAACTCTTACCCCAAGAACTGTTAGATAATCTCTTGTTGAGTATGGACAAACGGTGCCACGCAACCACTTCAGTTAGGGGAGGTCATGTCTCTTACTAGGGTTCTTTGGTTTGTTGTTCTCCCTCTTGGCCAGACAGTGTTTTGTACAGACGCCATTCCGTCAATAAAGCCTTTTCCACTTCGTTCCATACTGCATGCGTCCTATTCATTTTTTGCTACTATACTTTCATCATCCTTTCAGTACTATATTGTACCTCTGTAGTATAAATTTCATGTCTTCCAGTTGATTTTTGCAGAATCAAGGCCAAAATCAGAAAAGTTGCTTAAGTTTTGCATACTAGTGTATATATATATATATATATATGGCCTGCAAAAGGGTTGCTGGTATCTAACTGGAAGGAGACCCACACGCTGAACGTATGTGACGATGTGTGGAACCGGCCAGGCCAGTAACCTAGTGTCCTACCCCGCCTTCAAGTGGTGCAGGCTGAGCTTTCTATTTATGTGGCAAATTAATATTTGCTACACGGATAGAAAGGCGGAAGGGGAGGGCTAATTCACCAACCCGTCTAGCCAGCGTGGTGAAATTATGGCTAATTCCTCCATTATGTTGACACACCAGAAACCATGGCCCCTAGTCTCCAGGTGCTGGAGTGCTCCTGATCAAGGCAGCGGTCAGTGTGGCATGAAAGCAGGGGGTGCTAAGAATCACTGGAATGGCCCAGGCTGCCGTTTGTTATTGACCTTGGCTACGTTTAATGGACGATCCCTTGCTTCTGAAGCAAAACTTCAGGAATTGGAAGAGGAACTAGACAAGATCAAATGGGACATTGTAGGACTCAGTGAAGTTAGAAGAAAAGGTGAAGAGTTGGTGGAACTTAAAAGTGGACATTTGTTTTATTATAGAGGAACGGAAACTGGAAGAACAAGTGGTGTTGGCTTCTTAATCAACAAAAGAATTAAAGACTACCTTCTTGAAGTCGAAAGCACGTCAGATCGAGCAGCGAGGCTCGTTGTTCAACTAACCCAGCGATACCAACTTCAAATAGTACAGGTATATGCACCAACATCAAGCCATACCGACGAAGAGGTTGAAGAATTTTATGAAGAAATCAAAGAGTTACACACCAAAGGGAAACAACATATCAAGCTCATCATGGGGGATTTCAATGCAAGAATTGGACAACAGGAACAAGGAGAGACATCGGTTGGTAAATACGGATATGGGGAAAGGAATGAACGTGGCGATCAACTCATCGAATTTGCAGAAGCTGAAAATCTTAGCATCATGAATTCATTTTTTAAGAAGAAACCGCAAAGAAAATGGACATGGAAACACCCAAATGGGGGAACTAGTGAAATTGACTATATCCTGGCAAACAAGAAATCAATTATTGAAGATTGCAGTGTACTGAACAGATTTAATACTGGAAGTGATCATCGAATGGTGAGATGTAAAGTGCACTTAAATACTAAATTAGAACGACAGAAGCTCATTAGGAAACAAGTAAGTAAGAGGGTGGATTTAAAGAAATTAAAAGAAAATACCGAGGCATTCAAGTTGGAATTAAAAAATCGCTTTTCTGCACTGGAAGGACTTATTGAAGAAGTTGACATCTCAGAAGCAAATGAAAACATTGTTAAGACAATAGTTGAAACTGCTGGGGAAATTGGTGGTGTAACCTGTAAAAAGCACAATAGCAAATTATCTGAGAAGACGAAACAGCTCATGAAAAGGCGAAGAGATATGAAGGTGGACAATCAAAATACCAGTTCCAGGATTGAGTACATAGAACTTTGTAAAACTCTGCGCAAAAGCATGAAAGAAGACATAAGAAAATTCAACTGTGAGCTAGTAAGGAAAGCCATTGAAAATAACAAGAGCCTTAGGGTTGTTAAAGGAAGTTTATCTGTTGGGAAGAAACACATCATTGCATTAAAAGGAGAGGATGGCACCGTAACAAGAAATAGGGAAGAAATACTTAGAAGAGTTGAAGAATTCTACAAAAATCTATACGAAAGTAACAGTGGATTAAACGAAGACATTGAAATAGTCGAAGGAACAGCTCCTAAAATCTTAAAAGAAGAAGTTTCATTTGCAATAAAAAATATGAAGAAAGGAAGAGCCCCTGGTGATGATGGTATTACATTAGATATCCTAAAAGAAGCTGGAGAATATGTAGAAGACATACTTGCAAAATTCTTTACCAAATGTCTTAACAGCGGTAACATACCAAACCAATGGGATTCTGCAACAGTAGAAGAATTCCCACAGAAAACCAGGCATGAAGGAAACAGTGGATTAAACGAAGACTCTGAGATAGTCGAAGGAACAGCTCCTAAAATCTTAAAAGAAGAAGTAGCATTTGCAATAAAAAGTATGAAGAAAGGAAGATCCCCTGGCGATGATGGCATTACATTAGATATCTTAAAAGAAGCTGGAGAACATGTAGAAGACATACTTGCAAAATTCTTTACCAAATGTCTTAACAGCGGTAACATACCAAACCAATGGGATTCTGCAACAGTAATTCTTTTGCATAAAAAAGGTGATAAAGAGGATTTGAAAAATTACCGACCAATTAGCTTGTTACCTGCTATTTATAAAATCTTCACAAAAGTGCTAACACATCGCCTGCAGAAAAAATTAGATGCAGCTCAACCAAGAGAACAAGCTGGATTTCGAAGTGGATTCAGTACAGTGGACCATATTCAAGTATTAAGAGAATTAATTGAAAGAACACATGAATATGAACTTCCATTGTGTGTGGCATTTATTGACTATGAGAAGGCCTTTGACTCTATTAAAACATCAGCAGTCATCAACTCTTTAAGATCAACAGACATCGAGGATGTGTACATTGACATGGTGAAACGTGTGTATAAAAATGCAAGTGCAAAATTTCGGTTACATAAAGATACCAAAACTATCAAAATTGGTAAAGGTGTGAGGCAGGGAGATACCATTTCTCCAAAACTTTTTACTTCAGCTTTACAGATGATTTTTCAGCAGATAAATTGGAATAACAAGGGAATAAAAATAAATGGTGAATATTTAAATCATTTGCGGTTTGCTGATGACATTGTTATTTTTTCAACGAACCCATCAGAACTCCAAGACATGGTACAGGAGCTCTCAACTAGAAGTAAAGAAGTTGGACTCAAGATGAACCTACAAAAAACTAAGATCATGTTCAATAATTTCGTAGAGGAAACAAAAATACAAGTTGACAACATTGAGCTAGAAATTGCTGATTCATATATTTACCTTGGCCAGCTGATTTCAATGGATGGCAACATTATGAAAGAACTCAACAGACGTATTAAACTTGGCTGGAGTGCATTTGGAAGAAACAGTTTTATCCTGAAGGGGAAATTGCCTTTGTGTCTAAAAAGAAAGGTCTTCAACCAGTGTGTATTGCCAGTCCTCTCTTATGGATCAGAGACATGGAGTCTAACAGTTGGAGCAATACGAAAGTTACAGACAACGCAAAGGAGCATGGAGAGGTGCATGCTTGGAATAACTAGGAGAGATCGAAAAAGGAACACTTGGGTGAGAGAGCAAACTAGAGTAGAGGACATCATTGTTAAAGTAAAAGGGCTGAAATGGCGATGGGCTGGGCATATTGCAAGAAGAACTGATCAACGATGGACAACAGAAATTCTGAACTGGATTCCAAGAGACCACCGAAGACCTAGAAAACGTCCTCAAACTAGATGGGTGGATGAAATAAGAAACAGGTTGGTAGAGGCAGCGGATTGCTCAGATAAACTTGTGTGGAAAACATTTGGAGAGACCCCAACCAGCAGTAGATTGATAGATAATGGTTGAATATGATGATGATGATATATATATATATATATATATAGTGTTCATATATATATAATCCCGATCTAGTTGAAAATTATGTTTCTTTGTCAAGATTTTTGCTCAAATCTTGTCCAACGAAACTTTAATATTTTGCAATACTCCAAACTCATTAGGATTTTTGCCAGTGTATATTAGTTTTACTAACTACATTGCCACAGTTATCGGTATACGCCACAAATCAACGGCCAGTGAAAGACCTTATTTATCCAGCAAGATAATGTCCATCTTTTACTAAGACGTACGCCATATTTTTCATACTGCTGCTATTTAAAAACTACTAGTTTTTATATACCTTATCTTGTTGAAAAGTTTATAAAACCGCTGACATTCAAAATTTATAAAAAAAAAATAATTTCTTCGTTATTTTATGTCCGGTTCCAAAATCAAGAATGTTTTTTAAGAAATTACTTGTTTTTATTTCAATACACATTTGTTTACATTGGGTAGTTGCTTAAAAAGTGTTGTGTGTATGAATAACATGTAGGATATTTTTTTATTTCAGTACATTTTTACATTCATTATAGGCTTATTAATTAATAACGCAGTTTGCAAAACTAATACTGAAAAGTAAACGCGCAATTTCTTTTCAATTTAGGATATAAAAAGAAAAGCATTGTTGTTGAGAAACGCTAATTAACTAAATCATGTATAAAGAAGAATTGGTTTTATGTACATAGATATAAAAAACTAATTAAAAGGTCTTAATCGTTTGATATTTTTAGGACCATTTAATATGTAGCTTCGTTATATGTATTGTCTATATTATACGTTGCGAAAACTAGTAATTAACCACCACCTGTTGCATGTTTTTCGATCATAATTTAAAATTAATCACAACTTTTATTGAATCAGTCATTTTGAAAAGGGGTTATATTTCATTGTTTTCATATGGAGTTTACCCCTTTTCAAAATGACCGTTTCGATTGAAATTTGCTATATCAATAGTTTTAGTTTACATTAGAATTTTTGGCTTATATAAACATTTAAACATCTTGAGTCGGCAATATACACTGCGGGACACAAATATTGCAACATCTGGACATGTGTCAAGGAAATCTGTAGAATGATGGACAATGTTATTGATTTCTTACATACACAAATTACTAGCACGTAGACACCATCTTTTACCATTTGCAAGCTTTCTGTCCTGTACTTCTTATGCCGAAAGAAATGACAGTTAATGTCTTTATTTTATAGATGTTGCACATATTTTAGGTCCCGCATTATATTCGGATTTTTCAACAATTTACTCTAAAATGTCTAGAACGTCCAAGTAATTGGTCATTATGCGGTTTTCCATGTCTTAATGCATATTTGATATATTAGTGCATATACATATTTTAATCCAGTAAATATTATTCTGGTATATCAGAGTAAAATTTGATATTTTCTAAAAATGTATGAATTAGTTATGTGGTACATGTTTTAGGGGTTACGTTAACACAGCTATTTTCTATTTTCCTAATATGATTTAAATTGCATTTAGTTATAACAAACTCTCGCCAAGTGCGAATTTCCTTAATATTTCAGCATATTAATATTTATTTCTAACATCTGCAGTTTCACCACTTCTTTCTCTTTCTTCTTCCATTGACCTTTAAAAAGCAAGCATCGGCTCGATGCTTGTAACATATTACTGAGAAGAAATAAAGCACTTTAATGGAAAATATTATATATATAGTCAGACGATCTTTATTTATCTATGCATATCTCAGTAGCAGCCAGTGAGTCCCAAGGAATGGGAAGCTGAAGCCCACAACACTAATAACAGCCGCCCGACTTCGCTCCACACATACTATAAAATCAAGAATTTTCTGCTCTGCACCGTACATGTGTTCTATTAAAATATATTTCTCGCAGCGCATGGGCCCAGGGGGGCGCAAAATGATCAGGGAGCGGCGCTGAATTTTTGGATATTTATTTAAAAATCATTTGCGAGAATTATTCAACAGAATTACATGTTGGGCAATCCGTTGGCTTTTAGCTCTTGAGAAATGGATTAAGATGGGGTAGGGATTGGTTGGGGACAAGTAAATCGTCTTCCTTTATTAGCCTATGAGAAAAGATACAGTATATAACTTCACAAGTTATCTTGCCCTCTATCTATATATTTAGATCGTTTATCTAATAAATAAAATTTCATTTTCCCGAAGAACTAAATTACTAATCAAAAGCACATGTTGTAAGCTGCGATGAGTTTATTTATATAGTAAATTCACCTGAACTGAATTGGATCATCTGATTGAAAGGTCAAATGCAGACCTCGTGTAAAGATTCAGGGAAACGACATTCGTTGGCGCAACTAGGGATGGCCTTGTCCTCTGTAGCAAAGATGTAGCTCCAGCAAGGATAATGAAAATTAAAAATCTCGGAGAATTGGGTGAGGCTTTAGCCACCTCTCTTTCCTAGACATTGAAGCTAACTACGTCAATGGTTATATCCAATATTAAGGCTTGTTTGGTTTGTTTATACACATTCAAAGCTTTTTTGAAATATTCTAAGTGCGAAGAAATAAAAACTTAAAGAATTGGTAAAACATATACCTAAATATATTATCTTTAATTTTATTATTACATTTGTGATAAATAAATCTATCGAATAGTTTTTTCATGAAATTTGCAGTCAATCAAAGCAAAACTCTTTGAATTATGTCAGATGTACTTTTGAAAGGCTGCGGATGTGTTTTGCCTCCAAGGGTAACAAAGCGTGGTATGTGGAGGGAGAGAGAGAAGAGACCATCTTTACCCTACAGACTTCCCCTCCTCTCTAGCCAGGCAAGTTTCCACGCTATGACGATATTAGGGTGAAGGCTTGCCAGGCTTCGCACTCCCGTCTCACCCATAGACATCTGTTGGAAGGAAAACCAGCACCAATTTGCCAAGTGTGCAATGAACCCAGTGTGCAATGAACCCATGAGTGTTTTACACATTTTAACTCAATGCCCCTATTATAGACTTGCCCGCACTCTTACTTTTAACTCTTCATCACTCTCTGACATTTTAAATGACCATGCTGACCATACGCACGTTTTTAAATTTTTAAAAAGTACTGGCTTTTACTACAGTCTTTGATTTTACCATGTTTGGCGCAGTATAGCCCAGATGCTCTTGCGCCATAAAAAAGCCAAACAAACAAACAATTAGGGTGAAGGCTGGCGTTAAATCCAGCTCCCACTCTGCTTCGGCTTGTAGTCGGGTTCCATACGATTTGCTGTTTTGTCGGGAATGACTAAAACGAAAAGAGGATACACGAGGCAAAATCTTTTCTCACAATGTAATGAGGCAACTTACGATGCCAAATTTTGATTGCAGGTTCATATTATGAAACAGATATTATAAGTTTAAATTTTATTTATTCTTTATAAATTAACTGTGAAGGCTCGTCTCCCTTGCCTCTCCTGATGAGCCGACAGTGGCATATCTGCAAACTTCCTTCCAAGATATCGAGCCAATGTGGAAGCGACGGACGTTGGTATTTCATGGTTCAAGGATAATCTAAGATCACACTGTTCCAAGATTTACAGACATCCGATGAAACTCAATTGCTGTCACCAGAGGAACCAAACCCCGGATTAGAAACACTGATGCAGAAAGTAGCGTATTTGCTATTTTCGCACATGAATCCCTGCCACTGAAATTTAAACCCGAGATCCCGAAGCAATAGAAAATTTTATTGCTACTACCTCCGAACCCAGGGCTGGAAATATATTTGTATATAGTTTTTGACATAGTGTTTTTTTTTACGTTAATATATACCTAATAAGCAGTTTGTCCTCAGCTGTCATAACACTGAATTTTGTGAAAATAGTGTGTTAGGCACAGAAGAAGAAAATTCAATCACGCAATATAATGCATAAGATTTTGAAAGTATCAAAACGACCTGCTTTATCTTCGAGTTGTAGTGCAACAGTTATGCTGTTGTCCCCTTCTAAAAGATGGAGAATCACTACACTGTTAGTTTCTTCGTATTCACTTTGACTCCAATGAAGGTTCTTTTGTGTATGACAGAAGTAATTATCTACTTCTATAAGTATTCCAGTTCGTTATTAGTATAGGCATGCAACGTACGAAAAGAGTTCTCTTGAAACATAGTAACATCAACTTGTTTATTAACTTTATAACATTAACAACGTTAGTATATGACTAGGACCATTGTATTGCACAAGAGTTAAAATTAAAAAGTTAAGCATCCGAATACAATATAGTTACCACCATCCTGTACGCAGTGTTTCATAATGATATACGTAGAAGCGTTACAACAGCATTGCCATATGGATAGATGATTACATTTACTTCTAATCTGTAGTAACACTTAACAATATATTCGGCGAACAATGAAAAAGAGCTAAGAATTAACAAAAATTAGAACTTATATACTCTTAACTAGACAAGATCAAGGTACAGATATTTCTGTATGACGTAATAATACAACGTCACACAGTATATATTATTAGTTACTCCAGCGCCGCTACAGAGTTCAGCTCGTCCAAATTTTTTGATCAAGATTTTTATATTTGCTATTGAAAATGATTAATTCTATGTTGTTTCTTCGTTGCTAGCTCTACTTAAATGATGTCATAACTTTTTGGTTTTCATTGTTTCCATGCCAAAGTGTTAAATTCTGTCCTATTCGATTTGCCGCTATTGTTCAGGCAATCAATATCCTATTTCACACACCCCATCCTCATGTTTGAAAAGAATGAAAAATCGATTGCAATAAAATTTGGAGGAAGGTAGTTTAGTGGAAAGTCTAACACAACATCTATAACCTCAGATCTAAGTAATCGAAGAACTAAATTGTGGTAGGGATACAAGTGTTCTTTCATGATGATCGATTCCAATGAAATTGTCCAATAAACTCAAGAAAGAGGTATGCGAGTATACGGTATCGATTTTATATACAAGTTGTTTATCAAGGATTGGAAGTTGATATATAGTGATATTTCCGAAGGTAATTGAGAACTAATAGTGTAAAGGAAAGTCCGTAGACGTCAATATTTACAGAATAATTTAAATCAAAGACTTTTCACCAAATGTTTTCTGGATATAAAAAGATTATAATATGTGTTCTGTGAATATCTGACTAGTAGTTAATTGGACATGTTTTCCAAGTAGAGGAAAAGATGTGTAGGGATTTAGAGTAGTTTGAAATAGATGACAAACTTGGGAGCTATTGAAATTCATAACAAATATATTTTACACGTTTTATATAAAAATCACAAAAAATGTACAGCGACAGCCCAAAGTTTCGGGCTACAACGTTTTTGAAGTTATTAGGAAATGGATGTGTTGTACGAAAAAGATGGATCAGGAATGAAATAAAGAATTTTTTAACATTATTTCCTATAAATGGGTGTAAATTATACATTTGTACCATACTTTTTCAATCTGTAAACATAACTATTAGGTATTACCTTGACCAAAATATCGGGCCACAAACATAAATTAATCGCATTGTTATATAAATACTCAATATCTAACACGCCAAAAAATTCTTTCAATTGCACCTAGTATCTTGTAGCGATGCCCTTGCTGGTAATCACTGCAACACATCGATGAGGCATTGCTTTGATCAAACGTGTAATAGATTCTTTAGGGATATCGGCTCATTCTTCTTGCGACGACCTCATCAATTCGGCTTTATTGGAGTTTTCCCTTTTCCTACAGCACGCCCGAGTTCTGCCCCCAAGGGGCTCAATGGGATTGAAGTTTGAAGAATGTGTTCGCCAGGGCAAAACACGAAAGTTTTTCGTAGTAATAAAGTGTTTTACGTGACCTGATGAATGTTTGTGTTCATTATCGTGTTGAAAAAAATCGAACTCCTTTGGCATGTTTCTCCTGGCATACGGTAACATATTCTCGGCTAAGATGTCCTTGTAAAAACGAAGCGATCCATGATGGCATTCATTTCCTTCAATGGAGCAACTCCTTGAAGAGAGAAAGCACTCCATACCATCACTCCAGCACCTCCGTATTTAACAATCGCAATTTGATAGCTAATATAATTTCTAGCACCTAGTGGACATCGAACGTATTTTCTACCATCATTACCGAGCATTTTTAACTAGGATTCGTTAGAAAAAAGTACTCTTTTCCATTCATCCAGTATTTATGTTCTTCAGCAAAATGCCGTCTGGCCTTCTGATTCTTCTTACTTATTAGAGGCTTTTAGACTTCGACATGTGCAAAAACTCCCACATCAGGTAACCATCGAGCCATAGTCCTGCGATTTACGTCCGCAAGATTTTCATGGGGAAGTTCCTGTGCAACCTCACTCGATGTCTTGTTTACATCCCTCACAGATTTTCTTTTAATTACTTTATCGACGCGTTGCGACATTTCCCGTGGTCTCCCACTTCGTGGCCGATAAGTTAAGCATTTGAGGCGATCCTTGTTCTTGCGCTCGAATGATCCCCTTATTTCCCAAAGAGAAAGTTATTTCCAAAAAGGGCATCTGGACATTCCAAACCCTGAACAACGCAGACTCCCCGTGGTGTTCGTTTCCGTTTCTCCCACGCGAAATTCTAATAACTCACAAATGTTAATCGACCATTGCGACACTTTGACAACTTTATGTGTTTAGGTGCCCGGTCCCAGATCGATGTCTGGGTATCACATTCCATCCAACCAGGGACTAGAAATGCCCATGTGACGAACGAACTGACTAATCACATCATGTGGTCTACTACCAAATTTAATTCAGTGTTGAACTTTCAAACTATCAAATCACACATTTGATTCTGGCTCCAGCAATCAGCGAATGTCCCCGTCTGGACTCTCTCATATGTTTCTTTCCACATGTTGTAATTAGTTCTTCATGATAATGTTAAGACATTGTGAGATTTAAAGTCTATATATGCCGACTCGAAGAAATCCGGCACATCCACTTGCTTTATATTTAGCAATTAAATTATTTACCATGGCTTTTACAACTGATAATAACTCGACAATCTCCCGAGATGCCTTTTCTTGCTTGGAAAGGTTTATAATCGCCTCTCGCAACTATAGCGTTTTACGTCGCGGCATTCTGTCTTTCTACTGACTTAGAAAATGATCACAAACTTTTAGAAGAGCCCTACATCGATAACATTGTCAAAAAACGTCGATATGGGTTCTTAAAAATCAATTGTCTCGATACTTTTGGCCAAGGTAGTACCTTATATTTATGTTTATAGATTGAAAATGTATGGTACAAATGTGTAATTTATACCAATTTTTAGGAAATTTAACATTTTATTTCATTGCCTGTCTATCTTTTTCGTACAACCCATCTATTTCCTAATATCTTCAAAAAGCTTTGTGGCTCCAAACTTTTGGTCGCCACTGTAAGAATAATGTAACTTGAATTTATATGAAATTTTCCTTCCATTTCTCTCGATCATTTGAAAAAATATAATTTATGTCCTTTAAAATATTAATTGCTCAATAATTTTCTTCTACGCCGCAGTTGTGCATAAAACAAGCTTGAATTTTTACGACCTGCATGTAGCCAAAAGAAGATACTCCAAGTTTTCGTTTGTGATGAAATCGTTTTAATACAAGGCACCAAACTATTTATTAAGCAGTTTAAGCAGTCTTCATTTGAAAACGTTTGTAATCCTCTGAGGTAAAAGATCCGAACCCATAATGTAGGAAAATTCGAATATTTTGTAAAACAAAATTATCTTTCAAAAATGATGGATAAAAATTTAAATGAAAGAATGATCAGTATAAAATGAGTGTAAGGGCAGTTAAACGAGAAATATATAACTAAATAAAACAAAGTCTCCTTGATGGAATAGCACATATTTTGCGGATTTACGTTTACTGGGCTGAATTTGATCCTATCCATTTTGGAGTGTGTAAACGGATAGCAGTCTGGAATCCATCCCACACAACCAGTAAGACCCTTGTCAGAAAATCCCCTGATCAGTCCTAGGAAGTAGAAATCTAAAATGCATGGTCTGAAGCATGAAAATGTCATTGAACAAACGATATATGCAAACTTGTGAAAAATACATAAAAATAATAAATGCTTGTTAAAATATTTTACTATCTATCGAATATTTGGAAATAGAGGGCTATAACTATTTTGAAAGTTTACCATGATTGAGATTTTTTTTCTGTCAAATAATGCCAACTCTTTATTTTCAGTGCGATGTACAGAAACAAAACTAAAGCTATTATGGTTGTTTCGATTGATCCCAGGGTACTTCAAAATACACTGTATCTTGCCACATCCGTAAACAAAGGCACTTATTTATTTATCTGTTTCGAAATTGGTTACTATTTGGTGTCGAGGTTTAGATATGCCTATCGATTTTCGATTCATTATTTGGGCATATATGATCACAAAGCATATAACGAAAGTCGTTTAAGGTTAAACGAATTGCGATAAAATTAATAGGATTTTTCTCTAGTTCCTGTTTATACAGATAAGGCCATTTATCAAATGATTTCTTAACTCCGCGCTTGAAAATGATATCAGATGCATTAAGGGGATCCGTGCAAAATTCAGAAAAGATCAAATATATCGCTAATAGACACAACAATGTTTTTGTAATGCAGTCAGATTTAATGGTCGCTTTGTTCTCTTCCATCCGAGCAAGATATAAAAAATTTGTTTTATCGGTGTTTTTTAAGCGTTTGTTTTCTTGATTTGTTAACACGTATAACCATCATCATATCGTCAGTTCTTTGAATGATGTAAAGTTATCTCATGCATACACTTTTTGTTTAGTAATTTTAGAAAGTCACGCATTTAGTGTGGAAAAGAACACAATTACTCTCTTTACCAAATACATTTGTTGTTAAATCTAAATGGGACAGAGTGATCTTTATAAATTTGAGCACGTATGTTTTTTTTTAAGGGCGCCTATTGTCGAAAACATTGCTTAAGACGTGGAAGCCAAAAGATCCTTCATTAATAAAGCATCTTTTATTTATTTCCTCATTTTTCATTCATCAAGAGACACTCACGTTAATTAAAATTGAAATATCAGGAAGGAATGATCAGATCGGAATGAAATTTATATTATATGTGAAGAAAGATGTTATAATGATATGTTTAACTTCAGAGACAAACACATCTAAATTAAACGCAGAAAATCAGTATTTAGTGAAGTCACTCCGATCAGCAATAAGAGCCTCTGAACGTCTGGGTATCGAATTAACTAAAGTTTGGATGTTTATTTGGAGGAATTTCCTTCCAGGCTTCTTCGATCCCAATCCATAGTTCATTGCTAGTAACTGCTAGAGAACAGTAATATGGCCCAGTCGAAAAGTGATTATATTCCATACATGTAGAATGGGTGACGTGTCTGGTGAACAGGCAGGCTAAGGAAGAAGCGGTACCTCCTGTCATTGAGGAAGGCTTGGATATTCCGGGTAACATGTGATCGGGTGTTGTCATGTTGAAATATAGCGCCAGAAGTGTGTTGAGAGAATCGTAAAGCATGGGCTTCTAAAACTTCCCTGATGTAGTAGCTACTGTTGAGAGTACCTTCAATTCGTAACAAGCCTTGGATGGGAAGGGCGGATTTGCAAGTATTTGGTCTTTCTGATATTTGGCTTTATAGCTCTGTTTGTATCTTCGTGCTTCACATTTTATCCAGAGATAAAGGCGTAGGAAGCGAACTGTATCTGTAAATAAAGTATTCAAATTAGTAGGATAACAATTTATTATTCAGCACACAAATTAAAGTATTTGGAATTTTAAACTTGGTGAAATACCACCGTTGATGTTTTCGAGTGCAAGGGAAATTGAGATTTGAAACTTTACGCTCAAGACGTGTTAGAAAGGCAAAGCCTTGATTCCTTTGTTATAACTAGTTTGTTTAAATAATATGTTTGTTTAAATAATGGGTGCGTGTGCCCAACCAATAATTTTGAAAACTTTAGGTTGTTGATCCTGACCACTGAGTTCAAAATTTATTCATTATATTTCTTTCTTTGTGACTTGTGGCCTTTGAAAAAAAGTCTCTTAAAATTGTTACAGCAAAGCGAGGCTCCTGTTTATTTTACTTATTCAAAAGAATTTCTATTAAAATTTAAAGAACGAAACTGCCGTTGCCTACATTAAAAATTGTTAATGTGTCGTGATTCTTCGAAAGATGACGAAAATAAAACTTAATCGCGTCCACTGAAATTACAGGCAAATATTCATTTAGAACGAAATCACTTTTCATTGTAGCATATCATCTGGCAGACTTTATTTTAGTGAAACATTCGCCTCTTTAATATCACGAAAGTTTCACTCTTTTCACCGACATAAATGTGCCTTTAACGAACCGTTACTTCCCATTTCTACTGATAAGAGTGGATAAGTTGCCCAGTCCATCGTTTCTGGACGAACAGTTCTCAAATGAAGGCAGACGCGAAACTATTTAAGACAAGGCAATCGCGGATGAGAATTAATGCACTAAAATTCCACATGCAATAACTTGAGTCTTGAAAAGTTTTCTCGCAACAATCCAGTAGCGTAAATTGTATAAAGACAAAGACTCCTATTAAAAGAGGAGAAGAATGTTCACTCCAAAAAGTATGTTTTGTGTCCATCGTGGTAGGTTGCTAAAATGCATTGCTGTGACGCTTACAAGGTGCTTGACAATTCATTTTGTGAAACCAAAATGATTTCTACTCATTTTATTATGATATTTTGAACATTATTTGAAAGCTGGCGATATTTTACTGGCGTAATATTTTAATAAGGCAACATGGTTTACTCGACGCTTTGTTTGCATTTTTACGGCGCGAGGACAATAAGGGTGATGATGTGCAGGAAACTATTATTTCCTGAATAGTACAAACCTCTGCGCTTACAGATTATGGACTGCAATGTGCGGTAACGATGTGCCAAATTGATCAAATGGGCAACACTGTTCATTGTTTCGCTCTGTGAACCAGTGGGCAAAACTGTAGTGGGCAGAAGAAGGACATGCCCCTTAAACGAATGTGTTAACACAGCAGGGGGGGGGGGTGAACTGACATTTTCCCAAAAACGCTGAACCTTTTAGGGCCTTGAGCACCAATCCCCAGACTTCAGTGGGTCACTAAGCGTTTTATTTATTTATTTTTTTTTTGCATCGTTGGGAGTAGAGATGACCCATGGATCGATTTGACACAATCCACCAGTAGGAAGAAAGGTGCGGACGGAATTACCTTCTTTATTCTAGCTATCTTGGTTTCTTCCCATCAAAGTTTCCAATGTGTCCAAAATTCCGGGTTTTTTACAACTCTAGTTGGGAGTCGAACCCGGATTAAAGGAACGTTTGGTGAGCTCTTTTAAACCGCACACCAACAGAGATTTTGCTTCATGGTACTTCATATACAGTCGAAACCGTATATGTGTGTATCCAAAAAATCTCGTACAGTTAAGAGGTTTGTGCACTTCATTCAGATTCCTGTAAAATGCCACGTGTACAGTATTTTTTCGCTAAATTGTTACAGTACTTTATCTATGCTAAACGGATGGGTAAAATGAATATTAATATTTCTAAGTTTGCAAGATCTATGTACAAAATATATATTTTAAGATACATTACCATCATTTTACTCATACAAGGAAGTACAATAACACGTAAGTTGGAATTTAAAGAAATTAAAATCTGGAACTTTCGATAAAACTTTAAACAGATTGGGTTCTTCTTTGTATCTGCCATAACTAACGTAAATTCACTATGGACATAAATTTAAAAATGCATAACAAGCAAGAATTTTTCTTGGTCAACAACTCCTTGCACATGAATAACATTACGGGAATGCACAAAACACAAAAGAGCAATGCGAATCATTCCTCATGCAATACCTTCAATTCCGATGTGGATGTGTCACCATACTTTTGTGGAAAACTTTTTTCAAAACCCAAGCATTTTGTTTTGGGTATTTCTTTTTTGCACTTATCAGGATAAAATTCCATAATAAAACACCAGTTTCATTTAAAAAAATATGTGCACTTATGTGCTTTATGGTGTTAAAGATATGGCAGGTGAAGGCGAGGGCTTAGATAGATTTGAAAATACAGACAAAATTTTGAGGTTTAATATTTTAAGCGCTTATGCAATTTGTAACGCGATTTATGCTGGTTCGAACTCGGGGCCTTCCGCTTACATATCGGGTGCCTTACCAACTGAGGTCTGCGGTCAAATTCTCTATCATTAAGCTCTAAATCAGGGTTCTTGGAAGTATGGTCCGCTTCATCATATTAAGTGGTCTGCAGAATTATCACCAAATTTTAGAAAAAATAGGAACTAGAAATTGCTGGCGTCGCTAGAATTTATGTTCTAGTGAGATTTAAAGTATGTCTCATAAATATTACTTTTTATAAATTTTACCTTACGGGGTTTCGTGGTACATGCAGCCGTTTCGTGAAAGATTTGAATCCTCTGAATACACCCTTGCTGTCTACATTGCTTAATATTATTTAATTAAATTAAAAATGTAATTTTCATTGTAAATTTGACAAAATAAGATCGTAACTCATTCTCTTTATCAAATAGCATTACTCTAAAAATTATTTTGTTCCAGGTGGGTTTGACAACCAACCCATATTTTTTTAAGAACTTGATCGGAGATTTTAGAGATTTTCTGCCAAAAGCTAGTGCTTTTTTTAAAGTAAAAAACTAAAAATGTTTAAAATTTACCACAAAAGGAGTTAAAATTAACTATAATTTATATTTCAAGGGATGAATACATCTCTTCTTCCGTATCTCTTTATACGCACGTATATAAGCTTGCCATAAATTATATAAATCGAGGGTTACTGTGGATATGTCTTCCCTTGGGAGGGGGATCAGTATGACGGTGGCTAAGTAGTGCTTAATATTATTAACCATACGTTGGCAAACTTAATTTCAGGCAATATATTTTTAATGGCGTGGGGACAGCTCGGTGGTCCGCGATAAATAAAGAAATGCTTAAAGCGGTCCGTGAGCGACCACAGTTTGAGAACACTGCTCTAAATAAACGCACAAAAAAAAGAGGAAGAGCTGTGTACGTATTACAAACCGGGTAACACGTGGTTTCCAGCAGTAGGTAGTAAGAGCAGAATATATTTATTTGTTAAGGAAGATAAAAAAAAGTTCAATTACTTTTTCACCGTTTATTACATGTAATAATTAAAACAATATTTGCTCGTTGTCTCCTTTAGCAAATGAACTTAATGTTTGAACATTATTATTATAAATATATATATATATATATATATAATAACAATAAAGATAACACAACCATGGATGTAGTTTAAAATTCTCCTGAAAGAAAGTTCTAAAACCACATGAATATACAATTTTTTTAAATTTGATTATTTTCGTAAAACAGTTTGTACACTTGATTCTTTAAACTTTTGATATCGTGTTATTATTTGTTCTAATACATTATATCTATTATTTTTATGTTATTTTATTTTACTTTTTATTGTTAATGTATTGTTTTACTAATATTGTTAATGTATTGTTTTACTTCATGTGTCTTATTGTTTTTAATAATGTGTGTGTATTGTTTACTAATATTGTGTATTGGCTTTATAATATTGTTAATGTATTGTTTTCTAATATTGTTAATGTATTGTTTTACTAATATTGTTAATGTATTGTTTTATAAATGTATTATACATTATACAATTGTTTTACATCATCAGCTTTTTTTATTGTTCCACTTTTTATATTTGTCAAGGGTAGTATAAAAGGTTTTGGAATTTTAAGAAAAGGGGTTGTCTCAGCTACAGAGTAGTGTGCATATTTTTATCTGACTGAGCCATGTACCATTAAAAGTTATAATTATTTAAATATTTACTGACCTTAATGAAAGCAGTTTTAATCAGTTATTTGTATCCGTTTTCTTGGTAAGTAATTCGCTGAATTACTTGTTACTTTGACAGCATTCTTACTAATCGAAATAAGAGATTCACTTTACGCTTCGATTAAACGTCTTTTCTTTACTAGGGACAAGCTACATCCCCTTCAAACGTCACCGAAACGGCTTCGGTGATGTGGGCGTTCTTGTTCGGGCAGTGATCATGATGAACTGGCGCACAGACCTACATATCTTTCAGAGTGACTAGGTAATTTCTCTAAGATCAAAGATGAAATCGTGGACGGTTATACATGCTTTTCATGGGAACTTTTGGTCCAGATTTTATTTTTATGGACGACAGCTCCGTCCTTATTAAGAACAGCTGGTGTAGACGTTTTCTTGGACAGTGGAGGTACACGACGAGTGCAGCGACCAGCTAGTTTCTCTGATTTCAAAATGGTCGAGCATGTGTAGAATGCATTTGGGATTTCAACTATCTTCCAGAATCTTTCAGTAGTTCCGAACATATTTATGGGAAGAGTCATCCTTATTGCCCAAAGGCCTCATTAATGCATTTGAGAAAAATATGAGAAATCGTTATCAAAGATATATGCATGCCAGTTTGTCATCCTCCTTATTAAACTTCCATGGTCACCTGTATTAAACGACACAAATATTTCTTTCTTCCGTACCACCTACGAAATAATATATGCTTTCATTTGCAATATGTACAAAATATTTTCCATATTAGTGTTAAAATTAATTCCATATTTGGCAGCTGAAAAATTAAAAATTTATAGCATATTTCATTTGTTTTTTTTGCTTATAATTTCTTATGCATAGTTTTTCACGTTATCCTTTAATATGAAGGACTAATACATTTCTCTTTTCTCTCAGCATTTCGACTATATCTAGATGTCGGAAATAAAAGAATTTATTCAATATCTTTATAAGCATTTTATTTATTTTATAAAATATAAGACGATTTATTTGATGGTCTTCCTGTCACGGCAGACATGATATATGAAGATAGATAGATGCGTTTTTTCAGCCATCTGTCAATTCATCCATCCATCCATGCAACAATTGTCTTCAGCGGCATGGTCCCGTTGGACAGTTTGCTTCAAAAGTACCCAACCTATGACAAAATAATTCTACGACCCATTTGGTGTCACTGTTCGCGGATACTATGGCCCTTATATATCCCCTTTTAACCTATATCAAGTTAATAATTAATAGCATTTAAACTTTCAGCGTTTATATATATATATAGTACTTTTACAATAAGGAAAATAGGTAATAAAACAAATTAAAAAATAAATATAAATATACATGTTAAAATAAATTAAAATATTAGATGGGAAGAAGAATGAGTAACTAAAAAGGGTAAATTCATAAAAGTTTAAGCCGACTGTTATGTTTATTTTATTATTTTTATTTTGATTCTTGATTTTTACTGTGATTTTACTATCTCTATTTCTGTCATTTCCTGTCATTTTAATTCTACTTAATTTTTTACATTTTCAAAATCACTAAATATATATATATATATATATATATATTCGTTTGGTGGTCTTCAAGAAAGTGCTTTATATGAATGTAGTTCAAGTATGTAAATATGTATTTTAATAAGTACACACTCTGAACAACCACGTTCCAATTAACGATGATATTTGTCGACATTAATGTAACCTATATGTCTCCATATACAAATATAGTCGAGAATTTTTTAACCTATTCCAGGCTGTAGAGTTAGGTAGGTATAAGATGTCAGATAATTTCTAATGCCAGTGTTAATGACAATTTGCAAAAAAAAAATTGGCTCAGAAACGAATTTTAATACTGTCACTATTATTTTTAGTTTAGGCTTTGCTTTCGAGATAGGGATGTGTGTGTGTGTATTTAGGTATATACAGGGTGGTTAAAATTAAACTGGTGGTACTCGGAGGCCGGTAGCTCTGGTTCTACTAAACGAATCCGAATGAAACTTCAAATATCGTGTTATGAAGATCGTGCGGCCGATGTTTACATCGGAAACCAATAGTTCAAAAAATTTCCAACAGGTGGCGCTGTAGTAAAGTAAAATGAAAAACAAGAGTACAAAAATTAAAGAATATCAGACAGTTTTATTTATTGCACAACTGTATGCTCTATGTGCATGCCTTGTCGGTCAACAACATGTTGAAGGCTTACCACCGCGTCATCAACGGCTGCACGCAACATATCGCCAGGAATGAAGGAGACATGGCGGACGATGCTGGCTTTCAACTCCGCTTCATTAGTCACACGTCCTTAATGCACACGATCTTTGAAGAAACCCCATAGCCAGAAGTTACAAGGATTCTGACTTGGTGATCTGGCTGGCCAGGTATCTGAAATGGTACGCGAGATGACACGTTCATCAGAGAAGTTATCACGAATCACAGTCTTTGCACGTATTGCCGTATGAGCAGTTGCTCCATCTTGCATGAACACTGTGGTGACCAAACCGCCTTTTTGCCGTAACGCCGAAACAACATGGTCTTCCAGAAATTTGATGTATCGTTCAATTGTGACTGCACTCCTAACAAACCCGTTCAATGTGACCTCCTCGAAGATGTAGGGGCCCAGAATGAAACTCGTCGTAAATCTACACCGTGCCGTCACATATAACGAATGTAACAGCTGTTGTTGCACGGTCTGTTGATTGGTGGAACTCCATATGCGGCAGTTCAGTGTGTTCATCGTACCGTCTAAGTTGAAATGGGCCATAAGATATACATAAGATATGCGATGACCAGTACTCATCCACATGCATCCTTGCCATAAAACACAAGACAAAGTCAAGACGTGCAGAATGATCTTGCGGTTTCAATTGATGAACGACATGCAACTTGCAAGGGTAGAACTTCAGTATTTTGTGCAAAATCCGGCACATCGTTGACCACGGAATGTCCAATACACGTGCTATAGCGCAACCAGCTACAATAGCGTTTGGAGAACTTGTAGATGTTGCGGCTGTTCCAACTGTAACTTCTTCCACAATGGCCGGTTCAGTTGTACGTCGTTTTTTCCCGGTGAGACACATAGAGAATCGGTTTCTTTGAACTTACGAATCATGTTTTTAACTACATTCACGAACATGGGTCCTCTCCGTAAGTGTTTCATCCGCCTATAACCACGGAGTGCCGCCAAAGGATTACTATAATTCTGATTAACAAGTTTTACGATTAATGTGCGTTCCCTTTTATCCAGCGGCATAGTCACTGCGGGCGAATGATTTGTTCTAACAGCAGGCATCGCGTTTACAGCAAAATTATATTTCTTACTCATTTGCATATGGTTTTAGCTGCAAAGTGCCACCTGTTGGCAAAATTTCAAACTAATTGTTTTCGACGTAGGCTTTGGCCACAAGATCTACATAACACATATGAAAAGTTTCATTCTGATTCGTTCAGTAGAACCGCAGCTACCGGCTTCTGAGTACCGTCAATTTACTTTTAGCCACACTGTACAATATATCATCATCATCATCATCATATTCAACCATTATCTATCCACTGCTGGATGAAGGTCTCTCCAAATGCTTTCCACACAAGTCTATCCTGAGCAATTCGCTTCCACGTCACCCCAACCTGTTTTCTTATTTCATCCACCCATCTAGTTTGAGGACGTTTTCTAGGTCTTCGGTGGTCTCTTGGAATCCAGTTCAGAATTTCTGTTGTCCATCGTTGATCAGTTCTTCTTGCAATATGCCCAGCCCATCGCCATTTCAGTCCTTTTACTTTAACAATGATGTCCTCTACTCTAGTTTGCTCTCTCACCCAAGTGTTTCTTTTTCGATCTCTCCTAGTTATTCCAAGCATGCACCTCTCCATGCTCCTTTGCGTTGTCTGTAACTTTCGTATTGCTCCAACTGTTAGACTCCATGTCTCTGATCCATAAGAGAGGACTGGCAATACACACTGGTTGAAGACCTTTCTTTTTAGACACAAAGGCAATTTCCCCTTCAGGATAAAACTGTTTCTTCCAAATGCACTCCAGCCAAGTTTAATACGTCTGTTGAGTTCTTTCATAATGTTGCCATCCATTGAAATCAGCTGGCCAAGGTAAATATATGAATCAGCAATTTCTAGCTCAGTGTTGTCAACTTGTATTTTTGTTTCCTCTACAAAATTATTGAACATGATCTTAGTTTTTTGTAGGTTCATCTTGAGTCCAACTTCTTCACTTCTAGTTGAGAGCTCTTGTACCATGTCTTGGAGTTCTAATGGGTCCGTTGAAAAAATAACAATGTCATCAGCAAACCGCAGATGATTTAAATATTCACCATTTATTTTTATTCCCTTGTTATTCCAATTTATCAGCTGAAAAATCATCTGTAAAGCTGAAGTAAAAAGTTTTGGAGAAATGGTATCTCCCTGCCTCACACCTTTACCAATTTTGATAGCTTCGGTATCTTTATGTAACCGAAATTTTGCACTTGCATTTTTATACACACGTTTCAATATGTCAATGTACACATCCTCAATGTCTGTTGATCTTAAAGAGTTGATGACTGCTGATGTTTTAATAGAGTCAAAGGCCTTCTCATAGTCAATAAATGCAACACACAATGGAAGTTCATATTCATGTGTTCTTTCAATTAATTCTCTTAATACTTGAATATGGTCCACTGTACTGAATCCACTTCGAAATCCAGCTTGTTCTCTTGGTTGAGCTGCATCTAATTTTTTCTGCAGGCGATGTGTTAGCACTTTTGTGAAGATTTTATAAATAGCAGGTAACAAGCTAATTGGTCGGTAATTTTTTAAATCCTCTTTATCACCTTTTTTATGCAAAAGAATTACTGTTGCCGAATCCCATTGGTTTGGTATGTTACCACTGTTGAGGCATTTGGTAAAGAATTTTGCGAGTATGGATTCTACATGTTCTCCAGCTTCTTTTAAGATATCTAATGTAATGCCATCATCGCCAGGGGCTCTTTCTCACGATTACAATATATATAGATCTTTATTAGTAACAATACCGTTCATAAATGGGATCCCCAGTTGAACAATTGTATTGGCTGAAAAATTCAAATTCCTTATGTGAAAATAAGTAATTTTTTTATATAAACCTCCTTTTTTAAAATCCTGCGTACGGGCCTGATTAGTGACATACATGTAAGTATATTCATTACATTCGATCATTACCTATTCGTCGCTGGATAAAGGTTTCTTCTCGTAACTTCCACACACAAATCTAATTTGAGCAATTCGCTTCCATATTATCACAATCCGTTTTTTTTTTATTTCATCCACCCATCTAAGTTAATGTCATTTTCAAGATATTTTATTTATTTATTTGAAATGTAATATAATTTTAGTTGTCAACTATTCTTCAGTTCCCTTTGAGATATATTCATCCCGTTAAGCTTTTCTTCAATTTATCGCTGATTTCATCAACTATTGTTTTCTTTTTCACCCTAATAGTTCACTTTCGATCTTTTTCAGTTATTTCAATTATGCGCCTAAATATGTCCCTTGGGTTTGTTTGAAATTTTTACATTGCTTTTTTCTATTAAACTTTCATACCTTTTGGCGCAGTATAACCCAGATGCTCTTGCGCCATAAAAAATCCAAACAAACAATCAATCTCTATTTTGTAAGAGAGCTAGAGAGAGAGAGATGACAATATACACACTGTTTGAAAATAATTCTTTTTATAAACATCGTTAATTTTACCTTCATGATAAAACTGCTTTAACCACATAGCCTCCGAAGCCGTATATATACGCTGCTGGACAAAATTATAAGTTCAGTAGTTTTTCTGTCATGAGCGGGATAGTAAAACATTTACATGAATGGGACATGTTTTGTTTTATGGTGACTTGCAAAATATTTTAAATATCCGCAAGCTTTTATTATTACATCATCTAAATTTATTTAAAAAATATTATAAATAACTTGGTAAAATTTATAAGTTCATAAAGTTTTTTCTAGTGAAAAGATTTAAACTGTATAGAAATGACTGTTAACGGTGATGAGACGTTATTTATTGATAAGAGAATAAAAAGAGATGCGTGATGGAAATTTTGACCTAGTCGTAAAATGTCAAGAGCTAAGGAAATTCGTGAGGGTGAAACTCGACAAATTTAGAAATTACATGCCAGCGTTATAGTCCGTTCGCGGAAAATTGTCCACCAGTCCCGTTAGAATTCAAGGGAGCTAACGTCATAGACGGGCTGTTTCATCATAGTAGATGGAAAGGCGTCTTTGATAAGTGGTTTTACGCGTGAGATAAACCAGTTATGAAAGACGCCCTTCCCTCTACTGAAATGAAACAAGCCGTCTGTGACGTCAGCTCCCTTGAATTCTAACGGTACTGCCAGCCAATTTTCCGCAAACGGACTATATGTCTCAGAGAAAAATTGCTGAGACGGTTGGACGCTCTGAGTATGCCGTTTCGGCTGTTCTTAGGAGGGGAATTGAAGAAGCAGCAAAAAAACGTTTGGGTCGGAAACCATGCATTTCACTGAAAAGCAAATGCAGAATTAACAGGCTTGCAACAATAACGATTTCATCCTTCGCAAAAATAAAAGAAATCCTAAATGTCTCGTGTTCATGAAGGACAATTTCCAGTGTTTTGCAGAATTCCTCAGATATTATATATACAAAATTACGTCGAAAACCAACACTAACTTCAAAATACAAAATTTATCGTTTGAATTTTGCCAGAAAGACGATGAGTTGGACCTATAGATGATATTCTGTTACATTGATACCTCATAAAAAGAATGAATTTCAATGGGCCGGATAACTGTAGTATGTACTGGCATGATTTAAGATTCGTAGGAAAAACGCAAATGACTCGGCCAATGAGATGTGGTTCGGGCATAGTTCGGGCAGGATTTTCTGCTCAAAGAAAACTTGTATTGTGTTTATGAACACAAAAATTAAATCTCAACAATACGTCACAGTACTTGGAAATCAATTACATGCCTATGGTGAAATTTTAGGCAATGAAAATTACGAATTGCAGCAGGACAATGCATCTGTCCATCGTTCACTATGTAGAAAAGATCGGCTTTAAAAACACTATTTTGATGTCATTGCATGGCTTTCACATTCACCGGATAGTAACCTCCATAGAAAATTTATGGAGCATACTTATAAGGTTAATATATAAAGATGAAAAACAATAGTATACAACTGATGAACTCGAATTAGCAATTACAGAAGAATGGAAGCACATTCCATGTGAGACTCTTTTAAACTTCGTTGAATCCTTGCCGTATCGTTTTGTTGAAGAAATAAAGAATCATGAACGTTCTACAAAATATTAAAAGTTTGTAAGTTTTTCGTTTTTCTATAAAAATGAATGTGAACTTATAATTCTGTTCCTGTTAATAATATATTTTCTTGTATAAGTCTGCAGCAAATCTCTGAAAATATTTGTAATATTGTGAGCATTACTGACGAACATATTGAAGTAATTACTGAATTTTACATTTGAAGGACACAGTGTTTCCTTAATTTTTAACAAATTTTATGTGAACTTATATTTTTGTCCAGCAGTGTATAAGTTTTTGCGATACAACTTTTTCTTGCTTTTGTGGTTAACCAATTGCTATACAGCTTTTATTCATAAACACCTTTTTTTTTCTTAGTTTAAAGCCCATTTTAGCACATATGGGAAATTTGCGGGATAATCTAACTTCGAAAGAAAACATGCATGCGTTACTATTTTTCTCAGCTAATCTTATATTTGATTGCGTAATTTTTACTGAATTAAGCTTGGTAAACGTTACACCTGCTATACCTAAAATCCAGCCGTTCGCACTAATTTTGTCTTGTGAACAGAATAACAAATGTCGGTAAACTCAATCGAAAATTCGAATTTTTGCTCAACATTAAATTTGGGAGTGGGGTTTATTCCATTGGTCTGTAAATGGCTGATTCCAAGAAATAGTAAGTGAAGTTTCCTTTTCTTAGTTATGTTAGAAGAAATGTACGGAAATGGCTGGAGGCTTCGTGGTTAATAATGCACTCCAACGTCTAATACGTCTGTTAAAAATAAATTGAAGTTCTCAATGTATTTATTGCGTATAATACAAATAAAAGCTGAAAAAACTTTTTTGAGTTTTATTAGTATTGTACGGAATAAATACGTTGAAAATTGCAATTTATTTTTAATTTCGAATTTTGCGTAGTATGTCAACAAACATATTTTCACGTCTGTTAAAGTTTTTCATGATGTCACCATATATAATTTTGAGTTGGCCAAGGTAAATATATCACTCTATATAGAAGCTAGCTCTTCTTTTATACTGGCTCTAAACTACTTTACATCAGAATAAACATAAAAAAATTCTTTAGATATTTGATAGTATTTTCGGCTATTAGAATTTCGTTCCTCAAATATGACATATTATATAGAAATATGTCTTTATACTTCCTATGTGTATTAAATTATAT
>QLNU02015360.1:70931085-70944853 GCA_006491805.2 Dysdera silvatica
GAAATATTTTATTAGAAATATCAACGTTTTCCCCTTGACCTAAATAAAACATTTAAGAGCAATACATAATA
Organism: Dysdera silvatica; assembly: GCA_006491805.2. Classification (NCBI taxonomy): domain Eukaryota; kingdom Metazoa; phylum Arthropoda; class Arachnida; order Araneae; family Dysderidae; genus Dysdera; species Dysdera silvatica. Next base: position 70,931,157 of record QLNU02015360.1, read on the forward strand.
AAAACTAAAAAGGGTAAACCTAAGTTCGAAATACACGAAGATTGAAAAAAGAAGAGACAGGATAGACAAGATTCAGAGACACGTCAAAATAAAGAAATTTTGAATAAACATAAAACAATCTCAATTAAAGAATCTTCATAAAAAGTTCAATTTAATTATCAAATCAATTATTTGCTTAACGTTTATTATTTAATAAATTAAATTATCTTAACTAATTAATTACTTAAATATTTAACAACTAGTTGAATAATACATTCAAGTGCTTTCGTTTGTTTATGATATTTGAAAAATGATATGATTTATGTTTTCGAAAATACAATATAGTTTGTTTTCGAAAATGCAATATAGTTTATGTTTTCTCTAATATAATTTATTGTTTTCCAATATAATAAACCTGCCAAATAACCACTCTTGACTCAAAAGCAGCTGTGGCAATTAAATCCTCATGTGAACGAAATTCAAGGTTGTTCTAAATTCAAAAACAATTATAATATTATTTGAATAATTATTAATCTAGACGCGAACAAGTATTCAATATACTGAAAATATTTAAGCTGTTCCTTTCATTATGCCATCAAACGAATGATAAACATGTAATACATTTGAGAATTCCTTTTCATTTCGCATTAAATATTTGCAACTGACTTCATATACGATTTGACGTTTAAAGACTTATTACCAAATCAGGTTCCTTTAAATTACAATGGAAAGAAAAGGAATAATAAGTATGTCGGCTAAAGAGTTTTAGAATTGAAAATGTGTTTTTCCTAGAAATGTCTTTTCCGAACATGGGATCTTGAAGGCGTGTAACGTCATATACAGCCATTAAAAAACGGACATTACATTAAAAGATCAATGTAGAAAATATTGCACGGTAACAATTACAGTATTCAGAAAATGAAGTGATTTTATCTGACTATAAATTTAAACAGAAGGAAAGTGAAATTATTCAAAACCTCTTTTTTATCCTGTTATATATGTATCAATCACCAATCATCGACAACCATTTTCAATCCACTGTAGGATAAAGGTCTCTCCGTTATCGCACGTACATATAGCACAGTGGAAGAAATACAGAGGGATCGGCCTTAAACTTGCACCACGTTGGTGAAATATGTTGGACATATGCAAAATAGATGAATGATGGCAAAACCAGTAGTAGACAGCAATGCGTTGGACCTCCACGCGTCATCAAAGAAACTGGACATCGAAGAATATCCCGCTTGTGAAGCAAAATCGGCGACAGCCAGTGGCTCAACGGACAACCGATTACAATTCAAGTCCAAGTAGAAGTATTTCAGAGAACACAGTTCAGCTAACTCTGTTTCATATGGGACTCCGTAGCAGACCTCCATCTCATGCACCTCTATTGACCATCATGACTGGACCATGGAACGATGGAACATATTTTCCTGGTCAGATGAATCACGTTTTCTGCTTCATCATATTGATGGCCGCGTCAATGTATGCCCTCTTCCAAGCAAATAATTCCTCGACGCATGTACCGCGTGTCATAAACATGCCGGGGATGTTCGTATTATGATATCATGGGCATCTCTGAGACCGTTGGTCGTTGTAGAACAAAACCATGAAAGCTATTGCCTACCTCAACATCATTGCGGACCAGTTAAACACTTACATGGTGGCGGTCTTTTCCACTGAGAATGGAGTCTTCCAGCAGAACAACGCTCCCTGTCACAAGGCCGGAATTGTGCTACACTGTTTCGAGGAGTATGCGGCTGAATTTCAATTGATGTATTGGCCGCTTAACTTTCCGGATCTTGAATCACATTAAGCACGTTTGGGATAGCAGGCGACGTCAGCTAAGAGCTCAAAGTTCCCTGCTCTAGAATATGCGGGAATTGCGTGATCGCTGGTTGCACATCTGGTACCACCTGTCTCCGGCCACCTACCAAATACTCGTAGCACCCATGCCAAGGTGGATTGTATCTGTTTTGCATGCCAAAGATGGGACAACACGCTGTTAGATTAGTGGTCATAAGGCTTTGGCTTTCGAGTGTTTTTTAATTGAAAAATCACATGCAAAGAGTGGAACTCTCCATAAATTTGAAGGGGGTAGCCCTCATGTCAGATTAAAAATTTTGGTAGAAGTGCATGTATGCGATCTTTTTGTTTCAATTCTGATTAAACTCCTAGCATTTTGCAAATGTTATGGAAACAAGATGGTGTCCATGTACTTTAAGATTGTCATTATTTTAATTAACGATATATGATATCTACAAAATTAAAGAGCAAGGCTATTTTCTTTGAAAACAGTAATAAATAAACGTCTGGCAGTTTTTTCTTAAACTAAATATTGCCAGTGTAGGCTTAATATAAAACGTAGAATTCTGAAAGGGATTAGAATTTGTTTTCTAACAAAACACAAATATAACACACTGAGTTTCAAAAAGGGAATGAACCTATAATCTGTCTTAACCATGACTCTCAATTCCTACTCTGTAAATTGGCGACAGTAAACTTGACGGTAAAGCAAAACGCTCCCGTAATTGCAATTCGAATTCTCTTTTTCAAGCATTAATCCTAACAGAAAATAAAACAATCTCTTACAAGATGATAAATTGTTTTTCATACATGAGATATTATTACCCTTTACAAGGTTGGAAGAGCCCTTGGCCGGCTAATAAGAGATCGTGGGTTCGGTTCCCAGAAGGCACCGAGAAATCATTCTTTTCTTCACGAACAAGTTACAAAAATTACGCCCCGGTGACTCTGTGTGATGACCATTTGGCAATTTTGATAACCCACTAAAGGGTAATAATGTCTCATATATAAAAAATAATTCATCACCTAATATTACCACATCATCCACCATGATGAGAAAAATTCCCTGTCTTTAATCTCTTATTATTTAAGGCAGTGAATCACTTGAAATCCTATTGAAGTTAATTGTAAAATTGGTACCGTAGTGCGCCCTTTTTTTTCTTTCAGAATTAGTTTCGTCCATTTCTATCGTTATCTCATCATCATCGATTATATTGTAAATTTGCTTATTCACTTAGATGTTTTTGTGCTTGTGAGCGTAATTAAAAAAAAACAAAACACTGATATAACTAGGAAAATAATTCTTCTTTGAGAAATTTTTCCACTTACGAAAACTCAAAACCATACTATCGTTCACAGAAAATTTATCATATTCATTTGTGCGATTGCATGAGTTGGCGGAATATAGTCCATAATCAAATAAAAATTAATTTCAATAATAAATGCATTTATTTACTTCTCGTATGCCAGAAATTCTAAAGCATGTCTCCGTGCCGTAAACAACTTCCTTTGATTTTGATCTTAGATTTAATTATACCACATATTGTGCAATAATTAAGAGAAGTACGGAGTTTCGCCATCCACAAATACACAAAAGAAATGCAATGCAAAGTAACTTCATTATTATTTCTGATATGTAAATGGCTTGATATGATCGGTCGGTAAGGCAACGATGAAGTTACAATGTTGTTAGCGCGTTCATCAAACAAAATTTCGGTGATATGGGAAATGATGCGATAAAAGTAAACCCCTCACGGTTCCAGAAAATAATTGCATTAAAATTTTAATAAATACCCGAACACAACAAATCGTGTATTTTATAAAAACTGAACTTACTGTAATCAAAAGTTTTCTAGTATTTTGTAATAGCTAAACCGATTGTCATATAAATAAATTTTACGTTTGTTTGAATAATGCCGTTTATTGATTATATGACGCCTGGCATAATTGAATATTTTGGGTCAGAATTCTTCAATTTATACAAACCTTCATATCACCCTTGTTTTACATTTTTGCAGTAATGACATTCCTTCGAATTTGTTATATCTTATTTCAACAAAAAACGATATACTACCAGAAAATTTTCAATTTTTAGATTGTGCAGTCATTTTGTGGAAGAGATATTGTATTTTTAATTAAAGAAGTTTCTTACAGTTAAAAGTTTTTACTGGATTGTGTCATATTTAACCGCTAAGTTACTGAGCACAACGATGTATGGAATTTTTTTCTTATGGTTGTAAAACAGAAGATCCATACTTTGAGAAGTAATGTGGAGGAATTAACACAAATTAATTTTATGAGATTCCACGTATTTTAATTTGCGCTGAAATATTTTTTTAGACACATGTGTGTTTGAAGATAAAAAAGAAAAATTAAAAGAATTTACGTAGTAAAAAAAGAATCTTACCCAAATTAAAGGAATAAAACATTTTCTGTTTTCCCTAAGCAATACCTATATGAAACGTAAAATATTCTAGACAAAATAAAAATAAAAGCAAAAAATATTCTAGCATGAATAAACAAAAGCAGAGAGTGTCAGAAAATTTTAATTGTTTTTATTTAGTCCTTACGCAATTTCTTCTCTTTAATTAGAGGGTTTCTTAACTTCAAAATACTCCAATCTGTCGGATCATAATAGATAATATTAAAATCTTATGGAAGATCATTTTATTATTTAGGATAAATATAACGGAGGAAATTACATAGCTAAGGAATCCGCCTTCTAAAAAATATAAAGCCCATCATCGCCATCAGCACGAATATAAGCCAATAATCAGTTCTTCTCACCATCCGTCTATTCTTTCGGTAACCCTTATCCTGTTTCCTTAGTCTTAGTGCCTGATTGCTTACAGTATTGTTTTGCGATCTACCATTTCCTTTTGTTTATTTTATTTTACTTTGTAGTTCTTTATTTTACTTCGCCTAGCTTCAAGCCCAGCTTTGCCTTATTCCAAGATGTTTTCAACTCGATCTAATAAGGTATAATCTTTCACATTCCACAAAAACCTAATTCCCGGATACTGTGGATCTGATTTCCTTTCTGTCTCATTCAAAGGGACTTTACATATGTTGTAAAATGTGAACCAAGTTATGTTTTTATTAAATTCAATTATTCCGTGTATTTCCTTATTTTCTTTCGGAATACCTATTTTCTGGTTCCTCAAACGTATCGACATTTATCTAGTTTTGTTTTAAATAAGGGGAATCATGTGATATAATAAGAAATGTGCTATCACCTCGCACCATAATTCTTACCGATTTTGTATTTCAGACTATTTGTATTACAAACTAAAATATTTTTATACTATTGCGCTAAAAGTTTTTACCTCATTAGGTTGTAAAAATAAGCTATATGACAGGAAAAAATCTCATATTAACTGTAGAGGTATCAATGATGGATTTCCTTAATAAATTATGATAGATTTCGCTACTTTCTTAAGGCTATATTTGTATTCGATGTTGTTTTAGATGTCTTTAGTTGTTCACGGCATAGTTACTGCGCAGCGTCTCTTGGGCCGCAGCAACTATCTCGCTTTTTCCAATTTCTCCAAATTGTAGCGAAGAACATGTATGTATCCATTTGCACATTACGGCATTTTCCGCGAAATTAGAAAACTAAAAAATCCATACGCGTGATGAAAAATTTAGCTATAGCATTAATAACGCGTAGAAATTTTTCCATTCCATAATTTGCCAATAAAGGCCTTTCTGTTGGGAAGACTCTCGGCCCACGAGAAGCCGCTTTTATCGACACGTATTGAAAAACTATGAATCACATCTGCATAATTGAATTTCCTGTAAGAATAAATCTAGCCTTAACGTTATTACCATTGACGGTCGCAACTGCTTCATTCAAGATCCGTAGATTCTCGGTTCTGAAGTATAGATGCTCTATTCTAGAGGTTTCTCCAAAAAGCCTTTTGCTCATTGCATACGACACTTTAAAATCCATTTTCTGCGTATTAAGCAGTTATTTTGGAAAGTTGGAAAATAAAACCAGAGGAACGAAAAAGGGATGTTGGGCATGTGTTCTTGTTCATCGATTTTATCTTGAAAAATGCCGTGGGCAGGTTTTGCTTTTTTCTGAAAGTCTTCTGCACGATATATCGATTATTTTCTCTCCGCCCCCCAACATCAGAGTTTTTGGAAATGCATTTAGAAGCTTTTCAAACTTATATTTGTTTTCGAAGAACAGAATTCTAGGGACTATCTTGCAAATGCGCTCTGTGAAAAGAGGGTCATTATGCATACCTCTCTTGCATTTGAAAATCCTTCCCATCTCTAGAGGAAGTTACTGAATTTGCAATGGTGAAATCTTTACCGCTGAAAACCAAACCAGATGTCCAACTCTTGCTTTCAACGGGGAGTCTAATATGAAGAACACTGTGTTCTCCAAAGTTGACATAAACTTTTAACGTGCAGGATATTAGATTTTTTAATACTATGTTTGTGTAAAATTAGAAAATGTTTATTACAACAACGGTTTATTAATAATTTTTAAGTTATTATATATGATTATATAAATACCAAGCCGATATGAATTAGCCAAAATGAATCCATAGGTGCACAGTCACCCCCTTAGATATTGACATTTCATGCTGTTCAGGAGAATGTATAAATTCACTTATGGCATTATTAACAATTATTTATGAGGTATTCAAGGTGTTTTTGAGCATGTTTAGTTACAGAGACTAAGTTGAATAGTTACTATATGTCGTCTTCGACAAATCTAAGCATACCTGTTAAGGTCGGAAGTGATAGGGATGAGATGCATAGTGCTTACGGTAAGCGATATTTTCTTGAAGATATCGGAAAGCAATCTTCTAGTCGGTGTGCGCTCATTCTCATTCTTTAAGACATAACTATTAAATTCGCTTAAACAAATAGATGCAGACTGTCACCTTACATAGCTGAATATTCATGTCATCTCTTGGAAAGACGTAGCTTTACGGGCACTCAAGTTGATGCCTGTCCGCACCACGGCACCACTACTGTCACATGTGCTCAATGTCAAAGCATTTTAGAAATTGACCTGCGCTATGAGTTTACACGAAATCAGTCATTATCGGGGATGCACTGAGTGAGCAAACTTAAATTTATTGGTAAAACTTATGAAGCACTATTGATGAGTATAATTATACTTCGCTTATATTACTTCATATATGCTCTCTTATAGTAAGTGAAGTAAATATATGTATCAGTATTGATTTTTCAGCATAAAGAATGAACATAAAATCTTCCACGCACAGATGAACCAAAAACTAATTGAACTACTAAAATGTTTGAAAGCACTTGAAATAATTTGACAAGGACACTGCGCACTAATAAACGGATTCAGAAGATAAGAAATTAACTCAATTAAAAAATTAAATTTAATCGTTTACAGCTGTTTCAATAGCCCTGGACTATTTTCGTCAGAACGGTAACTGATACAACGTGTAATGCCAACCCGCGCTACAAATGGCTGTAAAAATGAGCATAATAATAAATTAGACGCGTGAGTTAGAGGAAACCTCTCTGGTAGTGAGATATCAGGTTAATGAAACGTCGCTGGTAGTAAAACATGTATTTAAAAAGAAACGGCCTTGGTAGAATAAAAATTATTCTGAATGGGATGGAATACGTCGTGAGTCCGTAAAATCACTGGATGTAGAATTATTCTTCAAAGTGGAGAGAAAGTTTTTCCAAACGGGAGAAATGAAATTAGACGGCAACTGGTCATTAATGATGGTATCTGCATACGCTGGCGAAAATAGCCCAAGTCTAGTGAAACAGCTGTAAAAGATTAAATTTAATTTTTTAACTGTGTTAATTTGTTATCTTCTCAATTTGTTTGTTTGAAAGCAATCGGGAAGGAATTGACGTTGATTTTCGAGCAGTTATTCAGGAAACGTTCTTCAGTCGAAAAAGACTATAGGAACCTCAAATAATGATTGTGAACTACCGCTTCGTTGTGACGTCATCACTTGTAGACTATCACTTCGGGGTGATATATCACCAGGGACCAAATCTATAATCATCGACCAAATTTATTATCGACAAACCTTGTTACCTCGTCGCCACCGGTGATTATATTTTTACAGCTGGCGATTAGAAAATTTCGGCCATAATTTAAAATATCGAAAAATGTTATATTATACGTTGTAGTTCGCTTGTTTTTCTTTTTGAGGATGGCCACTACTGTTTTCCGCGATTTGTCGAATACTGCTTACCATCGCTTGCGAACTATCACTTGGTAAGCGACACGTACCGAAACATCTGGCTGCTTCCAAATCAGATTGTCTGAGTCCAGTCATTCAAGACCATCAACGAAGATTCTGTTACCGAATATTGAGCTGGAGATAAATTTAATAAAATTTAATTTTCAAAGTCGTTATATTGTAATGATGATGAGCAACAAACTGATGTAACCATGCTAATTCTTAAATGTGCTAATTTATATAAGCGGCGGCATTGAATTCATAAAGGATATTACGCAGAATCATTTTTCATACACGTGTTTCGTACAGTCAATGAACACTATTATGTTCCTTAATTATTTTATGTCATCATAATTTAAGTTCCATGTTTTCTTATGTTAAAGATCGTTAAATTAACTGAAACAAATTCATGTTATTTTTTCAATATTTTCTATCAAAACTCTGATAAAAGTAATATAAATGCAAATGTGCCCAAATGTAAAGAAATATAAAAATTAGCCAGCGGTTACATTCAGTTTTGCATGAGATATATAAAAGTAACCTCACATGGAGGGTTTTCTCTCAATGGCTTTAGTAAAAATTTGTTATTTCAGAATTTTCCCTTGCATGTGTCTGTACAATTTCACTGTCAAAACCGAGAACTATTCCAAAACAAAGAAAATTTATCTGAACTTAAAGGCAATATTTTTAGTTGAATTGTTCAGTCCTGCGACAAATAAAAGTCATAAAAGTTTACAAGGTAAGAAAACCACGTTTCTTGTTCAAAACCTTCAGAAGCAAACGGAAAATATTCACATCTAAGTATTTCATGAACTAAGATACTAAATTTCCCTTTACAGCATTTATTTTATTCATATTTTTATAAAAATAGACTTCCCACAGCCATGTTTACCAACACTGAGTTTCGCGGCAAAGCCGCATAAACTCAGTTTTCGTTATCATGTTGTTTTATGTGGGAAAACTTTCATCAAGTAAGCCAGATGCCTGAATGTGAAATACCAGGAATAAGACAATATATATTACAGTGCAATAAAAAACAAGTGAACATGTAGAAACAGGCCACATACATGCGCGCACGTAAACACACGCGCGCGCACGCATCAGAAATGTATGTTACGAAAATGTGAATGCACTGTCAAAACTTGCCACTCATTGAGATGACCTACGATAATTTCTGAAAAAATTTGTTACTGTAATGAAAGAAATTGTCGAAGATAAAATATCTCGTGTTTGGGAAGGGAGAACCTATGGAGACAAAAAAGGAATGTAATTTCTACGAAAAGATTCTTCCCATTCATCAAAGAAAGAATGAACGTAAATAATTCTTTATAAACTACAGAAGCTGCTAACTGGGCATGGCAGGTTTGGCCAGTATCTCCATTTTAGCCTACGAAAATCTTCAGCCATTTCCTGTGAAGAAACTGTTCAGAAAACCGTGGAGCATGCCATATTATGCTAGCCAACACTGGGACCAGCTAGAATTGGCATATTCAGGAAAGCAGTTATCCATGGCAAATAAAATATTTCCGAACCAGTTTTTGGATTTCGCTAATCACATTTTATAAGGAAACAAACAAAAAACTGCTCATCTCTTTTGTACTTATTTTTCATGTACAATCGGCCTCGTTTAAACGAATATTGACAGTTTCAGCAAGAATTATTCGATTCGACGGGGTATTCAATTATCTATGGAACTAGATAAACAGTACGTTATTCGTTAAAGATGGGAAATTCAACGTCGATCCTAATGGCAAATTTTTGGTTTTAATAGATTGAAAAGCAGGGTACTTGATTATCCGCGACCTGACTAAATGGGACTAACTGTATATTCCCCAATTACTTACTGCATATTCTGACTGCATATTCCCCAATTACGAGAACGGTTACGAGAATTGAATTACGATATCCAATTATGAGATATTATTGAGTTATATATATATAAGGTGTGTCCCACCGAAATAAAGCCACCGTGATTGTGTGCCATGACTGGACACGAAACAAACCAATAAGAACGCAGCAAATATATTAAGAAAGTCTATATACAAATACATATTTACAAGGAGTAACTCACTCCCTGCCCCACCTGGGCAGGAAAAAAAATGAACGTGTAAAAAAAAGAGGGGAAAAAGTGTCCCGCCGAAATAAAGCCACTACTGTTAATAGCCAATATATCCGCCATGATTATATATGACTTGGAAAACACGATGTGGCATACCATTTACCAATCCCTGGAGGACAATGGCATCAATATTATCCCAGACTTCAATGATGGCAGCCTTCAATTCTGCCACAGACTGAAACTGTCTGCCATTGGCATATACAGCCCTACTGAGGTTACCCCCACACATTTTCTTGGGAAATAAGATCAAGGGAAAGGGCAGGCCACTCCATGACATGCACCCCATTATGCAAAAAACATTCACAAGAGGGTTTTGCAACGTGAATGGGGGCGTTGTCCTGCTGGAAAATCCAACTTGGGCCACCAATTCTCTCTGCAAATGGCAGCAAACGGGTTTCTAGCATTTCTTGGTAATCGGTAGCCTTTATGCGGCCTAAGGGGAAAGCCAGGTTAAGTTTACCACCATAGCCGAAGCCTCCCCACACCATTAATGAGCCTCCACCTTATTATCTTTTGGAGAAGATTTCCTCTTCTTCCCTCATGTCACGCCAACAGAGTGTAAGGCCGTCTGGGCCATCAAATTAATTTTTTTCTCATCTGAGAATATAACACGATGCCACTGGTCTTTCCAGGTTTGATGATATTTGGCCGAATCTACTTTCCTTTGCTTGTGAATAGCTTTCAACATGGGCTGCTGTTTCCTTTTTTTATATTGGAAGTTTTTTGTATATTTTACAATCCGTGACAGGGTTGATTTTGTCACAGGGATGTTATCCTCTTTGGCCAATTGTCTGAGGGAAATACCACCTTGTGAAAAACGATGCACAATATCTCTTTCCTGCCTGGAAGTCATTTTTATGCCTGTACACCTCCTATTTTTATACCTGTACGCAATGCCCTGATTCACAAAATTGTCTATTACGGTTTTAGATCGTTTGATTTGCTTAGATATTTGTCTGTGTGAAAGACTTTGTTCCTTAAAAGCTGTTAGCTGGCCTTTCTCGAACTCTGATAGCTGGGTTCGTTTTCCCATTGCAATACTGCAGGAGAAATAGAAAATACAACCTTCTGAAGTCAACATTCGACTGGGATAGAACAGGTAAGTTATTTGACAACTTCCTGACGTCATAAACCTGTTTACCTGTAGCAGCTCGAATATTGAGAGTTACCCAAAACACTAATAGGGATGGTGGCTTTATTTCGGCGGGACACATTTTCCCCTCTTTTTTACACATTCATTTTTCCCCCCGCCCAGATGGAGCAGGGAGTGAGTTACTCCTTGCAAATATGTATTTGTATATAGACTTTCTTAATATATTTGTTTCGTTCTTATTGGTTTGTTTCGTGTCCAGTTACGGCATATAATCACGGTGGCTTTATTTCGGTGGGACACAACTTATATATATATATTATTGAGTTGCGATTTAATTGAATAATAACGTAATTAATAATTTAATTGAATATTGACGATATATTATTATTAAGGTACGATTTAATTGAATTACGATACCCAATTACGATACTCAAATACGATACCAAATTACGATACCCAATTACGAGAATGAATTATGACTGACTGCATATTCCCCAATTAGGAGGAACTATGCACATTCCATAGTCCGTTCGCGGAAAATTGGCGGCCAGGTCCCGTATGAATTGGAGGGACCTGGCTGCCAATTTTTCGCGAACGGACTAAATATATTATGTATATTTTATCAATTATTGTGTATTATGCATATTTTAAACAAAGAACTTCGAAACATGTAATATTTAATGAACGCATGTTGAATAATTTGTTTCTTTTGAAAACACACACACATATTTGTGCATGCATATATGTATGCTTAGTAAAGATATAGGCGAAAAATAAAGTAGGTATGTAAAATTTACAGTTGCATACAAAACTTAAGATTAACTCGGCTGAAACGGGCTTAATAATTGTAAAACGTATAATTTTTTTAATATTGATAATTACTACCCGAATTTTTTGCATGGTGGACTAACGCCTTGCTTTTACGCCGCTGCACTGCTTTTAAAATAATCCAGATGTTAAATCAAGAATCAAACTGCATAAATGCTAGTCGGCGGTGTTGAGCATTTTAACTTTCTCTGGCACCTTGCAAATAAGCGGATAAAATACAAAACCCAATAAAATGGTATATGAACTCTTGTCCAAAATTATGGTTACACTCAATGTTATTTCAACGGGAGAAATACATATTTAGTTCTATAACTCTCGATGTTTCTTATTTATAAAAAAATCATTTTACAGAATATTAAAAAGATATGAACTCTTAACAGAATTACAACAAATCAAATTTGTTCAGACATCCTGTGAAGAATAACTCACGATTAAATTTGATGCAAACATTGAATGTCTAAAAATAATTCATAAAAAACTTAGAACAGCAAATTTTTCATATAAACATGCAGAATTATTAGAAAATGATAATTAATGTCTGTTTTTTTACGAATTCTTGTTTTTTACTTTCAATTTTATACCAAATTTGATCGTGGATTCTCCTTCGTAAGATGTCTGAAAACAAAATTAATTTGATGCAATTCTGTTAAGTGTTTATAGTTTTTAATTTTTCTGCAAAAAGGTTTTCTATGAAGAAAGTACATCGAGACTTAAAGAGCAAAGTATGTACGTACATCTCCCATTGAAATAACATTGAGTGTAACTTTGTTTTTGGACATAAGTTTATCTTGTAAGAAATGACATTCTTAACGAATTATTCGTGAATAATGTTGAAATAATAGCCTATTAAATGCGTATATGAACGTGCAGATGTTTTACTTTTTAAATGTAAACAAATGCGTATATGGAAACATATCGCATTGAAGCCACCGTGAACATATACATTGTGGATTGTAATTGCAGAAAACTTCGTATAATTTGAAAAATTTCTATTCAGTCAGTTGTATACCATCTATTTATGTCCTGAAATTCTCCTTTGTTCACCAATCACTGCAATATTTTCTGACTGCTCGCTTCACCCATTTAACACATTTCAATGATCTATTATAGTGGAAACTTTCCTCCTCCGCAGAAGGAGAGGCGAACGAAATGGGTTAGCTATTCAATGTGTTAAATAGTAGCATTATACCAAAATATTGAAGAACGTTTACTCAGTTAAAAGTAGGAACAAAATAAGATATTTAATAAATTATGACTTTGTATTATTATTATTTAACATCTCTTCTGCTCCCGCAGGACAGGATTTTCCTACCGTTCTCTAGCCACCAGCACGTTCGGTGCAACATAAATTCTACCTGTTAAAGAAATATCAATTTTCTCTGCCTTGTTTCTTCACACTCACTGAACTTTAGATCATTTGGTAAAAACTAATGGACTATGGATGACAAAGGAAGCGGTATAGCTAACAGGAAAAGTTATCTGTCTTTGGCTTTAAAAGACACAACTCTTCTCTAAAGTATCTTATCCATTTTAAAGATAAGAAGATAGATCGAATTGTTCTCTCATATCCAGGAAGCACTCAAGTACATAAATAGATTTTTAAAATTAGAAAACAACATGATCCTTGAAACATTAGGGAATTGTTAGATCCCTGAATTTTCTGGTCGTAACC
>QLNU02015360.1:70974189-71038511 GCA_006491805.2 Dysdera silvatica
GAACTTGGATGGATGCTACAGTGAGTTAGAGAGAAAGAATTTTAGGCAAGTAGAAGATTGGAAAGAGTAGCAGCCAGGGTCGTCTGTCTAATCCCGGAGATGACTGATAAAATGCTAATATCATAACATTGTACCATTCATTAAGTAAGATGAAAATTAAAACACCATCCAGCAGTTGCATTGAAACTATTGTTTATGTATAATATTTTATCAAATGTTGGTAATTTTAATAAGCAAAGCTACATAGCATAACATTATATTATTAATGATTTTTAATAATGTTAATTTTTCTTGTATAGTTTTGTTAATTTTGTGTTAATTAATTTGTTTGCATTGTGTAACAAAGATATATTTTGTATTATGTGTATTAATGAAATTGACCTTCAATACAATACGTATATCACCACTTGTATAATTGTTCAATCTTTATAAATATTTTAATGAACATGTTCAGAATAAAAGATTTAACGAATTATGAAGGATGAAGTTTATTTATTATAAATATTTTAAAGAAATGCACTTATTTTTTATAAAATATATATATTTTGTTAAGATATTTTTATAATGTATGGGTAACACTTTTCGCTCAACATGCAATACGGACTAAAAGAGGTGAAAAAATGTTTAGGCGTTGTATCTAGAAAACATGATTGAAGTCGGGAGAATTCATAAACGGTCAGCGATATAATGTCACAACATGAGATTTAAAAACAATTAAAAAATTACAAAATAATTTTTAAAAATTGCTTTATCCAATCGAAATTTCGAAGCCAAGAAATAACTCATTTAAATAAACGACGAATTGACAAACTGTTGATAAATAACTTTTTCCTGGTTTGGAAAACTCATAATTGATTTAAGTCATGACCTCATTTTCTCAACCAGTGAAAAGGATTGTTAATTTGACCCGCATGCGCACTACTGAACGAGTGATCGGATCAAAGAAAAACAAATTTCTTCTGTGACTGAGGCCGATTAAACCAAATAACTAAAATGACTGACTTTGCACATCACAGGTTAGAGAGTGAAGGTGGTGACGTGACGTTACTGACTGCGATTCATCCACTATCTATTCTATTTTCAAGTAGTATATTCTCTAGACGTGTTATAAATCCTGCCACCTAAAATATTTAAAATTAGTTTTCTATTGTGTCACTTCATTTTAGCCATAGGCATATTCATTTCCGTAGTATAAAATGTGAACTTGGAGCTAGCCCTTTTTACAAAGGGAGTAAATGGATTCGCTTCAGTCTATTGATACACCTTTTTCCGTCCGAAATAATTGGATATTTTTTCAATATTTTCATAATGAAATTGGGAAATATGTAAATTAGAACTTCGAATTGAGCAATCCAAATTGCTTGAAGCGGGAACAGATTCGCTGAATCTACATTTCCATCGACATATCAGTTTTCAAGAGCATCTCCATCGTCGGTTCCTAATCAACAAAACATCTCTCATAATTATAGTCGTGCGTTTCCTGCGTACCATATATCCATCTTCAAGATGGATTTGGTTTGAGACTACTCAAATTTTGTCGAATGTTCGCTTCTCAATATCGTTCCATCTCCGCAACTCCACATCGTGGAGCTGCGGAGCCTTGCATCATTAAACGTGTTTAGAAGGGGTGACTATTGTTTGATTTCATTTGAAACGAAATATCGCAGTCTGACGAAAATTGGCAAAAAACTGTACATGAAGCAGGGTATAAGAGCCGAAACTCATGAAAGAAAACAAAGGGAGCGTGAAACATATAAAAGGAGGTTGAAATATAAATTTATGCATTAAGGATACAAATTAATAATGGAAGATCTTACTGCTCATGGGAAATATCGTGAATTTATTGTTTGTAATCATTTAATATCTTTTCTTGCGAAGAGTAAAATCTTCGTTCAATAACTTGCATTCGTAACACCCCAAGAACTACCTTGCCTCAGAACAGTGGGCCACCCAGAATTTTCCGAAGAGGTGGGGAGCAGTGGCACAAAGGTGTGTGTGTGTGTGTGGGGGGGGGTTAACACCGAAAAATTCTCCGAAAATTTGTTTCAACTGTTATATTAATTTAGTAAGGCAGTTGTATTCTGCACATTTTTCTTTTCAAGAGCAAAATCAAAATAATTTTTCCGTTTGGTCAGCCCAAGGCCCTGCCCTTGGATCCTGGGCCACACCGCTCCTCCCCCAGTGAGTGCGTCACCGCGTTAGAATGTACTACTTTCTTCATCTCGTATCACTCGTTTTTTGGAATAGTAAAAGAAGGGTTGCATTATTCTATAGAAATAAGTTTCATTTTTTCGTGTTGTTATAGGATGAGCATGTTGTGTATGAGTAATGTATATGTGTGTTTGAACGATATGAACTACGTTTATACGTTTTATTCAGATTGATATTAAGTTACAGAAAACTTGTGTAGGAAATTATAACGTCTTGACAATTATTATGACTTTAGTTGCAAAGAACGTTAGTGAAATTCAATATTTGTTACTTACAAAAACAAAAACAGATTTCTCAAAAATATAAAAAAAAATCGGATAATTTTTTATTCTGATCAAATAATACATGTTAAATTTTACTGCAAGAATATGCAGAAAAAATGCAATTATTAGCTACTGCGTTTTCCTCAAAATATAACTCTCTTTACCCTTATAGGTTCAGGTGAGATAGTGATAAGAGCAAGCCGGTTTCAACATCTTTCTGGAAATATCGCCAATGATTTCGCCGAATTGCTAATAAGTCTTTTAATGGATATCAATAATAGAGGCGATAATCATAATTTCAAAATTATATTTAATAATATTTTATCCGAAAAATTCTGAAACATGTATTCGATATATTTGAAAGATGCATATAATGCGTCAAAACTTAATTTTTAGCTCTAAATTTTAACCGAGATACAGCCGTTTGAAATCTTCAAAAATGCCCCAAATTTTGCCCTTCTTTGGCCCCTGACATCTATATTAAGGCCTATGCTGAAAAACGCTCAAATACGTGTCTAACAATTTTTTGAGAGCTTTCAAATGAGACCACTCCCATTAAAATTGGCGTCGTCCAGCTCGGGCCCTTCCCTTATTAGTTTTTTTTTGTTTTTTTGCGGTAGTGCGGAAAAGTTATGAACTCTCATCGTTAAAAAGTGTGAAAAATCTTATAGCTCTGAATTGATATCTTCTGTCGCCTCAATTGGCCGAAAATTGTGAAAATTGGACTATAAATGCTTAAAATTCAAAAATTAATAAAGAAGCACAGATTTCGTTAATCTCTTTGCGGTAGTGCTTAACAGTTACTACTTTTTAACAACAACAACACCTATACAAAATTTTAGAATTATACGTTAATACCTTCTGCCACCTCAACGGCACCGAATTTTGGAAATCGAAGCCAAATTTTTAAATAAATATACATTGCACTTACCTCATTTTAATGCAAACAGAAACTTTATTCCACCTTTCAAACATACAAATTACAAAAGCATTATTGCTTTCGTAATATAGAATTATAGGTTAATATTTTCTGTCGCCTCCTCGACATTTTGGCACCGTCCTGTCTACCTGCCCCACAGGTTTCTGCGTGTCGTAATCTGTTTTAAAACGTTTAGTTGATAAAGCAGTAGCTGTATCCTTTCAGTTAGCGGGTGATCTTTACACGTGCAACTGCAGTCGTGAATGTTGTATGTAATGTTTTGTCTTATCGTTTTTTAAGAAAATTGTTTAATAGTTTTTTGTATCCCATCGTCATTTTTAATACGAGATATTAGATATATCCAACATCATTTATGAATACGCAACCAATGCGTTATTGGATGATTTTAGCAACCTTATTTTTCTCGGGTGTGACGGTACGGTCGTGAACATTGGAGCGTTTAATGGTGTAATTCGCAGGCTTGAATTGAAACTTCAGAGATCAATCCAATGGATTGTCTGCTTACTTCATTTCAACGAGTTGTCATTACGACACCTATTTTAGTACATATGCGGAAAGTCTTCTGGTCCCACGTCTTATACCGGAGACATTGGACAGAACCTGAAAGGATGCGAAAAGCTTCCACTTGTTATTTTTAATAGTATTGAATGTGATTTGCCGGGCATTGATCCCACCGCCCTAAGTTCTAATCAGAAATACTTCTTAAACATTTGAACCGCGATGAGTTCTGGCGTTTGTTCTTCAGATCTAGCTAAGCGTCAACCATCAACGTTGAATTCGGCCCGCTGGCTAACAACTGCCAATACAATTCTGAGGTTTTATATATCTACATCAGTCCCATCAAATGAGTTGCTAACTTTGGTTGTGTTCATTCAAAGAGTCTATGCACCCTCATGGTTTCGAATTTAGATTCATCATTTCATAAAGGGTGGTAGACACCTGTGGCATTTCATCAGCTCATCTCGGTACTTGACTAAGAAGTATCCTGACATAATCGAACCAGTAACTTCTCGCAGCGCTTACTTTGCGACTCCAGAAAACATGCTTTTGGCCATGTTAACTGATGAGAGATGCCATATTAGGACGCTTTCAGCTAGGCGGATTATCAAGGCAAGTAAAAATGGCCCAGATAGAAAATGTGTTAGCATATTCGTTATTCCTGCTGTTAACCTTGGAGCTACGGACTACGTAGATCTATTTTAGGTAAATCATCTCTTTAGATGGTAAACTTGTTATGCGCCATCGCTTCCAGTTCTCAGAGAAATCAGTTCTCATGAACTTCTGAAGATGATAGAGGACGGTGTGCTAACGGACGGCTGGTACTTTATTAAATATCCTTCACACACACAAGTAGTTGAGCGAATTGTAAAACTAATCACTGAAGCCTCTGAAAAAACAGTTGGACCACAGAATAGGGATGGATTTATTAGAGCAACACTAGAATCCAGAAAACACATGCCAAAATTTGAGTCCAAAAAAGATTACAAGCAATAATGCGTTTTTAATTTGTATATCTAGAAGATAGAATAAATTTTCTTTTCGCATTAAAATGAGGTAAGTGTAATGTGTGTTTATTTAAAAATTTGCCTTCGATTTCCAAAATTCGGTGCCGTTGCGACGGCAGAAGATATTAACGTATAATTCTAAAATTTTGTACAGATGTTGTTGTTAAAAAATAGTAACTTTTAAACATTACCGCAAACGGATCAACAAAATCTGTGATTATTTATTCATTTTGAATTTTAAGCATTTTTAATCTAATTTTCACAACTTTCGGCCAACTGAGGCGACAAAAGATATCAATTCAGAATTATAAGATTTTGGGCACTTTTTAATGATGACGGTTGATAACTTTTCCGCATTACCTCAAAAAGATCTAAAATACTTCAATTTTTTCGAGCCGCTCTACTATTCAAGCCTCTTCTATGTCGGCTTTTTTCTCAGCTCGTACCAAGCCACTACCATAATGTTGGTCCACTATAATCGATTATCCATTATTATGCATCTTGGAGAAATAAAGATCGATTCCAAATAAGAAAACCGACCTTCATTCTGATTTTCAGATATGGCACTAGAGAGAATAAACGATAAAAGGATTGAAATGAAGGATTATTCATTACGTAATGGATTCTTATGCCATGGTAGTCCAATTGCAATCGTGATTTACATTGACAGTTTTCACACTGTGATTATAAGAAAGAAAGCTTACATAATATGGGAAAACCAAATACTTATTGTAGATCTTGAGTGATGAAAAGCGAGTTCTTCCATATAAATTTTCTAAATATACAAATTTACCCTATTCAACCGATAGGATCCCCACAATGTTCTTTGAAGTGGGAAACATTTGCTTTCAAATAATAAAACTCTCATAAATTGAATTAATAATTGAATTTCTTTAAGGAGTCAAGTTATATCTACTTGAGATGTTTTCGTAGAGTTGCTACTCAGTCTGCGAATTTTCAAATATAGACCTAATGAAATAATTTTAGGAGAATGAGTGGCAGAAGCTGCCATCTTTTCTGACAAGGACCAAAGACAATTGAAGCTAATGCGAAAAATTAGATAAAGAGATCCCTTCACTTTACCTAAATTAAAACAAAAATTCTGACACCAGACAAATATGAATAACTACCCTAAAAAGCCATACGTGATTATTGCAATACATAACATCAAATTTAATTTAAATTCTAACATGAGAATATGTTCGAAAAATTTGCTTTCGAACTGAATATTGCCAATCTGGATTGGCTATCAAATTCTTAAGGAAGCGTTTTCATTATTGCCAATGCCATTTACGAAATAGATCATGATACATATCAAAGGAATTTGCCATAAAATATGAAAGCATTTGCCAAATATGAATCTTTTTTAAACTGATTAGAAATTTAGCATTTATTCCTTAGTTAAATGCTGTTCTTTATGCCCTTTGACATTTGAAAAACACTTTTGTAACCCTTAGATTTCAAATGTAAATTTCATTATTTTATTCTGATAGAAATTAGTTTGAATTCAATATGCCAAAATCGATTACGAACGAAGGTAATTTCGGAAAAAGAATGTTTCCTAAAGTGATTGGTTTTAATGGCTTACAGTAGATAAAATCTTTTACTTAATTTCATCCTAATAAGTCTATTTAACCATATTGTCATAGTACATGAAATACAGGCTATATATGTCTCTTAATTTAATATGGCGGATGAAAATGTAAATTTTGGTTTCAATACAAAAATATTTTGTTAGCAAACTTATGTCAATTTCGACATACACGCTACAAACTTCGTTCCAGGCAATTTACCCTATATCGTTCTACTGCTTCGATTTTTCATGTATGCTACGAAATAGATTAGATACTGATAAAACATTCCAGCGCTTCTGATAAATGATTATTATTGTTGCGTATGAAAGAGTCCGTATTTTATTGCTATTTTGTCAGTGTTTAATCCAGTTTGTACGTCTTAATACTTTAACTTTTGACTGCAATTACAATTCTTATTACAAAATCAATCGCTTTTTCTCCATTCTGTGCCTGTTTCTAAGGGAATAAAGCATAAAATGATATTCCCCGATTCTCTCGAAAGTTTATATTCGCGAAAGATAAACCTTTACACCCTACGTATTTGACTCTTATAAGAGAAGTATTCAATTCATAATAGTCGGGAAGAAATAATAAAGAAAAAGATAATACTTTAGATCTCTCGAACCAGTGGCCTTCATGTTTCCATCCTGGTACTCTACCAATGGAGTTACTGAAGACTGCTGATATGAATTCAACTTCGAATTTATTATACCGAAGTTTGAAACGAGTGAGCTTTTAGAGTGAAGATTGTAGGGGAATTTTTATTCGAATGCATTGATTTCTACATCTCGTGTATTTTTTTTCACTTCGCTTCACTTCACTTCATCCATTCATCCATTCTTTCATTCATCCATTCATTCCTTTATTTATTACTTTTCTTATGTTTTTACCTGGTGCTGTAGTGAGTTTCCCTAGGAAAAGATGGCTGGATGGAGTGGAGAAAGACCTAATAAGAGTGGGAATAAGAAAGGTTGAGGAAAGTAGTCGACAACCATTAAAAAGGCCCAGGTTTTTAAGGGGCTATAACGCCAGAATAAGAAAAATAATAAGTTTTTTTTGCTCATACTAAAATTCTAATTAATTGATAACATTTCGGACAACAAGAAAGGGGCTAAAGTATTGTACACTCCGAAAAAACATGTTTAATGGAAGTGCAAGCTTTTTTTTTGACTGAGTGTCAAAAACTAGCATTGTGTTGTCACTGCAAATTCGTTGGAAAATCTCATCATAAAATGACAAGTACTGAACTACTCTTGTAACATACTCCGAATATGTTCGTAATCTTGTCTGTTATAGCTGACAGATTTCAGAAAGCATTTTACAGAACATTATCCTGAAATGTATATTAACCGACGCTACATGTCTTCGTACTTTTGTTGCACAGGCTAGAATTTTTAACACGCAATTTTCGAATCGTCTTTCCTAGCTTTAAAAATACTTAATCTGAAACTGATACGACATGTTGTAACCGACTCGGATTGTATCTGCCGGCTTAGGTGCGAGTATACTTGCGTCTACCGAAAGTTTGTGGAACAATGACACTTATTCCATAGATTTGCATTTTGAGGTGTTTGAAATTGGTGTCTCTCTCACGAAAATGCTGGTGCTTGTGCGCAGATTTACAACCGTTAAGACGTAATTCACTAGATATCCCCAGTAATAAAAACTATACGTTTATTTACGATGGCACCCACAAGGCATTAGTGCTCCAAAGGCGGGAAACATAAATTATCCAAATCGTGGAATTTACGTTTGGGTTTTCTCTCGTTAACACATGTAGAGAGCTAACTGACTTGGTTGTTTACGTCACGTCACACGTTATCTACAACAAATACGTATGGTGACATATACTTGATTTGGGAGTAACGTCTTGTTATGTGGAATATATTTTGTTGATTGGTTATATATTTATGGCGCAAGGACGGCGGGGATCATTCTGCGCCAAACAAAGTGAGATAATACACCGCTTTAAAAATACATTAATATTAAAATGGTAAAAACATATTGAAAGTAATATACTGAATGTACCAAATAAAACGACATACATAATCACATGAGATAGAAAAGGCCAATATTAGATAAAAAGTTAAAAATTATTTCATGGTTAAAAGAGTCATATAAAATGTCACGAAGAGTAAAATTATTTTGGTTAAAAGCCGATGAGCATTGCTGGTTAAAATTTATACAAGTGGTTAAAATGTGTAAAACATTTAATGGTTCACCACATGTGGCACACATCGGGGCATCTTCTCCCTTTAAAAGATGTTGATGGGAGAAGCGTGTGTGCCCGATGCTGAGTCTAGCCAGAGTGACCTCTTTATGACAGTCACTACTATAGCTAGACTGCCACACTTAAATGCGAGGTTTAATGAGATGAAGTTTATTAAAAAATTGCTTGTCCCATTCCAACTGCCATTTTTTGTACAGATGGGATGAGACATGAGTGTTAAAATCTCCAAATGGAATGGTCGTGCACTCAGATTCTGACTTGCTGTTTTCGCAGCAATGTCAGCGTGTTCATTGTCGAAAATCCCGACATGGCCTGGAACCTGACAGAATTTCACAATATACTGTGTTTTTTTTTATATCCACAAGTTGTTTGTGAACTCTGTAGATTCTAGTGTGGTGTCAGGTGTTGAATGAAGCCAGACTTTACAGAACGCTGAATAAATCGGTACAGATGACAGTCAGAGGTAAAAATTATCCAAGATGTATTGAAGAGCTAATCCGATGGCATGGAAACGTGAGCAGAATTTTGGCAGTTGTTTACTCAAAATAATAAATAAAATAATAATAATTTTTTTACAAAATGGGCGGCGGTTCGGGTCCTGTTTGAGATGATACTTCTTTACGACCCACCAAATTTTGCAATGGTGGGTCAAATATGGCTCAAGTTTTGAGCTTAAAAAACGTGGGTTGTCAAAACATCTACCATTCTGTAAGCATAGGTTCAGGTCAGAAAACAGAAGTTTAATCAGGACTGGTTGCGGCAGCAACTGGGGAGGTGACCGCCTGGAAACTTTCGATAGATCTGCCTGCTATTGGTAGCAGCCGGTAAGATGCCCCAGAAATAAAAGCGTTCAACTACAGGGTATTTAACTAGGTTTTCCTTCACCCCCCCCCAAAAAAAAAACACTTTATTTTTCTTCCTATTTTATATCGAAATATTTTATTATTCATTTTTCATGGCATCAAGATTTGTGTTTACGATAATCAGCTTGGCGCGTTAGAAAACTTGGAGCAACATTAGTCAGCAATTTGAACTAGTGATGAGGTTGTTGTAGATTCGATGATGTGAAGCACCGCGTTCAGTGTATCTGGCTGTCAATAGAGGATATTTCCAGCATTTATTGTGAATGGTGATATATTTACATGACTTCAGGTCACTTGTAAGCAAAATATCATCACGTTTCTATGTAGAGTGGGAAAAAATATAGTTGCTTTTTGGAGGAAGAGTATCTAGTAAAATACCCTCTACGACGTAAAAATTCAGTATTTAATTCCGGATGTACTATAAGGCTCTGGAAGCTTTTCAACAGCCCGTTGCTCGGGATTCGATTTATAGTTCGTTCACGGAAAATTGCTTGATGGTACCGTTAGAAATAACGGGAGTTGACATCACAAACGGCCTAGCCGATTACAGCAGAGGGGAGGACGTCATTTCAGAACTGGTTTTTATCGAACATTTGTGTGCGCCAAAAACGAGAAGGGGAGAGAGGGAAGAGGAGAGAAACGAGGGTTGAGAAGGGGGGAGTTGACGTCATCTCAATATAACACTAACTCCGCCATAGAAAAATCGATAGTCTCTAGCGTAGAAACCAGGAAAGATAGGCCATGGTCCTGCAGGGGCTGTAGCTACTAATTGATTGTTTTAATTAACGGTAAAAAAAAAGATGTTAAAGATGTTTACTGGATGCCAACTGTAATTCTATCAGCAACAAAGCCTTCATGATTTAATACTCTGTCAAAAACGCTACTTGAATTACAGTGTAAGCATTCCCCTTGCAGTGCCAGATTAACGCTTTTATGGGCCCTAGGCTGGAAGGTGAGAATGAACCTCTATATAAAGTGGTCCTCGCTGTGTTTAGTCAATAAATTATGATAGTCTTTTTTTTAAGTTCATTATCTTCAATATTCAGGTATATCCATAATGGAAATTTCGCGAATATTCATAAATAAGTATGATTAAAATAGCGCTTAAACTTCAGAAACACCAGATCTCCTTAAAGTCTCTGCGGGGCCTACTTTGCCTATACATAAATCCGATATCATATCCTTACTTCCCTTTTGCGTTTGTTTTCCTTTAAATGCTACAGAAATGAAAGTACGTTTCTTTGTTTTGCTCCATAGATCATAAAATAAATTTGTAGCATTCCTAAAAGGCTTAGGAGCAGCAGTTCAGTAATTGTATCATTACCAGTTGACGATGAAAAAGGATTTACACACATAAAGTTATTTATTTATTTCGGAAAAGTTCGTGTTTTTGTTTGGCGTTTGATACATCGGGGACAATGTGGATGGTAAATGAATTATAAGCTTCTAAAATAATACGCTTCTCTCTCCTAGACAATCCGAAACAAACATATTCCGTAAGGTTGATTTGTTTACAGAAACTGCGATTTTTCTTCATAATTGAAGCTAAAGGCTTTATTTTTAAATAATTTAATGCGTTTTCGTCCGGAAAAGAGATTTTGCATAAAACGCGGAGATTTAGAACGTGGTGTTTCTTTTCAATGAAACAGAAACAAATGGTAATCTCTTTTGTCAGTCTCTAAAATAAGCTTTTAGCTTATTATCCTGATTTGTAGTTTTATTAAGACAAATTCATTGATTGCCGCGTGTTGACAATTACCTTTAATATTGAAAGGAAAATCGGTTATCAATAACGTTGAACTGATATTTTATTCACATTAGAGATTAGATTTCAAAACTCACATTAGAGATTAGATTTCAAAACTCACATTAGATTTCAAAAGTATGCAATTGCGACGACCACATTTTCCCCATCAGTAACAGAAGACTGGAGCTTTATGCCCGTATATACAGGGTGGGCCATTTAAGTTTATAATGTAAAATATCTTAAATGTTTAACAGAAAATGTTTTAAACAAAATTAATTGGCTTTAAGGTGGGCAGAGTGATTTTAATTATGTTTTATTTGGGGGACGTATTCAAGATTATTTGAAGGTTAAACTGATTTTCTAAAAAGGAAATATGTGTTCATTTTTTATTCTTATTCCTAGGAAAGAAATAAACGTTCATATAACCATTTTTTTTTTCAATTTAGCATGTGGTTTCACATATATTTGAAAAATAAACTTGAATAAACAATTTCCCGCTACATCATGAACAACGAATTTAATATTTGAAAAACAATAAAGAAATTAATTATGCAGTACTTGAGGAAGCTTTGTGCACAAAAAGGTACATCGTACATGTGACTGGATAATGAAATCATGCCAGCGATTTATATTCGCTAAAAATTTGAGATGGTGAAGGTGGAACAAACTGGTACTGACATAAGACGACTTGCTACTGACATTCGGCTCCTTTCCGTCATGCAGCTTCTCATTTAATGTAAATCATTCAGAAGTTAACATTTAGGTGTTAAGATAAATTATTTTATTGAGTTTTAGTTTATTTAGAATTTAAAATAAAGTATCTGGTCTGTAAAGAAAAATCTCGAAACGACTTTTAGTCTTAAAGGAATATTAACAGCACAAATGTACCCGAACTTTTTAACGGAGGATTTACCATTACTGTTGGAAGATACAACATTAATTAAAGGAAGATCATGTGGTTCCAGCACAATGGATGTCCTGCTTGTCATGCACCCACTGCTAGAAATGTTTTAAATACAAACTATAATAATATGATGGTCGTTGAACAGGACGCAGAGGTAGAGTATATTGGAGAGCTCGGTCTCTTGATTTTATTACGCAGAGTTTTTCTTATGGGTTCTTAAAAATGAAGTTTATAACGCTGTATCAACTACTCCAGAAAACATCCGAAAGCGCATACGAAATGCTTGTTCGAATACTGAGAAAGAACTACTTTTTCGCACAAGTTTATCTTTTCTTCAAACAATTAGAAACTGCTTTGAAGTAGAAAAGTTTCATTTTAAGCATTTATTATGAAAAAATATAATGGAATTATGTTATTCTTTGTTTTTAGAATAAAATTTTCGTTGATTATAAAATGGCACGAACGTCCTTATTCAAGTTTGCTTTTTAAAGGGCTGTGAAACTAGGCGCTAAACTGAAAAAATTGTTTATACGAAAGTTGTTTATCTTTTTTCTAGGAACAAGAATAAAAAACAAGTGTCCCTTTAAGAAAATCAGCTCGAGATTCAAGTGGCCTCGCAAACTGGTCACATAAAACATAGATAATTGAAATCACTTCCCCCTTAAAGCCAATTAACTTTTATTCAAAACATTTTTTTGTAAAACATTTTTACATATTTTACATTATGAATTTAAATGGTCTATCCTTTATACAGAGAGAGAAATGAGTTTAATGTACCCTGGCCTGCTCTCTCTCTCTCTCTCTCTCTTTATAAGTGTACTTAAATAATACATCTCTTTACAAAAATTTCAGTCAATATTTCAGTTGCTATTAGTATTGTTCCATTCTCAGAAAAAATAGTGTACCTAAACAAATTGCTCATCGCGACCTCATATCTGTTTCTATAGAGTTGAAAAAATTAAATTTTTAAAGGTTTTTGAAAAGAGAGGAGCAATTTTTAAAAGAAACTAATTAGTAGCTGATTAGAAAATACAAGTAAAATGTAAAAATATTTTGCACTTAAAAAAATCAAGCGACATCTAATATTTTAATACAAAATGTTTACATAATTTAACATTTATATAATTAATTCTTTATATTTGCAATTCAAATATTTAGTTTATTCGGGCAAAACCCCGGATATATCTAGCTTGAATCTTACTCGAGTGTGTATGGTCAATTCTTTTTTTTTCTCAGGTGCTACAGCTCAAAAATATTCTTGGTCAAATCTTATTAATCTAAAAAATATGGAGTGTACGAAATTAATTGCCATGATCTTTCAGATAACTACGAATGGTGATTTTCAAATTCAAATCTCTTTCTCTGAAGGGTAATATATGAAATAAACCCCTTCCTCTTATTAATTAGTTTTCTGTCATAACACCACACGATGCAGCTGGTGGATGCAACGGAATCCTCGAATTATTTCTCATAAACCATAATTTTTTTTGTTATGAACCAATATTGAAAATTAGTATGAAACTTTTCAATTTTTTTATACAGATTACAAAAATCAAAGAATCAAATGTTCTATTATTAAAAGACAGCTCAAATTTCAAGTAGTACATTAATGCAAAGCAAATTCTCCGAAATTGAAACGGCCGGGTTATTAAAAAGATAGATTTTGAGGATTAATTGGAGAGGGCGAGGTTGTCACGTTTTCAATGTTAATTGGCATTGATCATATTTAACGAAACTAGAAATTGACGAAGACCGGGCTTTCACATTTGCTGTTGCAAATGCACTGTTTTCTATAATGCTGGTAACTTTTCATATAGCCCCGTGTTTTGATTTTAATCTAAAATAAGTAACACTCACTACATAAACAAAAAATACAAACCATATAATTAATTTCAAAAAAAGGTAAATTTTTATTTTATTTACTTAGATTCAATCATCGTGTACCACTGAAGTGCACATGAGTGTTTTACATGAATTGAAATTCTACTATTTATTCTCGACATCAATAATTATTCGTGATGAAAGACACAATATGTTGCCTAGCTTTTCAGTGATATTCTCAATGGATCTAAAATATTTCTGTACAGGAGAGAAATATCTAACCAAATGATTGATATAATTGAACTGTATTATGCAAATTAAAAAGAATTTGTAATTTCTTCTGTTGTGGGCTTCCTGTTCCTACTATGTTGACTCTCATAGCTGCCTTATTAGACAAAGATCACTGAGTAAAGCGAATTGAATCTTATGGAAGCATCATAGCGATTCGATGGCTATGACTGTGACCTTCTAGCATATATGACTGGGATCCAATAAGCTAAAGAGCAGGAGTACAGTCGAGGCCTAGCGCAGTCTAGCGGCGCTAGGACAAAGTTTTAGGAAATCATACATTTTAAAAACAAAATTCTGTTCAAGTTGTAAATAAAAAATATGTGGATTCTACAATTCTGTTAAGAAAAAAAATTTTTTAGAGCAATGACCCTAAAATTTTGAATAAATCAACTAAGAATCGTGGGAATTTAAAGGAAATTACAGCTTGGGTCACGTATCCTAAATTCTGTTCCGAAAATAGAAAAGCCATAATGCGTTGTTTGACACAACGAAAGCAATAAGAGCGCTAGACTACTTTTTTTTTAGGACTGCACTACTGCTAAAGAGTAGGTAAATGTTTATTCGGAAGTCCTGTTAAGCAGGCAGTCGAGTCCCAGATGACCCACGGAACAACTTGATGTGCAAAAAAGTCAGTCAAGGATCTTTGCATCTTCTGGCGCAGTATAGCCCAGATGCTCTTGCGCCATAAAAAATCCAAACATCCTATCCGAAATTGCATCCCCTTCACCATTCATTGGTAAAAATTGTCAGTTTCATTTTAGTCAAAATTTCAGCGAAGCAAAAGAAAGAAGTTCAGACTCAGCGTACCATTTGAACTTGGACATAAAAATACAACGAAAAATTTCATACCAAAAAACTTCTTGCAATATAGAAATAAAGCCAAATAGAAATAAAGAGAAAAAATTCCGAAAAATCGTGTGGTTTTTGATATTCTGAATCCTCAAATTATTCACTGCGAACATGATCGTACTGTTAAAAACCTTGTCTCTTATGCTTTTATCTAGACCCTTGAGTTCATGCATGAACATAGAGCTGAAACTACACTTTTGGGCTATTTGTTCGTTATAATTTTACAGGGTTGTTCGTTTTGAACAACTAAAATTCGTAATTATTATATGACGAAAGGAGTGATATATAGGGTGTCCGTTAACGCCCGAAAAAAAGTGAATAGCGGGATTCCTTGCAAGAGAAGATTAAATAAAAAATACTAATGCGAAAATGATGAGAAATCTACACTTCTGGAGTTATTAACGTTTGAAGTCCAACCAATCATCACACAAGTTTCATTTGTTGACACTTTTCATGGTCTGGTTGGAACAAACTGAATAAAATTTGTTCCGTCAAAGACGTGGCATAGAAGCTTTGGATGGTTTATTCGGTAATTTTACTTTGAAAGCCAACGCACATGCGAATTTTCCCCCCAACCAATACGATATACACCTCTCTCCCTCCCTACTGTTTTCATGTTATGCAGACTGTTATATTGTTGAGACAGACTACTGTAGACTGTTTTACTGTTTTCATGTAATGCAGAAAACGCATTGTTTAAATAGTCCCTAAAATAAATAATTGCAAAACATGTTTAATGTACTATTCGTGTTATGTGGTTTCTTTTAATTAGGACACGCCAATGTATTTAATCAACGTTTTGACATGTTATGGCAGATGGAAAATCAAGTACTATATACTATATATATAAGACCATTTTGTAGAAGGAAAAACATGACGAACAGCATCGTGATTTGCTAAATGAAACCAGAATTTGGTGGCGGCTAAACGTAAGAAAGGGTTTTAAAAGCAGCAAAGTTTGGTTGAGCAATTTAGTTGGTTGGGTATACCTTGAATAACGCATGTCGATACTTGAAAATCCAATTCCTGAATTTTTGAAAATGTGAAAAGGTGAGAATCTCAATAGCGGAGTTTTATCGTTCGTTTCATGTGCTTCGGCGTTTTAGAAATCACGAATTTTGTCCTCCCCGGTTTTTAAAAGCGATGGAAATTAATGCGATGGCGTTCCTATTTTTCGGAAATTGAAATTAATATACAAAATGGAGTGGAAATTCAAACTTGCATAAGTTAGCAGTTCCGCCGAGGCATGTCATAAAATTCTGTCCTTAGGGTTTTGAGGATCAAAGGTTCATTGCCCCTTCTCTCCATTTGCTGTAGTTGGATCTTTATTCTTGGTTCCTTCAGGCAGTTTAATCAATATATTTCACTAATAGTTTTTGAAAAATGTATTAGCTAAGCGATATTGATGTATCATCCCATTTGTTGTGTGACTACCTTCGGTTATTCGCTGAAAAGCCAATAATATTGATTGTAAGTCAAATTTTTGGTAAAATTCAGGAATAATTTTACAAAATTTCATTAACATTCGTGATATATGAAATTTGCGTTTTCATTTCAGTTTTGAAATGGGTAAAGGAAACAGATAAATATTGAGATTAATAAATCGTATCTTAATGGGTCTAATTAAGTTCAAAACCCATTTATTATGATTCATACAAGGCCCTACAATGGGCGGTGGTTTTCCTCCATTTGAACCATATTTTTATCCGCAAATTAAATTCCTTATGAGATGATATTTTACTTCCATCAAAGCCCCATTTTTCTTCAAAAATATCCTCTTTTTGAAATCATGTGCATGGTCCTAACTTATAAGCAGGGCCCGATTAACACACGGTCCCCCGGTGCCTCGATCCTGGGCCCCCAAATAATTGGGGCCCTCAAATTTTGTATGTGAACTTTTTTAGCAAGTTTAAAGTGTGAGTTTGGAACCTATTTTTTTTTAATTATAACGTAATAATTTATTATTATTACACTTTTTCTTAATTATATTTTAGGCGTTATTGAAAACTGCTTTAAACTATTGATTGCGCAGATAATATATAGTCCGTTCGCGGAAAATTGGCGGGTAGTACCGTTAGAATTCAAGGGAGCCGACGTCACAGACGGCTTATTTCATTCCAGTAGAGGGAAGGGCGTCTTTGATAACTGGTTTTTCGCTCGCGAAAAACCAGTTAAGAAAGTCGCCCTTCCCTCTTGGAAATTGGGGATTTGGAATTGGAAAGCAAATGTCAAGTTCCAACTCGTCGAATTTCAACTCGCAAGTTTTTGGCGAATTGGAATGTGGAAGTTTTGCGAATTAAAAATTGGCAATTGGGAAGTTGAAAGTAAACTACAACTTGCCAATTTCCAACTCGTCAATTTCCAATTTGCCAACTTTAAATTTTCAACTCGCCAAAATTTATTGAAAAAAGCAAAACAATCACAGATTCAACGTTAATTGAAACATTCTAAATTTAAATACCAACCTTAGTTGATTTTCTTTTACTTGTTGAATAATTTTGTTGTGAGTGCGCAAGGGGGAGCCCCGATTAAATACTAGATCTTTGTCCCAACTTTGGCATGATCGTCCTCTGCTTATAAGAGTTAGTGGGAGAAAAAATGAAATGCTTCAAGCAGGCCACGATTTAGCGATTGATTTAAAGTTGATACTGATGATCCACAAACTGAACATCTAAGACACATCGTGGCTCTAACTTCATGTTAACGCTATTAATTTTCACTAACGTATTAAAGTGGTGAGTCGTAAGGATCCAATATAACTGTGAAGTCAAAGCCTCTGCAGATTTACCTAAGCTGTTCAGTTGGTAGATCAGCAGGGCGAAACCCTGAACGAGTCTCTGAATCGAAGCCTGTCTGAGACGTTTCCTTCTTCCCAGCTTTTATCCATTAATGAAACTCTAGCATGCGCTCCATTTATTGGAAGCTCATTTAATTGGTGACGTATTGATCAGCGACCCATTCACGATTTATTCCTGATGGCCCATCAAATTTATAACTGAAGTATAGCTGAAAACTGCCCTTCTTCAGGACTGTAGTTATTGCTCCCATTGCATTAGATCATTGACGTGCTCATGGCAAAAAGGAAAGCGGGAACCATGGAAATTTTCTACGGCCGTATTTCCCATGTACCATGTTTTTACAAAAGAGTCACCTGAAATCCTGATAAAAAAAGGCAGGCTATTTGCCTTTTCCCTACTAAGTATAGAAGCAGATGTACTTTTTGTAAGCTTAGTTTTGAGGATCTGATTGAAGATTTTGCAACTGCAAAAAGTAGGGAGAAAGTTTTCAAACATAGATAAAATGGAAGTATACAAATGGAAGTATTATTTTCATCTTACGGTGAGTTTAGTTTAATTTCGACAAATAGCATTTTATTTTGAGGTTTAGTACGGTTTCTATTTTGCGGAACCCATTTTGTAGTTCCATTAGCGTCAGAGCCCTATTTATCGAAAATAAAGTGGGAGGGTGAAGTCGATGGCGGATAATCCGAAATTCAATTTTCACTGTACATTGCAAGTCATTATCACATGTAAAAAAATTTGAATCCGTCGGAATAAAGTTTGATTTGATGTACAAAGAAACTGAAACATTTATAAAAAAAACACGCTGAATTACATATTACCAAAATATTATATTGTTAATAAAAAACATCACTAATTACATGTATGGGTTAATTAGGGTATTAGTTGCTTTGAAATAGCCCATGTCTTTTTTATATGTACGACGTCTACACAGTATATACATGTATATCTTTATGTCCTATACCTGTTATATGTATTGGTTTCTTTCTTAAAGAATTTCACTACATCGGGAACCGAATTTGATCGTGGAAGTGAGAGCATCACCATTTTCCCTGTTAAAAAATTGTTTCGGCCCTGCCAAAAGAAGCGATAAACAAAACCAAGAAATAAAATCTTTTAACCATATGTACTGTGCATTCGCGCTCAGTTGGCGCGTGATACCGTTAGCAGACGGGTTAGTCCATTGCAGTTTAGGGAAGGCCGTCTTGGAGGAACTGGTTTTTCTGGCGCAAAAAAAGCAGTTTCGGCAAGACGCCCTTCCCTAAACTGCAATGGACTAACCCGTCTGCTAACGGTATCACACGCCAATTGAGCGCAAACGCACAATAGTTCTATGGTCATAAACAATGAAAAAGGCCTAACGACAATGCATAGAGTCTGATACCGGGCTTGTGAACATCATCTTATCCCCTCACCGCCATTCAAAAACATTAGTTTTGATAGGACAAACGATTTCATTTGCCACAAAAAGAAAACAGAACATGTTTTAAGTGATAAATTTTGAAATAAAGAAATAAAACATTTAAAAGCTGGCAGTTTTGGTGATCATTAAAGAAGAAATTGGCCTTCCTGAGCTATATAGGCCCTCAAGTTCGATACAGGGCTTGTGAACATCGGCTTTTTTGTCCTTAAAAACACAAATTTTTCAATGGTAAATAAAACAATTTGTAATGAATCCAATGGTAAACCAAACCACGAAAAGAAAGAAAACGTATTATCTAAAAAAACACTGAAATAAGGGAATATAACATTTAATAACTGGCGATTTGATGGTCATTAACGATAAAAGAGGCCCTTCGTCAGTAAATTCGAGTTCGGAAACAGGTCAGTGAACATAGTTCATTTGTCAAGTAACATTGGTTTTACCGTCACAAATGAGACTATTCGCCACAAGAAGAAAAAAAACCACGTATTAACTGAGAAACTAAAATAATAAATCAGGAAGTTTATCAGTTGGCAGTTTTATGGTTATTAAGACTAAATTGGCCTTTCAACTTCACATTGGGTTCTGATTTCGATGCCAGATTTGCGAACGTCTCTCTCCAAAAAAAGTTAATTTTCATGCGACAAATAAAACCATTCACCATAAAAAGGCAAAACACATGTTAAAAAATTCTTTTTGATACTATAATAAGGGAATAAGAGATTTAATATCTGGTAGTTTGATGGTCACTGAACGATACAAATGGCTAATTTTGGGAAATTTTGGATATCACATGGGATCCTGAGTTCGACATCGCACTTACAAACATCTTTTTTTTTTTTAAATGATAGTTTTCGTGATAGACAAAACTATTCGTCATGAAAAGAAAGCAAAACGCGTATTAATTTCGAAACACCCGATTTCAAAATACCGTTGAAGGTCGAGTCCCATGTATCGATACGGAGGATTTTCAACAAATGTGTTTTGATGTTCAAAGGCCGGCAGACTTTTGCACATCATGTGCAAACCCACTTGGTCGTTTATCCGTGTGCTAAATACGATTCCCCCACACTTTTAGGTTCCACAGTTCTTTTAATGTCGAATGAATGAATTTGTAGGTGTTGAAATAAGGCCAAGGATGTAAACAGGATTGAATTTTTGTACATAGTAGTTTTAATTTAAGTCTAAACGTTAGGAGTAATAGGAAATACCTCGTGGGCATAGTTAAGTTATTTTCAGCAATCGATTGCGCTTTGCTCTTCTCAAATCAGTTTTTGAATTTGTGTTCTTTTTCCTGTGAGCACAATAGGGAGTTGACTATATTAAATAAATGAAATGATATAAAAAAAAAAAAGAGACCATTTTCCATCTTACTGTAAGTCTCGTTTCGGTTCAAAAAATAAGTCTTTATTTTGTGGTTTAGTACTGCTTATATTTTAAATGAGATATACAATAGGGCCTGTTTATAACGACCAGCTTGGCACAAACGAAAATGTTCGTTATATCCAGTCTACGCTAAATTCGTTTTGGAAGTTAAAATTCCAAACTTTGAAAATAAAGTATATCCAGATAACATACGTGCATGTAATATGGATATAATAATATTCTATCTTGAATTCGCTTAAAACTTAATGAACAATGCATTACTATGAAAGGGCTGTGGACATTCACTTTCTTCCTTACAATTTTCCAACGAAGTTGGTTAGCGGCATTTTGAAAAGACGGATGGTTTATACATCGTAAAAGTTGTTCTGCGTATGGGAACGTCTTTTTGTTCGTTCTTAATGGTTCAAAGGAAATTCTCACACCAATTTTTTGTGCGATAAGCAGACCAATGTTTTCTTTTAGACACCAAGATGATTGGCCATTTTTCCTCGTTCATTGCGTCTTTCTCGGTCAAAGCGATTAAATATGTATTTCATTTTAGCATGATGCCGAACAAAATCCATAGCCTTCTGCTAAATCTAGAAATTCGTTACAAGTGGACTCTTTACGAGTCCAACTGTATATAGGGGCCCCAGTTTTTATAAGTTCTTAGGCGTCCAAATTTCTTAATCCGACCTAGCATTGTATTAATCGAATTATATCAAATTTACTGCCGCATACTTAACTTATGTAAGGAAATGTTTCATTCATATATATCATCATCATATTCAACCATTATCTATCCACTGCTGGATGAAGGTCTCTCCAAATGCTTTCCACACAAGTCTATCCTGGGCCATTCGTTTCCACGTCACCCCAACCTCTTTTCTTATTTCATCCACCCATCTAGTTTGAGGACGTTTTCTAGGTCTTCGGTGGTCTCTTGGAATCCAGTTCAGAATTTCTGTTGTCCATCGTTGATCAGTTCTTCTTGCAATATGCCCAGCCCATCGCCATTTCAGTCCTTTTACTTTAACAATGATGTCCTCTACTCTAGTTTGCTCTCTCACCCAAGTGTTTCTTTTTCGATCTCTCCTAGTTATTCCAAGCATGCACCTCTCCATGCTCCTTTGCGTTGTCTGTAACTTTCGTATTGCTCCAACTGTTAGACTCCATGTCTCTGATCCATAAGAGAGGACTGGCAATACACACTGGTTGAAGACCTTTCTTTTTAGACACAAAGGCAATTTCCCCTTCAGGATAAAACTGTTTCTTCCAAATGCACTCCAGCCAAGTTTAATACGTCTGTTGAGTTCTTTCATAATGTTGCCATCCATTGAAATCAGCTGGCCAAGGTAAATATATGAATCAGCAATTTCTAGCTCAGTGTTGTCAACTTGTATTTTTGTTTCCTCTACAAAATTATTGAACATGACCTTAGTTTTTTTGTAGGTTCATATTGAGTCCAACATTCACTTCTAGTTGAGAGCTCTTGTACCATGTCTTGGAGTTCTAATGGTCCGTTGAAAAAATAACGATGTCATCAGCAAACCGCAGATGATTTAAATATTCCACCATTCATATTTATTCCCCTGTTATTTTAATTTATGAGCTGAAAAAATCAATCTGTAAAGCCAAGTAAAAGTTTTGGAGAATGGTATCTCCCTACTTCACCCTTTGCCAAGTTTGAGGGTTTTGTATCTTTATGTAACCGAAATTTTGCACTTGCATTTTTATACACACGTTTCACCATGTCAATGTACACATCCTCAATGTCTGTTGATCTTAAAGAGTTGATGACTGCTGATGTTTTTATAGAGTCAAAGGCCTTCTCATAGTCAATAAATGCAACACACAATGGAAGTTCATATTCATGTGTTCTTTCAATTAATTCTCTTAATACTTGAATATGGTCCACTGTACTGAATCCACTTCGAAATCCAGCTTGTTCTCTTGGTTGAGCTGCATCTAATTTTTTCTGCAGGCGATGTGTTAGCACTTTTGTGAAGATTTTATAAATAGCAGGTAACAAGCTAATTGGTCGGTAATTTTTCAAATCCTCTTTATCACCTTTTTTATGCAAAAGAATTACTGTTGCAGAATCCCATTGGTTTGGTATGTTACCGCTGTTAAGACATTTGGTAAAGAATTTTGCAAGTATGTCTTCTACATATTCTCCAGCTTCTTTTAGGATATCTAATGTAATACCATCATCACCAGGGGCTCTTCCTTTCTTCATATTTTTTATTGCAAATGAAACTTCTTCTTTTAAGATTTTAGGAGCTGTTCCTTCGACTATTTCGGCGTCTTCGTTTAATCCACTGTTACTTTCATATAGTTTTTTGTAGAATTCTTCAACTCTTCTAAGTATTTCTTCCCTATTTCTTGTTACGGTGCCATCCTCTCCTTTTAATGCAATGATGTGTTTCTTCCCAATAGACAAACTCCCTTTAACAACCCTAAGGCTCTTGTTGCTTTCAATGGCCTTCCTTACTAACTCACAATTGAATTTTCTTATATCTTCTTTCATGTTTTTGCGCAAAGTTTTGCAAAGTTCTATGTACTCAATCCTGGAACTGGTATTTTGATTGTCCACCTTCATATCTCTTCGCCTTTTCATGAGCTGTTTCGTCTTCTCAGATAATTTGCTATTGTGCTTTTTACAGGTTACACCACCAATTTCCCCAGCAGTTTCAACTATTGTCTTAACAATGTTTTCATTTGCTTCTGAGATATCACTTTCATCAATAAGTCCTTCCAGTGCAGAAAAGCGATTTTTTAATTCCAACTTGAATGCCTCGGTATTTACTTTCAGTTTCATTAGATCCACCCTCTTACTTACTTGTTTCCTAATGAGCTTCTGCCTTTCTAGTTTAGTATTTAAGTGCATTTTACATCTCACCATTCGATGATCACTTCCAGTATTAAATCTGTTCAGTACGCTGCAATCTTCAATAATTGATTTCTTGTTTGCCAGTATATAGTCAATTTCGCTGGTTCCTCCATTGGGGTGTTTCCATGTCCATTTTCTTTGCGGTTTCTTCTTAAAAAATGAATTCATGATGCTAAGATTTTCAGCTTCTGCAAATTCGATGAGTTGATCGCCACGTTCATTCCTTTCCCCATATCCGTATTTACCAACCGATGTCTCTCCTTGTTCCTGTTGTCCAATTCTTGCATTGAAATCCCCCATGATGAGCTTGATATGTTGTTTCCCTTTGGTGTGTAACTGTTTGATTTCTTCATAAAATTCTTCAACCTCCTCGTCGGTATGGCTTGATGTTGGTGCATATACCTGTACTATCTGAAGTTGGTATCGCTGGGTTAGTTGAACAACGAGCCTCGCTGCTCGATCTGACGTGCTTTCAACTTCCAGAGACAGTCTTATTCTTTTCATATATATATATATATATATATATATATATATATATATCTGTACATTTATTTATTTAAAGTAAAAAATATAAAAAATAATTATGCAATTACTATTAAAAAAGCTTAATATGTTATTGTATATATAAAATAATTATTAATATTATAAATATAATGCCTAATTAAAAGCTTAATACAGTCGAACCTGGTTAAGGCGGACTCCAAGAGGAATAGAGAATCTGTTCCTATTAAGAGTAATTCGTATTATTCGTAAAAGATGGGTGGATATTACTAAGTTATTTATCCCGTCTCTGGTTACCATATACACATTTTGCTATTACATATAGGTTATTAATTTATTACTGTATTTTATTGTAATTTATCAATATTATTATTTCATTAGGGCATGCACATTTTGTAATAAAAACCATAGTATATACATATACGCACCTTTAAAATGGGTATTACGTGTAGTTGATGGATTTAAAAAAATCCTAGTTTTACTATATGTATATACTATGATCCATTATAAAGCTTTGCGGGATATTCCGAGGCATCTGTTTTAAAAATCACTTAGCTTTTCACACCGCCGATGAGGAGCATCCGCAGAAGAAATAACCGACCAACTTTCCCTCTGCAAAATGCAGGACTTTCACTTGGTTGCTCGGCAAAAAATGAGTGATTGAGAATGCGAAATGTGTCTATAGTACCCTATAGGGCACTATAGATTCGTCTCACATTCTCGCTCATGTTTGGCCAAGCAACCAAGTGAAAGTCTTGCATTTTACAGAGGGAAACTTGGTCGGTATTATTTCTGAGGATGTTCCGCATAGCACTGAGTGAAACGTTAAGTGTTTTTAATAAACAGACGTTGCGGAATAACCCGCAAAGCTCTATAATGTATATTAATAGACGCCGTGAAAGCTTTTGTCAATGTACATACTATGGTTTAGTAAATATTTATTTTTTGGATTCGACACTGTGACAAGGAACAAATTTAATAGAAGTACACTTGAAAATTCTGTAATCACAGATTGTTTTCGCTTTCCGTCGGCAGAATATCTCTAAAAATTATTAAGTTTATCCACGATATCTAGAGAAGACTCAGAATCTGCTTCTTTCATCACAGAACGATGCGCAGTGAAAGACTGCGTCACACTTACAGGACTTTCGTCTGAAGCGGCAGAGTAGCCAGTGTCTTCGTCAGTATCCGAAGAATAGTAATTACAAGTGCCCACTTTATATACAAATTCATATGTGCATATGCAGTTGCCCATTTTAACCCTTTTTAGCATCAGTGTACATAAATGCAAAAAAGGTGAATTTCCAGAATAAATGCATATTTTAAGGGTTTTAGTAATTTTAAGAATTTTATTATTCCATTATCGGAAATTGTTTTCGACAACATAAAACTAAACTTTCCTCTTACTTCTTATCTGAGCGGAAAGGCAATGGAATTTGTAAATGTACACGTTTAATTACGACCTAGACAAGCGGTCGCCAACCGGTGGTCCGCGAGAAAATTTTGGTGGTCCGCAGAAAAATCTGGACATTATTTGCATTTTTAATGTTTTATTAATAATAAAACAAAAATAATATTCTGAATGACAATTTTTGCCTTTATATTGCACTAAATTCACGAAATGTGGTCTGCGGGATTTAAAATTATGAATTTAGTGGTCCGTGAGGTCCGAAAGGTTGGCGACCGCTGACTTAGAGCGCCAAAATGTAATTCTAGCTGAATTATAGCTACTATTTCTCTTATATGGGAAACCGAAGATTTGGTTCTATTCTGCTAGACTGGCAGTTACCTTAGGTTAAAATTAAAACAAACATTTACATAGATAATGACGTGGAGTTTCACTTTATCAACGATAGACATAAGTGACAGTCTATCGCGGATAAACTATCAGTAATAGACAATCCGCAAAATTTTATAAATGCTATTTAATAACCCCTAAGCTCTGGAAGACTGAAGTGTGTCTGTTCAAAACAGCAACATACACAGTTGATACGGCGTAATAGAAATTGCACTGTATAAAGCATATCATTTTGCGTATATCGAATATTTCTACTTAGCAGTTAATAATAAACCTATTTATTTTAATAAGCGGAATGTATGATTTTCAACTAAAAAATATTTAATTACATATTTATTATAAGTACATATTTATTCATTTTAAGTGGATATAAACAGGGCGGCGCCA
This sequence comes from Dysdera silvatica, assembly GCA_006491805.2. Taxonomy (NCBI): domain Eukaryota; kingdom Metazoa; phylum Arthropoda; class Arachnida; order Araneae; family Dysderidae; genus Dysdera; species Dysdera silvatica. The sequence goes on from QLNU02015360.1 coordinate 71,000,556, forward strand.
AGAGGGGGCGAACCGGGCATTCGCCGTGAGCAGCAGATTTTTAATGGCGGCAAAATGGGAATATAAAAATGAAACCATTTTTGGGCGGCAAAATAAGTGTTTGCTCACATACCTATAACACATATATATACACATATAATACCTAGCGCCGGCCTTGCATATAAATGCATTTTAAGGGTTTTTAGTGCATTCTTGCATGCATAATTTGCTAAATTTTTAATGCACATAATCCAGCCTCCAATGATTATTGTTCGACAAGTATTATCATGCAATTGAAGGCCTCAACTATTTCGGTGCCTGTTGGTAGGCTGCACGTTATGTTGTTCATTGAGATCTATTTTTCAATTCTAATCGCATGTAAACGCCAACAAGAAACGTTTGTTATGCAATTGTATATAAAAGTAGGGACTCCTGCATGTTTAATCTAGTAACTACAGCATGTTAAAATTATCGATGACAAGCTCTGATATTATAAAACACATTTTGTTCGTATTAAGCGGAGAAAATTTTCCAAGGGCCATTGATTATCAGTTCGTGGTAAACAGTATTTCGTCTTAACCATGTTCGTGTTAAAGGAAAAAATAACCTGGGGGATTCCTATACAATTTGACGGGACTTCAGAAAACGGTTCGTATTAAAAGTAATTCGTCTTAAGCGTGTTCGTTTTAACAAGGTTCGACTGTAATAATAAATATTGTTCAAATAGTCGCTGTAGTAAAGAATATATAAAAAATTATTAATGAGTAATATGTTTTTCATGGTACGGTCCAAGTAACACATTAGTACAAAACGTATCTTTACCTTGGTAAGTGGCTTTTATGAGGGAAAGCTCACCATTGAGCCAACGGAGGTGGTGTTTCCGATATTAAAGGATAATTCAAACACCTAAACCCAAAGATGATGAATAAGAGGATAGAAAAAACCTTCAAGAACTAGGTCCATTCCTGGTGTCGTGATAAGTGAAAAAATGCTGGAAATAGAATAAATATTCTTTAAGATTTAGCATGTTCGGCTGATAAAACAATTCAACCACAGTCTATGACACATTATTTTATGCATATAATAATTTGCGTGAATAAGAAATCAAAAATAACATACAATAATCAACCGTGGTGCACAGTGGTCAGTACCATTAATTGCTAACATTCTGTAGATCAGTAGAAAAGCAACACGTCCCTTTCGGCGAAGGAAAGCGGGTCGAACTAACATCTTAGAGGAGGGACAAGGCTTAAGGTCATACCTTTACTTCGACTTCTTTGCCCTGTTAATATGTTTGCAAGCGAAGCAACAAATTTACACGATCCATTATTTCAAAGTACTGTGGTACTTGGGACATGTTTGTAATTTGACGGGAACTGTATGTCGGTGTAAAATTTAATTAAATTTTTATATTTTATAGAGTATGTTGCGTGTCGCTGATAAATGCGTTATTGCTTAAGAATAACTCAAAGCGCACGTGTGAAATATCCTTATTGGCTATTATAATATCAAATGTAATAATCGTTATTGATGAGATGTCGTTAAGGTGTTGCTTAATATTGAATTTTTTCAATTAAAATTTGAACACAGCTTAATAACGAATCAGTTCTATACAGAAAAGCGTTAGGCGAAGAGCTGAAACTATTCAATAAACACGTTTCTTCATCACTATTTTTAGCATTTCAGGACTTTTCATATTTGTTAAACGTCGCAATTCAATTGGAGCATATCACGTGTCGCTGATAAATGCGTTAATAACTTGAGAATAATTCAAAGCGCACGTGTGAAATATTCTTCTTGACTGGTATAATATTAAAAGTATTAGTCGTTATTGCTGGAATGTTGTTGAGGTGTTGTTTAATATAGAACTTTTTCAATTAAAATTTGTATACAGCGTAATGACGAATCCGTTCTCCACAGGGAGGCGTCATGCGGAGAGCTAAAACTATTCATTAAACAGGTTTCTTCATCACTATTTTTAGCATTTCAGGACTTTTCATATTTGTTAAACGTTAAAATTCAATGCGTGCTTTATTCTTGTAACCGAACATTCCTTGGTCTCCGGTTTTAGCGTTTAATTGGTTTTTGGCTAATGATGAAACAAAAGCTCTTTGTGGCGGACCGTCAGAAATGAAATAAACATTGAAAACCAAAAGCCGTAATTGGATTATCAATATCGCGATGTAGAGGCGCGTCACTGACATTTATTAATGACTAAAGAGCACCTTTCGCAAAATGCAGAGCTGTGGCTTTGAAATTTTACACGTTAGAACGAGAAAGATTCAGAAAATACGGCTGAGGTATTCTGAAGCCTCGCATCACGATTCGAACCCGACATAATAAATGGCTTCATTAACCAATAATTAATATAAATTGCATTCTCCTGTCTTAATGTTCGACCGTCCTAAATTAATGAGTTTATAATTATGTATGTAATTATAATTGTGTATATCGTGATAATTTTACATTCAGTTATAGGGAAAAAAGGAGTTGCTGTTTCATAATGATGTGCCGTGAATTTGTGATAGATGTTCTTATATATGTGTTGTCCGTTTTTAGATATAACGTGGTCAACTACATTTCTTTTCAGTATTTTTCTTTCGTTTTCTTTTTCTTTGTAAGCCTCGTCTCCTTTAAGTAGTAATTTTACACGCCATAAAGACTTTTTTCGTGTGAGCATATTTTTTATTACCATAAAATTGAACAACGGCAAAATTACAAAACAGATGAGGAAGACAGATCGATATAATACTTTAACTTAATATTTTAGTAGAAAATTAATCATGTCTTTATATTTTCCTAAGACAAGTTTGGCGAAAATTGAAACATCCGTCTTTTTCACTCGTGTGATTAATAATTTTTTGTTCCTTTCTAAAATATTGAGGGTTTGAATATAGTAAGTATTTATTGCCAAAATATGCGACAAAAAGTACAGTGAACTCCCTCTTTACCAGTAATCCTGAGACCCTGTTATTACTATCAGATAAATTCCCCGGCAAAACATAATTTGCAATAATATATTTTAAACCCTGTGGGGGGATTTACAATAGGTTAAGATGGCTGAAGTTCATGGAGGTAAGTTTTCGATGAAAAGCTTGCGGCCGAGAAGTTTGCAAAAGCGGGTTGAAGCTTTTCGTAGCCAATTAAATTATGAGTTTTGAATTGTTACATTCAAAGGCATAACTGGGATTTGGCAAAGGGACAAATATCATCGATGCTGACTTGAGAAAAGCTCAAAAGGCACCAAATTCGCAAATATTTGCGAATTTAAAATAACCGCCATGGACGTCAAATTACTAATTTGACAAAAACGTCAAAATTTCTGTTATGCCTCTAGTTACGTTTTATAAAATTAGGCGGCAAAATATGTAAGACTACAGGCGATAAAATCGTAAATCCATCTCTGTTCAAACCCCTGCTTAACCCGCGAGCAGGCGTGGGGTGTGTTTCACACCCCACAACTTACAATTTGTGAAAAAAAAACGCCCACCCTTGCTTTTGAAACTGGCCAAACTCTTTCCTGTTGCCTTCAAAGTCACAATCTTTTGGGGTAGGGTGACAAAGTGAAAATTCCACTTATTGTTCCCTGTAAAATTGGACGTTTTTAATGAAATAATGCTATATAATCAGATGGGGTGCAAATCACCCCGCGCGCGTTCTCGTGCTCCTCGAATCCGCACGCCTGCTCGCGGGTTAACTGTCACCCTCAGATATGGACGCGAACACTATTTTCATGATTCCTGTACGAACAAAATACGTTTGAACTTCGGCCTTCACTAAAGGCTTTTCTCACAACAATATAAGGGCTAAGGAGAATTCCCGCTCCTGTTAACAAAAGTGATAATTGACTTTCAGTATTTTACATATTTTAACTTAATGCCCTTATTTTAATTTTGCTCTTACTCTTACTTTTAACTCTTCATCACTGTCTGACATTTTAAATGACCATGCTGACCATACGCACGTTTTAAAATTTTTAAAAAGTACTGGCTTTTACTACAGTCTTTGATTTTACCATGTTTGGCGCAGTATAGCCCAGATGCTCTTGCGCCATAAAAATCCAAACAAATAATAATTGACTGGGATTCGCCGTTTCAAATCACTAGTGCTAAATAAATGCTTTGATAATGAAAAATTCATATAGTGATACACTGCGCGAAACTAAAACAATTTTCAATACAAATGTATTACAGTTCAAATTTATTATCGTTTACTTAACTAACACACAGGTCCAGTAAGAGTAACAATGAAAAAGTGGAGCAATCTCGCAAATATACATTTCGAAAGGAGGAGGACGGGTGAGTAAAGCCTATCATCAAACAGTTATTAATAATTTTTTTACAAAGTAAATAAATTTTACTATTAAAGTTCCGTTGTAAATTTACTTGTTATATTCAACAAACGATTACTTCAGTCATCTTAAATCTGTCTCATAGTGCTCAAAACTACATAAATTTCGAAATGAAATATTTAAATGTGTGAAATGTAATATTTCCCTCCAGCTTCTTCAGAATGACCCTTTTGCGGTCACCCGTCTTTCATGGACAAAATTTTTTGTGCGGCGAGTGCCCTCTAATGAGGGGTTTCACTGTATGCGAAAACAATATTAATGAATAAATATAATTTCGAAAAACGAATTTTATATACACGCATATTCACAAATGATTTCAACATTGCTGACCAAGACTTAAGGAATTGGTGATACAAATTTCAATTTGCTTTAATTTAAAATATGGATCACACTGAGGTGTGGTCCATATCAAATATTTTCCACAAACTGTTACCTTGTTTAAATGAAAGTCGATTGTTGAACATGTGGCTAGAGGTACATATCAGTCCGACAGTTCAGTTTCAAGGAACGGGGCCTAGTGGTCCTGTCCGCCACCTTCTGGTTCGCTCGGTTTGGGTTCGACACCTAGGTTATCTTAGTTGAATATAAGTGGATCGTGTGGGTAACGTCACTCGTCTACCATGTTGCCACTAAGCCAAACATCTACCTTTATATAGCGGCTTAAACTTTCAGGCGTCGAAGTGTTTACGTTACTCAAAATGGAGGGCGTCAGAAAACAAATGTCTGAAAAAATTAATAGTGTTTATCAGCCGAAATCATTATTTTGTTGCATTCAGTGGTTTCGACCATGAGCTTCGGGACCGCTGGGCTGAGCTGGAGTTTTTCGAAGCTTGGTATCATGGTTAAAAGTCACAAACGGTCGTGTCACATCCTGATAATTTATAGCTAATTAATTTAGCGTAATGGACACAAACAAGTATGCCCTCGTCTATTAACATTTGGCCACAATTATTACAGCAACCATTTTAAGCATATTTCTAATATTAATGGACAGTCAAACTTGGTTAACACGAATAAACAAAAATCTGTTTGTGTTAATCGTTATTCCAATTATCCGGAAAGCATATGGTAGAATTACTCTATGATATCTGTTCCATTTCTAGCTGACAGATATTCTGCTATTGTTATACATATCTTATCGCTTTATTATAATATATGCACGTTTAAAAAATAATAGTATACCTCTGAAGTCCACATTATACGGCCTCCTCACCAAAAACCTTTATACAAATTATCCCATGTCTGTCCTTGAATTCATGTAACCACCCAGACAAGCATTTAAAATCATTCGTATTCAGAGCATCAGCAAAAAAGCTGGCCTTTTCTTGTAAACTTGCACCCATGAGTTTGATTTATTTGATTTTGCGCTCAAATCTCTTTGATCTACCTCATCAGCGCTATTTCAACTTCTTCAATTTTGGCAATTCTCATTCTTTTTCGAGCCGATAAACTGACTGACCAGATATGCAGGTTTAACTTTTTTAAAGCGTCGATAAAGTACCCTTTTCAATCATGAATTTTACGGCAATTTATGTGCTATTCAACTTTACATAATACACGTTATTTAGAATTTCTAGCCTTTTTCCCTTAAACTCAACTTTCTATGCTTTGTGATTCATTTTTACACTTAAATATTGAAGGATACAAGCCTAAAACACACCTCTGCCTTTTAAATAAACATAAAACAAAGTCTTCTGACTATTTAATAGGGTGAATTTAGGGTACTGGAAATGAAAAATTGGGTGCTGTGGTGGTGCAGTGGTGACGCGTTCATCCAGCCCACAGCTATCTCGGGTTCGATTCCCAACATATGCCAAAAAAAAACCCGCTTACATATTGTTCACTGTAGTCTGGGTGTTGGTTCTTTAGGCCGGTTCGGATTCCGCTGAAAATTATATGTCCCGGCGCAGCATGGTGCTCGATGCCCTTGCGCCGTGATACTCACAAACAGAAATAATGAAAAATCATTTTACCCTGGTAAAAGTAACTCAGAACCCCAACTCTCTAGGGCTATTAAAACGAAAGTCGGCCCTTTAACCCTCGAGCAGGCCCACAGATTAGAGAAACACGAGAACGCGCGCGGGGTACTTTACACCTCATCAGATTATATAACTTTTTTTTCATTAAAAACGTCCAATTCTACAGGGAGAAATAAGTAGAATTTTCTCTTTGTAAACTGTTCTTTGGAATTTCTCTTCATAACCTTACCTCAAAAGATTGTGACTTTGAACGCAACAGGAAAGGGTTTGGCCAGTTTCAGAAGCAAGGGTGGACGGTTCTTTTTCACAAATGTTCAGTTGTGAGGTGTGAAACACCCCGCGCGCATGCTCGCGGGTTAAAAGATAGCGTTATTATTTGGCCTTCTTTGGTACTGCCTATTTCGACGAAAGAACAGAAATTGAAAAAATTGCATCGAGAGATGTGGAAAAGGGCGTTTTGTTTGTGTGTGTTCGTGTTAAGCGGATGAAATTTACCAAGAGCCATTGCTTATCAGTTTGTGTTAAGCGGTATTTGTTGTTAAAGTAGCTAAAAGTACAAGAATTCCTATGCATTTTACTGGGATTCAAGAGGAAGTTGGTATTAAACATTATTCGTTTGAAGGGTGTTTGCGTTAACGAGGTTAGACTGCATTTACATCCACTTCTTTTGTGAATCTTCCGTCAGAGTAAGGTTGACAACTTTCCAGTGGCCGAGTTATGATTTGGCTGTCTAGATTACTCAGTATATACTATATCGAATAAACGCAGGTAATGTTGCATATTTCTTGTTCCTGCGTAAAGGATTAGGATCTACGGTTATCAGAAGTCAGTAGGTAAAGCTGAATGTGCCAGGCCATTCTTTAAATCCAGCGAGTGAAATCAGAGTATTTTCATTTTCATGAGAATTTTGTCTGATGAGCTATGGAATAGTCATCTGGCAGAATAAATGCCATCGTAAACTGACGATGTAAATGGTTATTTACAAGTATCAGGAAGATATCACCATGGTATTTGACCAAGGTATGTCCAAATACCGAAGGTTTACGCAGTGCAAAATATTGGGATATTTTGCTAAAATGTCAACTGATGTCGTCACTACGTGGTGCAATTTTTTACTGAATCAAACGTATGGCAATGGAAATAGCTTTAACTATCTTGCGAAATTCATTTCGGTTTTATTACTGATTTCAAATGCAGGGCGTATCTTATATTGTTAAATGTTTATTGGTTAGAATAACCTCTGCTGTTCTTACTCTACAAATTCAACTAATTGCTAACTAACAAAATATTTTGATGACTGTAAGTATATATTTGATGACGTATCTTCAGTGAAACATAGGTAACTATTCGAACTGTTCTTTTATATCTTGAAAGTGGTAAATATATGAGTGCTGGAATTGAGAGGTTGGTTGGTTGGTTAGTTGGTTGGTTGTATTTTTATGACGCATGGACAGCAAGGGTCATTCTGCGTCAAACAAGGTGCCGGTTTACAGTTGACTATGGGAGTGGAAACATTGGCTTGCAATAGGAGGACCAGCACAGCCGTTCCTTATTTAATACATATATTCAATATTTTAGTATTCCACATACATAGTTCAGCGATCTAACATTATATAGTCAAACACATTTACTCAGCTGCGAATTTTCAATAAAATGAAAAAATATATAATTTTTTAACCGACTCCGTCTCTTTCATTCGAGATATGAATTGCATCAGAGTCAGTGGCTTTACCTTTTATATCCCTTGAATCAAGCGGAACGACGAGAATTGAATTGAAAATTACTTTGATTGGGATTATTAGGGATAAAATTTTGCTTTAAACTGCTCAGAAGTGCTATTGTATCGCCATAAAACTGTTAAGACCCTACTCGTGATATTCGTTCAAATGTCAGTGTGAATTATAAATGCCTAGATGAAGGTCAATTGCGTTTCCCAATCATAACATATAAATGTGTTTGTTAAAAGCATTATATTAATTACAACAAGGGTGCGGTAGTTTTCGTAAAGTATTATTAGATTCAGAGGATGGCCTATGAAAGATCAGGATGTCATACATCACTGGAAATTAATTCAAATTTCATAATTTTTTATTAAAGGATGAGACATGCAATTTAGATCAAAGTTCATTTCGTCACGGACTTCGACGGTTTCGACAACAGTAACTGACAAATGATCGGTTTCTCCTACACAGTCAAAAGAGTGTTTTATTTTAGTGATATTACGGCGCAAGGACAGCAAAGGGCGTGCTGCACCGGGAGCTACAGTTTTCCGAGGAAATCCGAGCTCTTAAGTGCTAGGGAATCAATCTCCCCGGACAACAAAGAACAGTTAAATAAGACACAAAAAACAACGTTTTAGAAGCGTATTTATGTCAAGATTGAGTTCAAGCTACGCGTTTCGGGCGATAAAAGTTCGCCCTTCTTCGGGAGTGAACACGTGGAATATCGTCAACAAACGAGGTTGATTCGCGGATGTAACTGGAATTGAGTTATTAAGTGAAATGTTCACTTCCAAAAGTAGGAAGTCAAGTACTACATGGTTTTTGTAATGCGGCCACTCTTCCCAGAAATTACCAAATTGTGGAAAAGTTGGCTGTCTGTTGGTAGAGGTGGCAATTATGGTGGGACTATGGATTAATATCAGAAGGAGTTAGGTGGAGTACATTTCGCCAAGCTGAGCTGAAGGAAGGAGTTGAGCTGTGGTCATTCACAATGGAATCACGAAACATGTTAATGAAGAAAGCTTCGGCGAAGTCCAGTTCAAGTGGTGAATGAGGTTGGTGGATGATACGAGCGTCAAAAAAGTTAAAGCGATGGTTGTGTTCGTGGCTGTGAACAGCAATGGATGATTTGTGCACCTCACCTTTCTCAACGTATCGGCGATGTTCTTTCAACCGATGCATGAGGGCACGTTTTGTCCGTCCGATGTAGGAAAGTCCGAACTGGCAAAAAATTTGATACACGCCCCAGCGTTGGAGTGTGGAAATGTTATCTTTGAGTCTAGAGGGCAAAATCTTGTTAATAGGCGAGAAGGTAACTTTGAATTTGGCTTGCCGAAGGACTTTGGCAATGGCGGAGCTAAGTTTGTACACGTAAGGGAGTGTTACGAAGCCAATGTAATTATTTGAAGATATTCGACTAAGAGATGTACTGTAAGAACGTTTTGAGAATTTGAAAACGGCAGCATCGATAATGCTGGGACAGTACCCACGGATGCGAGCGATGGTCTTAAGCAAAGAAATTTCATCAGATAAGGAGTCCGTTGACGAACAGAACTGTAGAGCCCGGAAGACATAGGTGTAGAAGGCGGACATGTTTTGTTGATACGGATGGAAAGAAAGATTATGTGGAGGGAGAGCAACGCTGAAAGGCTTGCGGTACACCGAAGTATCGAAATAGTTATGATGTTTATTAATCTGTATATCCAAAAAGTGAAGGGAATCATCTTCTTCAATTGCGAGGGAGAAATTAAGCGCAGGATCCAAAGTATTGATGGTGGGAAGGAGTGTTGAGATTTGATCTGGAGGACTGTCCCACATAATAAAAATGTCATCCATGTAGCGATCCCAGAGTTTAAACTTGATAGAGTTGAGGAGATTGGATTCAAAGAAATGCATATATATGTCACAAAGGATTGATGAAAGTGGGTTACTCATAGCTAAGCCACTGGTTTGTTGGTAATGTTGTCCGTTGAAGACAAATGCACTAGAGTTGACACAGATTGAGGTGAGATTGATAATTTCAGCAATTTCTGGTTGTGAAAAGTGGAATTCGGAAAGACGAAGTTTAAGGCAATCAAGTGCACCTTCGACTGGTATGTTGGTGAACATGGAGTTCACATCTAACGTGGCGATGGAGCAGGTGCCTGGTGAGATAGAACGTAGTTTCTTGATGAAGTCTAAAGAATTCTTGCAAGTGTGTGTCCTTCTGATATTAATCCATAGTCCCGTCATAATTGCCACCTCTACTAACATAGAGCCAACTTTTCCACAATTTGGTAATTCTGGGAGGAGTGGCCGCACCACAAAAACCACGTATTACATCATTTTCTATTTTTGGTAGTCAACGTTTCACTTAATAACTCAACTCTAGTTACATATTCGAATCAACCTCGTTTGTTGACGATATTCCACGTGTTCACTCCCGAAGAAGGGCGAACTTCTATCGCCCGAAACGCGTAGATTGAATTCAATCTTGCCATAAATACGCTTCTAAAACGTTGTTTTTTGTGTCTTATTTATATTGCGTATTGTTTCGTCGAATATTTCCACGTAAAGAACAGTTAGTCTGTAAACTTACTTTTTTCACGGTTGAGAGTAGAATCCGAATTAACGATACGAAAGGTGAGTGTGTTCCCATTGGACCACCGCAGGGCCATTCAAAAGGCAATTACAAGCGCTGAGAAAGAGCACGTTATTAATGTGTAGATACACAATCAATCAATCCGTTTATTTACATATTATATGAATGATATATATCCGAAATGTACACAAGTGAAGTTACAAATACAGTACTTATACTAATTCACATGCATGTTACATATGAACATAATTTAAGATCTTTTGTATAAACTAACATTTTGCGCCCTTTAAAACGCATGTCATTTATAATTTTAGTACATATAGATTGAAAAGGACGCAGTTATTTCCTTCGCAATCAAAACAATTTATTCGAGAGCTGAAATTAAATCTGGCGTATAAGCAATATCATAAATTGGTTTTCTACAATCCTTGGTATATTTTCTAATGGACAAATTCTCACATTTTCCCGTTTTACACACACATTTATGTGTATACATATACAGGGTTCATAGGAATGTCCGAATGCTGCCAATAATTTTTGAACCAAGACAGATATTGCAACCAAAGTTAGGTATTGGGAAGTAAAATGACTATACACTATCAGACATGATAGACAGCAGCGCCCCTGGTGGCGAATTGAGGAAGTTAAAAATTTTATTTCGAAAAATAATGAAGATGAGGAAATATTTTCTATTAGGAAATTGTAGAGCATTCTTCAGTTAGTAGGAAAAGATATACAGCTCACAGGTAGTACATACACGTACTACCACAAAGTAGGGTGTTCCGGATGTTTCAATGCATAGCTTTCAGTTAATGCTTTCTAGCGCGTTGGAGGTCGAGTTGAAGTTCTTAGAGGAAAAAAAATTCTCTCTCTCCTATAAGAACTTCAACTCAACTTTTAAGCTATCAGAAAGCATCAATTGAAAGCGATGCATTGAAACATTCGGAACACCTTACTTTGTGGCAGTACGTGTACATAGTGCATGTAAGCCGTATGTCTTTTCTTACCAACTAAAGAATGCTGTATAACTTTCTGATTGAAAATATTTCCTTGTCTTCATTATTTTTTGAAATAAAATTTTTAACTTCCTCAATTCGCCATCAGGAGCGCTGCTGTTCATCTCGTCTGATAGTACATAGTCATTTTATTAACTAATATCTAACTTTCTTTGCAATATCTGTCTTGGTTCAAAAGTTATTGGCCGCATCCGGTCTTTCCTAGGAACCCTGTATATATATATATATATATATATATATCATCATCATCATATTCAACCATTATCTATCCACTGCTGGATGAAGGTCTCACCAAATGCTTTCCACACAAGTCTATCCTGAGCAATTCGCTTCCACGTCACCCCCACCTGTTTTCTTATTTCATCCACTCATCTATTCTGGTTTAAGGACGTTTTCTAGGTCTTCGATGGTCTCTTGGGATTCAGTTGAGAATTTCAGTTGTCCATATAATATATATATATATATATTGAAACACCCATTATGACGATTATCTAATATATACTAAATAAGTATATAATTTATTTTCCAATTGATTACAAATAAAAAAACCTTTAAAAATGCGACACAATAATTCTAAAAACGCAATGAATAACGCAGTACAAACATTAGGACAAAAATTTAAATTTCAAATTTACAGCTATTAATTGAAACTAATTTTTATACATGTTTGATAATCAACTGGGGATACCATGGTTAAAGGCAGCATTTATGCTACCTGAAAAGTTCAACGACCCCTCACATTACAACTCTCTATGGCGTCAAAACAAGCAATAGTCCGGGGTTTGGTTCCCTAGGCCTTAAGAGGTTCGGATTCCTCGGAAAACAGTAGGTCCCGGCGCAGCATGACCACTGTAGTCTTTGAGCCGTAAAACCACAAAACAAACAAACAAAACAAACAAAACAAGCAATAGAAATCAAATTACAAGTCCATATTTAAAGAGTGTGAAGAGATCGAGTATTTTAATTTCTTCTTAAAACCATTGATTTTATTTTCATTTCTTAAATAATCAGCTATTTCGTTTCAAAATTTAGGACCCAGTGTATTTATATTTTTAGTAAATAATTGCACCTTGCAGCCCTAGGTTTAAGTGTATTTCCAAAACGTGTATTGTAGTTAGGTTCAGGGTAATCTAACCTTACAATATCAGAAAATTTATTACTTTTTACCCTTTGAAACATGATCATAAGTATTTTATAAATTAGGTTGTTTTTAAAAGTAAAAATATTATTATGATAATTATTATTTGTATCGGATTATTGCGAAATCCGTATAAAACTTTTTTGTAAAATCTCCATTTTATTAATATTATATTTTGTTGTTAAATCCCAGACAGTGACATAATAGACCAGATGAACATTAGTTAATGCATTATGCATTCCTATCTTAAACCTTTATATAAATACGCATAAAATTAATTTTATTACATGGATCATAACTAAATATGAAAAAGCAAACTTATTCTTAAAACCACACAATCAATAATAAAAATATGCACGATAATTTAATATTTTAACATACTTTACAGTTTCTTAATATTTTAACGAACATTACATATTTTTTTAACAATATGGACATGATTCTTCATTAAGTAACGTTTTCACATCCGCATTGCCAAGTTAAAGGCCTGTTTTTTTTGTTTTTTTTTATGAGATGCCCAGAACAGAAGCGTGTTTTCCACTTTGCTACAAATATTGCCACCTGCCCTGCGCACCACGGTCTTGAAAACAGACCCTTGAAAGTTAATAATATTCTAGCTGTTTATTAAAGTCGAATTTTACGTTAATTTAAATGTTTAACAATAGCTAACTAAGTTAAAATTTAATTAATTTAAATGAAAAACATGCGGCCCTAGAAGTAACGATATCTTTAATATTAAACTATTATTTACTCTATCCTGCGCTAAATTTATTTTATACTAATAATCCTAGAATATTTCGCATGTCTATTACTATTCTCGGTTGATATCAATGGCGGATCCAGAAATCTTTCAAGGGGGGCACGATTTGTTTCCAATTACTATTTTTAGCCAAGTATCCGGTGTTTTCCATTTCCATGATACAATCCCGACTCAAAGGTGGGGCATCACCCCTTGGATCTGCCAGTGGTCATACGCACCTCCACCTTTCGTCATTGCTGTGCAATTTACTGTAGTTTAGCTTTTAAACCATAAACATGTGCTTTCTGAATAACGTTTCGATTCGGTCAACGACGAGACTGTAGTTCGTGGTTTAAAACCTTATAAAAATTTTAATCCAGAAATCGATTTCACTTTCCGTAGCAGATTGTGCGTGGGAAGAAGGCGTGAAATATTGCCCGAAGATGAAATACAATTTTCCACTAAGTAAGCGTGCGATGATTATTGAAGCGACGCTGCTCCTTTCGCTAAGCTGATTAAATTCCCTGGTCAGGAAGTCCCCAAGAAAATGCACTTCCCCGTCTAAGTTAAGAACGACGCAGAGAAGTGAACATCCTCCACTTCTCTTCTTCCTCTATGGAGCCTTAGCGGCTGCAGCCTTTGTAAGCGTCGACTGAGCCCCCAACACTTGATTAACATTAATATTTAACAATCTCATCTGCATATTTATTAGCGTTCCGTAATTTACCTACCCCTTGGGGGAAAAAAATCTATTATTTCCAAAAGTGGGCGAGCTGAATTTTCGGGCTGAAATTTAATGCTTGGTGGATTACTTGAGTATTAGGTGAGGTAGAGCACCCATGGACGAGGAGGAAATTTTCAGGCATATCCTCTATTTAAGTAATTGGGCGCAACAACAAGAATTTAATCATAATTACGAAAGTACTCTCGACTGCATCACGCCTACGAGAATTTTGTTGTCCCCCGACATAATAAAGGCCTTTGTCCGAATTGTTTTCCGACATAATTCCCAGCATTTAACTACGGTGGAAAATTGTACCGATCTCCGATGCGTGATAGGCTCTTATTATGGGCAGGCGAAGAGCAGGAGCACGTCAAAAGTAGCACTAATTTTCATTTCGTGGTTAAAAATTAAACTTTTTTTCTCTCTTAATTTTGGAAAATTTTGCCATATAATGAGATTGGATGAGAATCTTTAAAGCAGCCATGGGCTTTTAGTTTAAGTTATCTTAATTGCGTATAATATTTTTAAAGACCCCAGTAAGAAGGTTTACCATGATACTTTCCTGAAAACTGCATAGCGTTTTCGTTTTTAAGAGAATATTATGGTTTTACTGGTTGCTTTATAAGTTGAAAACCGTTTCAAGACGTTTATGTTGTCTGCACAGCAATTGGTTTATTGCAGATAAAACCAAGGGATATAAAATAATTCCAATACACTAATGTTCCAATCAATATAAAAACCGGTTTTACATATAACAGGTCAAAAATTATTAAAGATAATCTTACAAATCATGGGTAATTTCATAACCAAGATGCACTACATGCCTACCAACATTGCACTACCCGTCAGGGGCGGCTGGTGAGTCTCGAGGAATGGGTGACAAGGCTGAAAACAGTATCAATAATCGAGGGACTTGGGTTATAGCCCTTCACCCACACGATATTGAGTAGGCGTAAGACAGAAGTTGTCTGCTCAATATCACATGCATGCTTTTTTAAAATTTATTTCCTCTAACAAACAGTTATTTTGACACTGGCGTAAGGTTTAAAAACACGACGTTTCGGGAGCCAACTGCTCCCTTTGTCAAGTGAAGGCAGAATGAAGAGTTCGTGAAAGTCCTAAGCTTATATACCCGCATGTTGGGAATCCCCATCTGACGCCATTTGGTGCGGAGCATTTCCAGCTGGGGAAACCCCAATCGGGGAAACCCTCGCCGGGAAAGCCCCCGCACCCGACGATGTCAGATGAACACCCCCAACTCGAGGTTTTGCAAAAATCCTGTAAGGTTCTGGTAGAGGTTTTGCGATGTTTATTGCACGACTCCTCAAACCGTAGGTTTCCCATGATTCCAGAAAAAGTCTACTCCCCAGATTCGTCACATTCTGATGTAATATTTTCATCGAATGCCAATCTGGTTCGTGACCCTCCCTGAAGACATGTTCAGCCAACTGGTTTGAATCGTCTCCCCTAGCTACCGCACGCATATGCTCCTTCCCTCGTAGACGTATCGATCTTCCCGTCTGTCCAACATACACCTTGTCACAGTCTCCACACGGTATTTGGTAAATAGCACCAGATTTTTCCTCCTCAGGGACGCGATCCTTAACTTTAAGTAATAGATCACGCAGGGTGTAGACAGGTTTGTAGTAGGTCTTAACATTCACACAACTGAGAATTCGAGACAGCTTTTCTGAGACACCCGCCACATATGGCAAAACCACTGATGTCTTCCTAGTCTCATCCTCTACATTCCTGTTTCCACCACTAACACCACATTGGTTACGAGCGATAAATTTAGTCGGGTAACCGTTCTTTTTCAACACGCTTTTGTTGCGTCGTAATTCAACATTGCGAAGGTCATCATTACAACAGTGTGTAAAGGCTCGTCGGTGCAAGGCTCTAATGACAGATGCTTTTTGTGATGCCAGGCTATGAGAACGAAAGTCAAGATACCTATCAGTATGTGTTGATTTCCTAAACACCGTAGTCAACAGTCGCCCATCCCCATCTCTATTTATCCGAACATCTAAGACGGGTAATGAACAGCTATCTTCTTCCTCTAACGTAAATTGAAAATGAGGCTTCAAGCTGTTCAAATAGAGATGAAAATCAGCAACTGAAGACCTTGGTAGGATAACAAACGTATCATCGACGTATTGCTTCCACACCTTGACACAGTAAGTACACTCATCTAAAGCACTGTTTTCAAACGCCTCCATGCACAAATTTGCCACCACACTCGAAAGGGGTTACCCCATCGCCGTACCTCTTTTCTGTCGGTAAAATCTACCCTTGAAGCCGAAAACCTTAGTAGCCGAAAAACTTTGTAGTTTCACTTTTCACCTGTATTCCAACAAATTTGGCGGTATCAACAGCATTGGAGCGACTGAGGCATGATGGAAGCCTGGAAGAAAGAACTAGCCTTAGTCCGGAAGAGATATATTGCCTGTTCGAGTTCTGCTTGAATTCCACGGTTTTCGGCTTCAAGGGTAGATTTTACCGACAGAAGAGGTGTACGGCGATGGGGTCACCTGCTTCGAGTGTGGTGGCAAATTTGTGTATGGAGGCATTTGAAAACAGTGCTTTAGATGAGTGAATTTACTGTGTCCAGGTGTGGAAGCGGTATGTCGATGATACTTTCGTTATCCTACCAAGGTCTTCAGTTACTGATTTTCATCTCTATTTGAACAGCTTGAACCCTCATATTCAATTTACATTAGAAGAAGAAGATAGAGGTTCATTACCCTTTTTAGATGTTCGGATAAATAGAGATGTGGATGGGCGACTGTTGACTACGGTGTTTAGGAAACCAACGCATACTGATAGGAATCTCGACTTTTGTTCTCATCACCCGGCATCACACAAAGCATCTGTCATTAGAGCCTTGCACCGACGAGCCTTTACGCGCTGTCGTAATGATGACCTTCGCAATGTTGAATTACGACGCAATAAAAGCGCGTTGAAAAAGAAAGGTTACCCGAGTAAATTTATCGCTCGTAACCAATGTGGTGTTAGTGGTGGAAACAGGAATGTAGAAGATGAGACTAGGAAGACATCAGTGGTTTTGCCATATGTGGCGGGTGTCTCAGAAAAGCTGTCTCGAATTTTCAGTTGTGTGAATGTTAAGACCTACTACAAACCTGCCTACACCATGCGTGATTTATTACTTAAAGTTAAGGATCGCGTCCCTGAGGAGGAAAAATCTGGTGCTATTTACCAAATACCGTGTGGAGACCGTGACAAGGTGTATGTTGGACATACGGGTTACAATGGTCATGCTGCGCCGGGACCTACTGTTTTCCGAGGAATCCGAACCTCTTAAGGCCTAGGGAACCAAACCCCGGACTACAGTGAGCAGTGCGATCTTTATGAGATCTCTGAGTAAGCGTTCTTTTTGCACTGCTGGGAGTCGAACCCGGATTAGCGGCGCACTAGGAGAACGCGTTACCACACTGCGCCACCGCAGGGCCCCATTTTATGCTAGTTGACGAAGATCAGAAATACTCGTATATTAAAAACGTAAATAGCGCACAAACATACAAATTGAGGTCCTAAACGCAAGATAACACAGACCAGCCAGTTTCAAACGCAGAAAGGCTACTACAGCATTCGAAGCCTCTAGAACATTATTGTCTCTGAAACGTTCCTCCCTTGTCGCATTCTGTTTCTATGCTAAGGCATGTGAGGTTTAAATTCATTTCCACCTCCGTATTGCTACAACATTCGTGCCATTGACTTTTTGGGAGCGATTGGCTACGAAAATAGTTAGTTGGTTAGTTGTACTTTTATGGCGCAAGGATACAAGGGTCATTATGCGTCAGTCGACGTGGGATAGTACAAACGGTATAAAATGAGATTAAATTAAAATTAAAATGGTAACAATATATTGGATGCAATGTTTAACAAACGAAACGATATAAAAAATTAGATGAGATGGTAGAAGTCAATATTAAATAAAAAGTTAAAAATGAGTTCATGTGTTTGTGTGATTAAAAGAATCTCTCAAAATGTCACGAAGGGTAAAATTATTTTTGTTAAAAAATGATGAACGTTGCTGGTTAAAATCATGGCAAATACATAAAATATGTGAAACATTTAATGCTTCACCACATGTGGCACACATCGGGGCGCCTTCTCCCTTTAAAAGATGATGAGAGAAGCCTGTGTGCCCGATGCGAAGTCTAGCCACTGTGACTTCTTTACGGCGGTCACTCCTATAGCTAGACTGCCACACTTCAATTCCAAGTTTAATGAGGTGAAGCTTATTAAAAACTTGCTCGTCTCATTCCGATTGCCATTTTCTGTACAGATGGGATGGGACAAAAATGTTAAAGTCTTGAGATGGAATGGCCATACACTCAGGTTCTGCAGTTGCTGCTTTCGTAGCAATGTCGGCCTGTTCATTGCCAGGAATTCCGACATGGCCTAGAACCCAACAGAATTTCACAATATACCATGAATTTGTTATATCCATGAGTTGTTTGCGAACTCTGTGGATTCCAGTGTGGCACGAGATTTTGTATGAAACTAAGCTTTGCAGCTATGAAAATAAGAGAAAGAGGGAGATATTTTTCACAATAGAATGAGATAACTTTCGGTATCAAATTTTGATACGGGTTCAGATTATATAACAAGCTTTATACATTTGATTTTGTTGGTTCTTTACAAATTATTGGGAAGAATCAGTTCCACTTGCATCCCGAGATGTGCCGCCCCTGCCAAATGCGTGTTGTGTTTTACATAAATGTGGTCCTTGCCCAAAGTTGCATACTTACTACACTGAATTAAGTAAAATTGAAATTATAACACCAATAAGTATAAATTTCATTCAGCCTAATTACAGTTTTGGTAATACATTCTATTACGTGGCATTTTTGACGTTAGGTGATATTTTTAATGTTACATCGATAGTTCTGATGTTAAAGATGTTGACTGGTGATTGGGTTAAAAATGGAGGAGAGCGAAAAGCTATGGCTTGTTGCATGACTTCCCTCCAGATGGTTAACGTATTATTGTTTACAGTTTTGTTGCTTCGATATTTTCAACGTATTTTTACAAATGCAATGATAATGAGAACTTTAATTTTATGTTAATTATGCTTGCAGCGCATATCAGACTTGACTAAAAATCATAGACGATCGATCCCCAGATCATAACGCCCACTTTTCAATCTGTACGCCATTTGACAGAGTTAGCTGGATTGTCTCGTTCGCTACGTGGTATCCATACACCCATCTTACCATCATTGGAACTTAATTAAAAAGGAAATTCGTCATTGAAGACAACCTGACGCCATTCGGCATCCCAGATCAGTCAGAAACGGCAACAATTCAGGCTCAGTCGATGATGAATTGATATTAGGGGCAAGCACAAAGCAATGGCCAATGACTTGCCACCCTACTTCCGCGAAGAATTTTCCGGGTCATGGTTTGACTGATGGTAGACATCACCGCTCATCTGACAGCCAATAGAATGGCCGTAGGAGTAGCTAGTCTATGAACGAGATCGTCATCACGATGACCAGTTACCCTCCATGCCAAGTCCCAACTTCATCTTCGTGAATGTGGATTCCGTCTCTAAACTACTTCAGGCCACATCGTTTGACCATAGTGTTACTCCAACCAAAATATGCCCCTATACGTCGACTTGACCACGCAACCTCGTGAAAGTCCATTGTTCTTCCCCTTTTAAAGTTCATTAACTGATTATATTCCTTTAGAAAACAGATTCTAAGCATTATAAGCAACTTAGTCGTCATTCAGGAAAAAGGTTTCGTGAAAATTGATTTTTTCTTCTAATTAGCCGTTCAGTAAAAATGCGTTTAACATATACATCATAACCCGTCAGCTTTTGTTGAAGAATTGTTACATAACACAAATTATTTGCATAAGTCGCCGTGATGTTTTGATATGCTATTTTTCGGGCAAAACAAATATAGAAATTGTTTTATGTGTTTCAACTTCACTTTTAATCAATGTGTTTCTTTTGTATTATTGTCGTATTATTATCATTATATACTATTTATTGTGTGGGTCTCGGTAAAAGCCTGCGTGTTCACGTACTTTTCTGCCATTCAGTCACAAGGCATAATCATTTGAAACGGTATATAGAAAAAAACAGTTCCCTTCTTTCAATTTTTATATATTTTATATATTTTTTTATATTATATATTTATATATTTTTTATTTTTTATTTATTTTATATATTTTTATATATTTTTTTATATATTTTATATTTTTATTTATTTTATATATTTTTATATTTTTATATATTTTATATATTTTATTTATTTTTTCTTTATTTTACTTTCCATTTTTTATAATTCATGAGTATATATTAATAACACTTCGTAGATATATTGAATATAAATTAAGATAAGACGAAAGTACAATCCTATTTTGTCACGAACGTAAGCTTGTGCAAAAGATCTTCGAAATTACAGTTATTTTTGTACAAATTATTTTTAAAGCTCAGATTAATGAAGAAAATTAAAATTCTATTAACGTCTACCCTAAATAATCAAAATATATTATTAAACACCCAATACCAAAATAAGGCGATGAAGTTAATGCGCAGCGATTTGATACAATGATTTAAGACAGAAAATAAAACGAATACAGAGGACGTGCGTTCAAAACCAATCCGTAGAAACTGACTAGACGAAGTGACAACTATCACAACCTGGCAACTATATTTAGTAATCACCAAATATGCTTTCAGAGTTAGCATACAAATATATTCAAATTCGTATCAAGGTTGACACTGATGTCGATTTATTTTCCGTAAGCACTTATTTGCTACAGTAAAAGGAAGGAAAAACTTTTTTTCTTGTATATGATTGGAAGTAAAAACAGCACCTTTTTTTTGCGAGGAGAATACACTTTTCTTTTTAAATTTGCATTAGATAGAACACGTGTAGTCCGTTCGCGCTCAGTTGTCGCCCGATACCGTTACCAGACGGGTTGTTCCATTGCAGTTTAGGGAAGGGCGTCTTGCCCGAACTGCTTTTTCGCGCGGGAAAAACCAGTTACGGCAAGAAGCCCTTCCCTAAACTGCAATGGAACAACCCGTCTGGTAACGTTATTGGGCGATAACTGAGTGCGAACGCACTATAAGCATGCAAAGACCTAGCCATTGTCATATGTGTATATGAGAATTAGGGTGTACGGAGATAAAGTTTCAGTGGCTTGTAGTAAGAAATAAATGTTTAGCGTTTTATCCGATTTGACTTTCTAGTTAAATTGCAATTAGTGTTAAAAGTATTGAGTTCTAAGAATTTTTTCCCCTACACCTAAGTACGCCAACGAGTAGCTTTTTTTTTTTAAATCATGCCATGAACTAGCTAAATTTCACTTATGTGTTTCAAATCCTATAAATATGAGGCAATTGTATAAGTGAAATACACTATGCAAATAATTTATATGGATTTATTTGTTTGTAGTTTTACGGCTCAAGGACTACAGTGAGCAGTGCGATCTTTATGAGATCTCTGAGTAAGCGTTCTTTGCACTGCTGGGAGTCGAACCCTAGTTCACTGCACACTAGCCGAATGCTTTACCACACTGAGCCACCACAGGGCAATGCAGATGGAAAATCCACAGATAGTAACAATTACAGCTAATATGAGTTGCTTATAATTGTTTCGGCGGAAAATTGGGCCGTCATTAGCAGAACAAAATTAAGTCTTTCTCTGTTTTTCTCAACAACGTCTAGCTAACGTTCCATCTGTGGATTTTCCATCTAAAATCTTATAAATATCTTCATGTAAAAGCTCACTGTCTCGTTTCATTTCTTATTCTCTAACAAATCTATTCCACAAATCTATTTCTATATTTCATAAAACTACCTTCGGAAGATGCAAATGAGAAATAATCATGCCTTTTTGTGTCAATAAATAGAACTTGCGGCGTTTGGATTTTTATATTTCCACAGCAGTAACTGCGGCTTGTGCATTACACGGAAAAATTGATATAGTGATATATGATAATGCCAAATAAATGAATAGCATATATTTAACTTTATCAAATTTGTAGCTGTCATCGTGTCATATGCGATCGTGGTTCCTTCGTCAAAGGATTCCTTATTTCTGACAGAATGGAAACACAATTATTTATTTGGAGGAGACAGGGCCTTGCGCTATACAATGATTTCTTAACGTAAGGAACTATACTAAATAGAAACATATTATAAATCTATCGAGAAAAAATTAACTGTAGTCTAAATTAAATCCGGAACATGTAGACAAGTTTAGTTGTTTTACCTACTATAACAAATGTCGAACTTAGAAAAATAAGTTAAAATAACTCGTACTAATTTTATATTCTTTCAATTATTGGAAGGTAACTTTTCTTTTTAATGATCACTGAGAATTCTCCTGATGGCGATACTTAAAAACAAATAACCATAGCTTAACCAAACCCTCCAAATTAGTTTGAAAAGCTTTTTACCAGAGTTTTTCTGTTTCCTTTCCGAAGTTAGATGATCCAAAAATATGTAGAAATTTTATCATTACTTTTTCAGTGACAAGTATAAAAAATACTTTTACCTAGAGATGACAGGCTTTCACAAGAGCAAACTCTGCAGCATAGGGAAGCACTTTAATTTAAATTTTAAAAAATACCTGTTTCTAAAATTCATTTTCACTTTTCGTGCACAAAATTCAGTGACCTGAGCTACATGCTTTGCTTTTGAATATTATTAATCGTCCAGGATATATATATATATATATATATAACGATCGGCCTGGCGTATAGGCGTAGCCAGAACTTTCGTAAGGGGGTTATAGACTCAATGGGGGGGGTTACAGAGCTACAACTCACATATTCCTATGTTAAATATACAAAATTTCATTGCAATGGGGGGTTACAACCCCCAAAACCACCCCCTGGCTAATCCTACGGCTTGGCGTGAATTAGTTTTAAATTAGTTTAATCTCAAAGCACCACACCTTGTTCAGCCAAATATTAACAAGTGAAGTACTGGGATCGAGCACCGCACAACAAAACTATCATTCGTGGATTTTAAAATTTATTCAGTACAATATCAATACACTATAACAACTCTTTAACCTTAATATTCGTTTTAAAGATTCAAACCAAACTGAAACATATGACAAACGATGTTATGCCTATCTGAAAATATACAAAACAACTAATTCACAAGAATTATTCAATTCACCCTCCCTAGTCGTTAACTACAAAACACATGACAACTCTGTCATGAAAAATATCTGTTGATTTAACTCTCAACAAGTAAAAATTCCTTGTAGTTCACTCATGTTAAATAACAGATTATTCTTTTAGACACTAACAAGGGAATTACCCCGAGTGGGAGTCCTAATTGAGAATTGAGACATATTGCAATTTATAGATTTTAGACCCCTAATTACGAATCCGAAGTCCTTTTTTCTGTGAAATGTGCAGATTAGGTTTTAATTAACGACTAAAGTTTTCAAATTTGCGCAATTATGACGGTAATCGAGGTATTGACGAGAATTTGTGAGTTGGTATGCTTTTAACTTGGTTTAATCAGAAGTTTATTTAATGCCAGACTGAAATTATTAGTTGTTCGTTTTCTAGCGAAGTATCACATTATAAAAACCGCCCACATTTCATTTTTGATTTTCTATTAAAAAAAAAAAAAAAGAATTTCGTGAACATCATTCAATCTATCTTAAATTTATCAGTAAAAAAATACAACATACAACCTGTAATAATTACAGCTGCAGAATTAGAAGAAAGTAAACGTTTGTTTGCAAAAATTGAAGAGTTATTTTTTATTAATAATATGACCATTGGATTTTCATGACTTTAATGAAAATCGAACAAATTATGGTAATTTCGCGTATGAATCTGATTATAGTAATGATGACGCTTTGGTAAACGAATTTACTTTGACAAATATGAAAACAATTATTGATTATTATGATCTTTGTAAAAAACGAAAAATTTCTTCAAACTAAAACTTGTTATTCTGAAGTTAAACATCCTGGTTATATATTTAAATTAGAAAAAACTTTATTAGATGCGAATAATCAAAAATATGAAATAATTAGGGCTTCGATGGTTCAAAAATTTAAGAATGCCAGAAATCGTCACTTCCCAGTTCATGACGTGGATTTAAAATGCTGGTTATTCAATAAAGCTAATGAATTAAATTTAATAAATTTCAAAATAAATTATCATTTTATCCAAAATTTTAAAAGGGCAGCTGGAATCGTTTCCGAAAGGTCGCAAAATACTCCATCACATCATATATTCATAATATTGAGGAAATTGAAAATACTGTTGTGGAATTTATATTAAAAATAAGGGATTCGACATTAACTCTTGATCCTGCTCAAATACTGAAATCCCATCAGAGTGGATTTCATTATTTCATAGCAAATGAAAGATTGTCTTTAAAGGGGGAAAAGCAAACTATTTCGACAATTCCATCAGAATTTTCATTAACACATTCATGTACAATTATGCCAATGCTGTTAATGAGTGGGGAGTTAAAAGGCAAGTTACTAATGTGCTTAAAAGGAAATAATGAAAATTTTGCTCCGACCATTAAAAAGGTTATTTTGGCTTTCAGATTTATATATTACTTCTTCAAAATCAGGAAAAATGGATAAACTACAAATAAATGAATGGCTGAATAATTGCATTATTCCTATTTTGCACACGCCTCCTTTTATTATGTTAGATTCCTGGATAGGCTGCACAGATTCAAGTATATACAAAGATCTTCCTAGCGACTGCATTACCTTATAAATAATCCATAAAACAACATCCCTTATCCAACCACTCGATGTATATTTTTTCAGGCTGTATAAAAATTTCGTCAAAATAATTACAAACGGAATCGCCCATGATGATATGAAAATTGATATAAAAAATAGAAATGAAATACTAAAAATGCACTCTTTAATAATATATAACCAACTTCAATCTGAACAATATCCTTCAATGTTACGATATTCCTGGTATAAGTGCAATTTTTCAGATAACGATCCTATATATAAACTTTAAATATTGTAGAAACCCTTTCCTTCGCAGCTGATAACATTCATTGTAATATTTCATTATATGAGAGTCATTCGTTTTTAAAATGCACCCACTGTAATCAAATATTGTGTTTTGAATATTTTTTCGTTCAATACTATTTTCATGGTAGTCTTGTTTAATGTTTTTTATTAATTCTGCTAGAAACAAACCCATATTTAAATTTTTACTTTCGATTTTCACATCGTATGCACATTATACAAATTTTTAAATTTTGTGGTATTATTTTTTATAAATAGAGAAAGTGCACTTGAAGTTTAATTTATCTAAAATAATAATTCTGCTTGCTTTCACAAAAAGCATGTATATTGTTTTAAAACTTTTTTCCTATCAAAAAACAACCATTTTTAAAACGATTATAAAAACATTGCCAATTCCTACAAATATTTCGCCAAACAGATCAAATTTGCGCCAATTTTGAAAACTTTATTTGTTAATTAAAAATTAATATATGGATTTCGCAGAAAAAGGACTTTGGATTCGTAATTGGGGGTCAAAAATCTATAAATTGTAATATGTCTCAATTCTCAGTTAGGACTCCCACTCGGGCTAGTTCCCTTTTAAGTCTGTAACTTCAGCTACAACCCAAACCCATTACCACAACGTGACGTTTCGCAGAATACGTGTTACTTCAACGTAATTCACAATCATAACAATTAATGAACAACCATTGTGTATCAATTCCGTAAATCAGCAACAGCTACAACGTCGTTCGTTTAACCCACAAATAAGTATTCTAACTAAAGGTTAATCAAAAAAAGATAAAACGTATCACCAATTTGGTAGACGTTCGCATCTTTAGCATAGCAGAAGTCCAGCAAAAAAATAGCACTCGAAGTAATATTCAACGATCGTGGTAGAATCGCCTAGCAGGGAAAAAGCCTATTCAGTACAACACAGCACAATATAGCAAACGCATTTCGCAAAGAATTAAGAAAATATCAACGTTTAGCCTCGTTGCTTGAAATTTGTTGGTGTTCTCGAGCCATACTACTCAAGAGCTTTTCGCATTTACTTCTTGCATTACTCTCAACGTTTCCAACAGCTCAACTAAATGCGAAGAATACCAATGGTTAAACTTAAAATTAAAACTAAAACATCAACGATGCCGTGCCCTTAGCTAAGGTAATCCATGATTCTTTGTTAATCTTTATTTCATAATTTTCCATTCACTGATAATATAGGCATTATTGTGTATGGGTGTGTGACTGAACCTGTTGATTGAATTAGGGATGTGGTACATTTCTCACCATTATGAGATATCGTTTGTTCGCATATTACAAAATACGAAAAACCACTTTGATCAGCATTAAATATTTGACAACTTTGACAATGTGAAAATGCACCACCTGGAGATAAAACGAATGCTATTGCACTATTTTTGAGAATATAATTTTTTTAATTACTATTATGCATTTGGTAATTTTTCGGGCAAAGATACCATTTTACTTTTTTATTTTGGCTATAAATCTTCTTGAAATTTTGCACGTCTGTAAAATTTGAATCCTTTGCCTCACGATGTGTCCATCTTTTTAAATCTATGTCATGGACGGCTTTGCGTTCAATCTAGCTTCTATTTATATAGAACGTATCTACGTAAACCAGCTATAGAAAAACACGCCAAAAGGAGTGTGTTCGATTTCCTTTATGTTTGACTTCACTGCACAACTTACGTGTCCTTAAGAAAGCTGCATTTCAGTGTGGGAAATTTAAAATTTCATAAAAATTCAGGAATTAATTTTCGCACAAAAATTCTGTCGATTTCCATTACTATTTGTAAAGACCTTTTTATAGGTGTCAATTAACGATGCGAGCTGCACTTAAAACAGATCTCTTGTTAGTACACAAACACTATAGAAGTAAAACCTATTATAACTTTTGGTCGAATAGTTTAAAGAATTGTGTCTAAGAATAAACAAATGCTTCTTCGCGTTTTGACATGCGTAGAGAGTCGATTTTTTTCTTAGTTTCTCGCAATAATTAATAAACAAAAACCTAAAGGCGTAACCCAAGAAATTAAGATACTTATACATATCACATGACATTCATATCATCATACTCTATCCCAAAGAGATGCAAAATATTCCTTTTAAACGATCTTCAAAACTTTATCATCATGATTTATATAACGGTTTTGTGCGCCACTATACCACCCATGAGGCTTTTCGTTTTCAACGTTGCAAAAGTAAGTTTGGACAGTGGCACTTTCTATGGGCCACAGAGTGGACTTTAAAAATAAAGTTTGTCAGTTACGTGAGTCTATGTCGATTTCCAGTTTTAGTTCGTTGTAATGGAAATTTCCTAGTGTTAGCTTCTTTTTAAACTTTCCGGTTTAGTGAATGCATTTTTCAATTGCGATTAAATGAAGATTAATTTGCTTTGGGGTCCGCCCACCAAAAAACTCTAAAGTTTGCTGAAACCGCGAAAGTCAATTGAATCTTATGGTAACTTGAGTCTTTTGGCAATTACTAGCTATTTATGGCTTTTCTTTTCGCCGTTCTAGCCAATATTTAGCTACAATCAATAACCTATAGTGAACTTTATATGAATATGAAGATACCCTATATATATCATTTAAAAATAGCCAAAAATACGATGAAAAAATATATTGAAGGGAGCAGGGATAAGTTTAATCGGTTTGCATATTTTACGTCCCAAAATGACGCTGTACCATAATTTGAGACGGGATCGACGCCTATAACATGATCCATGAACTACTGTGTATTCGTGTACAGCCAAGCTTTCTTGGAGTCGAACGCAGCTCAGCGGGTCCGAATGCCGCGAACATATAGCCACTCAACCACCGAGAGCCCAAGTATAATGGACTCATAACAGTTGAATGATATACAGTATTATAGGGTATTATTACCCTTCCCAGGGATAACACAATTTCCAGCTATTGATCGATACATAAAGCCATTGGAGTAAGCTTTTGTAATTTGTTTTTGCCAATATTTGGCAACTGCGTTCTCCATACAAAGGGTAATAACATCCTATAAGCTTTAAATACGAAGCGAAAGAGCACCATTCCCGTGTTCCTGCGATCTAGTTGGTATGGCACTTCGGTTCTGACGGAGTTTTATCCGGTTCGCAACGCCGATCCGAAGCGGTGCCTCATTCTCTTCTTTACAAAACAGCTGTAAGTTGAGCTTTGTAAAGGTGGGAGTTAAATCTTTACTTGTTAATATACAGTATACCTAAATCAAAGTTTTTAGGTATAAGCATGTTTTAAAATATTAGCATCAGCATTACAAAACACAGTTTTTGATGTTCAGTTCAATGCGTCGCGTTTTGAACAAACATCGCTGGAGTCATCAGGAATAAACTAAAGCGAGTTGCAACTGATCGCAGAGTTTTATCGTTTTATGATACTATTCTTTATCTGCACAGCATCCCCTATTAGCGAAAAATTTTGAAAGCAAAGAAATGGAGTTAACTCGTTAATGATCATAAATCTACGCCCATACTAAGTGTTGCGTGGAAGGTCCTATTAAACTCTACACACTGTTGGCTCCCTCACCTCCGTTGTCATTTTCTCTCTATTGCCCTGCTTCAAATATTATGCGCCAATAGGGGTCGCTGCTCCAGAAAAAGAACACTAACTTGAAATGGCACCATATTCAGTTAGAATTCTAGCTAATCGATTTCTGATGAGATCCAGCGACGACTGTCCAAAATGCATCAATACACTTGACCGAACATCGAAAAATACGCTTATATAACACCAATACTAATATTAAATATACCCTATGTGGGACTTCGTCGAGCTTATGCTTATATCAGGCGTTTTTCTGAACTGTACGTTTTAACTGTACGTCGCGGCTCCATGGGATGTCGCGACATTGTTTTAAATTTTCTGCAGCACGTTAAAAACATTTAAACATGTGATTGGTTTGTACATTTTTAAATATTTGGGAGCAGTCAAGAATTTATGAAAGGAATTTATGAAAGGAAGTCGTGGGTCAAAAGTGTTTGCAAATCACAGTTGCCTAAGTATCTGAATCCTGTCCTGTAATTCGAGCGTGCAACCTTCCCCCCTATAAAAAATTAGTTTGGCCCTGCCATATGTAACGACACCCTGGAAAAAGGAGGAAAATGGTGTGTTTATATAAAAAACTGCAATTTAATTCTTATCTCCATTACGTATTTCATAATGCATGTTAATTCGCATGCAATAAAACTTGGCATTTGCGTAATTCGTTTCCGACGAAACTATTTAAATTCTTAAGTCAGTTCAAAATAAAATCATATCACTGAAATAATCTTTGCAATGTAAAATACCAAAAGGTAAAACAAATGCGATATTAGTTAATATGTGCATATTCACAAAGGAGCACATTTTTCTATACGAAACACAGATTTCCACGGCTAAGAAAATTATCACGATTTTAGGAGATTTATTGATTGAGAAGAAAAATTTGTAAAGTGAAATTGAAATACCGAAAGCATGAATTAAATTTTCTTCTGTGCCTAGACTCTTTTTAACTTTTTTTAATATGGACAAGTTCCCTTAAAACGAAACGTTAATTTTAAATGTAGTGTAAAATTAGAAAAATAGGAAGTCCAAGCTAATTAGCACTCTCAGAAAATCGTACAGCCTCCACACCATTTATAAGGAAGAAAGCGCTCATTTCTTTAAAGGGATATATATATATATATATATAAACTTAGCTTGTAATTTCATTTTACAGTTTCGTTTGTCATACTATTTAAGATATTTTTAAGAAAACGAAGAGTGGATTTAAATATATAAAACAAGAATTATTCCATTATTTCTCACAAGTTTTCAATGTCAAGGCATTGCAAGTGAGCGATAGTAAACGTATGGCGTAGCGTTCCTATAACAAGCAATACCTTTGGAATCCATAATATGTGAAAAATAAGGTTAGTGTCCTGTTGTAAGAAAAATAATTTTTGGTTTTATTGTCAATGAAAACGTGGAGACTTTATGCACAATTTGGTAAAAACAACGGCTTAAAACACACGTATACGACCAGAAAATTTGTTCAGAAAATGAATGTTTGGTAGTAAATATCAATCCTCCATGTCAGATGGCAAAAATGTCGTTTTCGTGGATTTTTGACATATCATAGAACAGAAACCAAAGATTACCAGTGTGCATTTCTAAAGAAAAGTGGGTCAGTCCGTCAGCCAATATATACATTGATTCCATTCAAAGTTGTCCTTTCTATAACAATGCTAGGGCTCCTATCGTAACTGTCATAAATTACATTTGGGGAAAGTTGCACTGTCCACATTAACACCCATCATGCCCCCCCCCCCAGCCCCCCCACCAGTAACATCTATCTGTTAAGGCCTGTGTAAGAGGTTTAGGAGGTGGAAAAGATTTTCCAGCGATTCTTAAGCCATGACTTTTGTGTAAAACTGGCGGAAGCCCCAATTGAAGAACCTCTACAGAACTGATATTTAAAATTTACCCAGATATTAAGACTGTTCTATAGAACTGCAAAATATCTTTGCTGAAAAGTAAATTTGTATAGTATATTTCCGCATGAAAATCAGGCCAAAAATCAGGTTTATGTCGAAACCTCCTATTTTATACAAGCCCATTAAATAATCAAATGTCCAGACTACTCTATGAAGTTTATAAAGCAACTGCTTTAAAAAATAAGAAATTGAATAAATGCTTTGTCTAGCATAATAAAGCCGCCAGCTTATTGAATGTATATAGACCAGTATTTGTCCTACCAATCTTCTTTAAAGGGTTCGAAAAAATAATTTGTAACAGGCTAATAAATTACCTTGACAATAAAATATACTTAACCCTAAACAAAACGGCTTTAGAAAAAATATGACAACAGAAGATGTATTATGTAAGATAATTTGACGTAGCATTACGCAGATTAGATTTATAAGCAAAGAACAACGTTATAAGCGTAAGAAAGGTCAGGATCAATTCGTAATGGAGATTTTTTATGTTGCTTGGAATTAATATCGCAGGTTGACCCCTTCTTTCAAGTCGTAGCCAGGATTTAATTTCAAGGGGGGGTTCAAAAATTTTTACAGCATGTATCGATACAATCACAGCATGCAAGGCTGTAGCCAAGTCCCATTAAAAATTTAGTTTTGAGAGGGGGACCGGTCCCTAAGATCCCCCTCTGGATACGGGCACGTAACTAGGGGAATAATTTTTTAACCGAAAAAAAAATGCAGAATTCATGGAAAGATCACAGAGAAAATTCCGGATTTCGAGGGGAAAAAATCCAAATTTGAAACAGTAATACAACTAATTTATTACGTTACTTAATGAGCATTATATAGCAGAAGTATTAGGCTTATAACATTGGATTTACTTATAAACCAGAAGATGTATTAATTAAACCTATAAATAAAATCCAACCAAAAATAGAATAACAAGAAATTGTAATGGGTATTAACTTTGATTTAAGTCAGGTTTTCGACGTAATTAATAGAAATACTCTTTTAAATAAATTAGAAAATATGGAAATTAGAGTGAATGTCCTTCAACTTCTAAAAAGTTATCTCTGTAATAGAACACAAAATGTATATATTGGAAATTGCTCTTGGAAACTTAGATTGAACACTTACAGAGTTCCTCAAAGATCGATTTTAGGTCCGTTACTTTTTATACTGTATATAAATGATCTTCAGTATATAGTTAACGATATCATTGTATTCGCAGACGACGTATGCCTAACACTAGGAAATGAAACACTGGAGGAATTATTTGCAAAAGCCAGGGTCATTATATATATATTGGAAAGATGGTTTAGCGAAAACGAACTCGTTGTAAATACAGTAAGAACCAAATTCCTGTTGTTTCAAACTAAAAAAAAATAGAAATCAAACCTCATCATAAATTATACTTAAATAATAAAGAGATTGAAAGAAAAAATCAAACGAGTTTTTTATGGATTACGTTAAATGAATCACTAAATTGGGATTTACATATTCTTGCAATCTGTAAAAAAATAAGAAGAGGAGTTGGCATTTTGATTAGGCTTAGTTCACTGTTAGGAATGATTATAAAAGTAAATTTATATTACTCAATTATAGTGAGCCACATTAATTATGGAAACAGTATATGGGGAAATACAAAACACAAACAGAGAAGACACAAAAAATTCTTAACAGAGGTATTAAATCAATAAAATATCGATCTAATAAAACAATCTTGGAACTAAAAAAAGAATTTAATATCATTAACATTGGAGAAACCCATAGATATAGAATTTTGACTATAATATTCTAAAGAATAAAACAAAATAAATATACTGATGTAATTAACATAGGGTAAACTCAACATATGAATGTTACAAGATCATGTGAAAATTTAACACCAATGAATATACGAATCGATATGGGTTGTAATAACATTAACTTCTATGGAATTAAATTTTAGAATGATTTACTAGCAGACATAAAAAATAGTGAACAATAAATATGTTTAAAATAAAACAAGAAATTGAATTGCAAAAAAATTTTTATTAAACGTCGAGGGGCAGAGAATAATAACGAGGATTTTGCTCTGTCACCCAGTGCGATCTCTATTGTATAGTTTTTTCGCATAAAAAATAAAATGTTGTTGTATTGACGGTTCTAGAAAATATTATTTAAGGAGTATTCAATTATCTGGGAAAACAAATGCACAGCTACATATATATTTAAATGTCCGAATACACTAGTGTCAACTCCATACACTATAAACACGAAATAATGTTGAAAAAAATAACGCTTATGTATTAAAAAAATATTATGCTTACCTATATATATTTCAAAGAAAGAAAAATTGCAGATTTGTATACAATTACTGCAGTACTTATGCCGGAAAAGATCTGTCAGAGTTGAATATCTTGTCATGTAACTCGCCTAGCAGTTTTTTTTTTTTTTCATTATGTAAAGAAAATTCTGTAGTTTGAGGAGGACGTTTGAAAAGAAACTTTCCTCTGCGTACGTTTTTTCCTTGTTCGAGTACTGATTTTTATACTAAGGCAGTTCAGTCTTTATTCGGTTAGGGGGGATGGCCGGTGAAGATTATTCGTTAAATCGGAGAAATTTAACATTCATCCAGTGGGAACGATTTTGGTTCCATAATAGATTTTATTCTTATAAGCGGGATGTTTAATTATACGCAACCTGATTAAGGCCGATTGCACAAACTTTTTTATCAAGCATGTCTGTTTGTTGCTTTGGTGTTAAAATTCCAACTTGTATAATATCATACAACTTCAAAGACTATCAGATGGATTCGTGATCGTACCGTTTTACCAACGAGGTAACTGGATTTTACAGTCTCACCTTTTCGTTGAGCATATGTTGGCGAAAATCGGAACCCACAATCAATCATGGATCAGTATGAGAAAACATTTAATATCGCAAGATGTAGAAAGCAAGGCATATTGAAACTTTCTTCACATTCTATCGGAAAAACGAAATTGAAGTTTTGTCTATTGAAGCTGAATTCTAAATATCTATGTGGTGATATCTACAATCGTTTTCTTCCGTATAAAAGTACTATATCAAATGTTATAAACTTTACGCTTGAGTTACAAGCGATCAAATAAAAAGGGTAAACGTTATTTTATTGATAAGAGGAGAAAAGGAATTCACCAATAAGGTAACGCTCATTTTTTCTTATCGCATGTAAAACAGTTAAAAGTACAGGACAAATATTTTCTTAAGGTTTTCTAAAAATCAAATTTGCAAAAAATCAAAATGATTGAAAAGAGAGCTTTATTCATATTATTTAAAAGGGAAGTTTATCTTTCAATAAATAAATAGAGCTAATTAGAAACGGAAAAATATCAAGCCTTTGCAAAAGTGAAAAACTCTGTAAAAGTAGATTGGAAAAACTAACAGTAAGTTACGTTTTAAATATCTTTATTTTGAACATATTTAAAGAAATACAGTATTTGGTCAAATTTACCGAGTTATACAGTCAAGTTCTTATCTTGAGATTTGCGAATAAACGAATTGAAGATTACGTCAACAAACTTTATTTTGGTGATACTGCACAGTTCGTCCCGTGTTGAAATTTTGGAAAGTGTTTCCAAACCAGCTGGCAACTGGGCAACTGACCTTCCGCCATGATATTTACAGTATTTTGAAGCCATGCTAATTTTCCTGAATCAGTGAAGGGTGAGTAGGGGATACCCCACCCCGCTTCGGGCTTCACCCTCACAACCTATTTAGATCACATTCGAGTTATGCCCAAATCTTTAAAATGTTGAATGCTAGCAAAAAAGCATCAGAACAGCCTGATATTCGTAATTGTCTTGATTCAGCGAAGTTAAAAACAAGAAGTACTAACCTTTATTGCTCTTGGTCGGCCGTGTGTGGTGGGAATACGTTTTT
The DNA here is from genome assembly GCA_006491805.2 of Dysdera silvatica. Taxonomy (NCBI): domain Eukaryota; kingdom Metazoa; phylum Arthropoda; class Arachnida; order Araneae; family Dysderidae; genus Dysdera; species Dysdera silvatica. Next base: position 71,035,168 of record QLNU02015360.1, read on the forward strand.
AATTCACACCGCCTTTCTTACACCGTTAGTGAAAGGCATCCACATAAGGTCTAGCCTACAATCTCATCTGTTCCCTACATTCCAGATACACATACCCCGATGCAATCAAACCCTTATTCACAGCCCACTTCACTCATAGCAATTTTACGGAAAAAAAAAACTTCAACTGTTCAGACATAATACAATTCACTGCAACGAAAAAACCACAGCCAAAGGTTGATTTTGTTGGTTATATTTTTATGGCGCAAGGACAGAAAGAGTCATTCTGCGGCAAACAAGGTAATCACAGACAAAAGAACTACAAAGCACGTGAGAATGTCCTTACAAGTTCAGAAGAAAGGCGTGGGTATGACGTCACAAGCCGATCTACTGAAATTCTCGACCAATTTTAGGAGGAGAGAAAACCAGTGGACGGATTTTGCAGTAGCGCCTTTTATTTTAACCAGAGACATTTAATAGGAATGTTGGCTACTAGGCAGGCTCTGCTTGCTTGCGCTTGAATGATCAAAATTCAAAAATTTATCACGTAAATGTAAAGGGTGGATGGATTAGCAAACCTGCCATGACCTCGAATTATCTTGTTTTACACTTGTCTTTAAAGCAATAGTTTTACTAGATTTTATTTGCTTATCGGAAGAACGTTGACTCACTGCTTTAATTCCTTTAAGACTCCTTGCTTGTCTTTCTAAGAAGGCAAGGAATTTGGTAAGAGAGAAGGGGAGGTCCCCCCTCCAAACTTAATTTCCATTCAACTTTGATAGAGTCCTCGAGATTATCCTGAAGTATTATATATTAAAAGAATTTCAACTAATTCATTACATTCTAAATTAAGAGTCTTGAAATGACGTATGGCTTCATTGCATGTGTCAGTCATGACACGAAGTGAGTCTGAAGTTAATTTTACCGTTTTCAAATTAAATATCTTTTTACACTGAGCAAGCACTAATTCCCTTTCATTATCATATCTAGAAGTGAGAATATCCCACGTGTTTTTATAGTTCTCATGGACAATAGCAAATTCTCGTATAAGTCGGGAAGTATCCAGCTAATTGGCACTCTAAAGATATTGCAATTTTTGAATATCCGTCAATGACCCATTTGTGTGAATTGAGCTTAGAAATATTGACTTAAAACTTAGCCAACTTTCAATCTATCCGGTGAATGTTGGGAGATCATATTTACGAAGATTAATGTCAGCATAACAGGCAGGCTTTGATTGACTTTCATTGACAAAGGTCAGTCTAGCGTTAATTGAACTCAAAAATGATTCAATTTTTATCAATGGTTCGTCTACTAAATCTGGAGATTGAGTTTATTTAGCAAACTCACTATCTTCATCAAACTCGTCAAGAGCTCATAAATAATCATAATAATAATAATTTTGAAGCTTTTCACGACAACTTAGCAAATTTGTTTTCAAAACAATTGCACCTTGAACATTTTTAGATTCTAACACAGTATCAGTATTATGATATCGCTCGATATTCTTAATTTGAGTTTCATGCAACACAGAAATTGATGTCTTCTTTTTAGATATTATAACTTCGAATTAAATATACGTTCAAATATATATTACGCAAAACAAACACAGTTATAGAGTTTGATACTCGAGAATTAACTTCGTTCAACTTGAATTGAATTTCAAAATATGCAACAATATGTAATCACGCTCTGCTACCAAATACATCTGATCAAATTTACTGAGTTATACAGTAATGTCCTTAGATTGAGATTTGCAAAAAAGCGAAACGACGATTGCGTCAACAAACTTTATTTCAACCAGAGAAATTCAATAAGAATACTAGTTACTAGACAAGCTAGGCTTGCTTGCTCTTGAATGATTATCAGAGATTTTTATGGAGGCTAACTCGTCGTACAACAAACGATTCTGACGGTTCTCTTGCCAAATCAAAAACAGAACGTGATTTAAATAAACTACTATAAATAAAAAGAAGTAAATAGCTAATTAAGTTATCTAGCAACTATGCTTACGCCTAGTGGCAACAAAATAAACAAAAAAGTGACTTAAAGGAATTTTAAATATCAAATATACAGTATTCTTTTACAATACATCTTTTGTTTCTGGAAATCTCAACTTCTTAATCACATCCTAAAGGCTTGCGTATGAACAGTTATTTTATTATTAAGAGGATAGATATTATCCATTAAATGTTATTGCCTTTGCTGCATTTATCTTAGCTTCTTTCGTTTGCACTTCGAATGAACATTCGCAATAACATAAGAGCCGTTGGGTGACAAATTATGAAACACCGGTTTCGTTATAAAAATATTCTAATCAAAATCTATACTAGTAAGTAAAAAATATCTTTCATCGTTATATTTTTAAGATAAAAATGTTAGCTTTAATTGCAAGAGAGTTTAAAAATTTTAATAAAAGAAAAACGTATAATTCGCCTTTCATATTTTTATGAAAGTTGAGAAAATATATTTAGAATTTAAATAAATGTCACAATTCAAAGAATAATTACGAGGTTGCATTCTATACGTTATTTAGATTGTGTAAGGATAATTAAAACAACACAACTTCTAATTCCTTAATGTTAGGTAAATGCACGTGTTTGTTTTGTTTTTCGGTGTAAGAAGAGTTAAAGTCACGATGCCTAGAATCTACAGTTTTCCGAAGAATCCGGAACTCTTAAGGCCCTGGGAACAAACTCCCAGACTACCTGAACAGTTATCCGGTAAGCGTTATATTTATTTTTGCCCCGTATTGGGGGTTAAAACCCGGCTAACGGAACGCTATGTGAATGCGTTACGACAACATCGCCGCAAGGGTAAGTGCGTGTACCAAACGAAATATTTGAAAGACTTAAAAGGCCGCATGGGATGATAAAAAAAGCAGCTATCTATTGCAAATACCTTATTTTTACCGAATTCACACAATTATCAGGATAGCATAATAAAGATTAAACATTTTTTTAAAATACAGTATGCCATGTAAAGGATATTCGGTTCTGGAAAAACAAACTGATTTATTTCGGGCGTCCAGTTTTAATTTCTCGTATTATTCGATTTTGTTTATCTGTATGTAAGTAATCTAAATATACTTGATGTCGCACACAAAATATAAACCATCATATTAAAGTAATGTTGTGAGCAGATTAACGAATAAATTAGTGATAAGTATAATATGGTATAGATAGACTTAACAGGATATTGATAGAGATGGAATACGAATAGGATTTAATAGAATATGCATATATTTAATTGAATACGAACAGATTTAACTGAATACGAATAGATTTAAGAGAATATGAATAGATTTAACATAATATGCATATATTTATTTGAATATGAACAGATTTAACGGAAATGCATATATT
>QLNU02015360.1:71048872-71084092 GCA_006491805.2 Dysdera silvatica
TCATATTCAACCATTATCTATCCACTGCTGGATGAAGGTCTCTCCAAATGCTTTCCACACAAGTCTATCCTGAGCAATTCGCTTCCACGTCACCCCAACCTGTTTTCTTATTTCATCCACCCATCTAGTTTGAGGACGTTTTCTAGGTCTTCGGTGGTCTCTTGGAATCCAGTTCAGAATTTCTGTTGTCCATCGTTGATCAGTTCTTCTTGCAATATGCCCAGCCCATCGCCATTTCAGCCCTTTTACTTTAACAATGATGTCCTCTACTCTAGTTTGCTCTCTCACCCAAGTGTTTCTTTTTCGATCTCTCCTAGTTATTCCAAGCATGCACCTCTCCATGCTCCTTTGCGTTGTCTGTAACTTTCGTATTGCTCCAACTGTTAGACTCCATGTCTCTGATCCATAAGAGAGGACTGGCAATACACACTGGTTGAAGACCTTTCTTTTTAGACACAAAGGCAATTTCCCCTTCAGGATAAAACTGTTTCTTCCAAATGCACTCCAGCCAAGTTTAATACGTCTGTTGAGTTCTTTCATAATGTTACCATATATATATATATTATTCACGAATATTCCGGATGTGAGCTTTGCGGAGCGCATAACTAAGAATTTAATGTTATCATTTGCATGAATTGGGTTTTTTCCTGAGTTTCCTTATTTCTGTATTTATTTTTTTACATGGGTAAAGTGTGAACTAACGTATTTAATATAACAGCATACGCAAGCTTTTAAAATATATCTGTAATATTTTAGCTGAATATTTAGAACTTTTGGCCTATATTTACAATGAGAGACTGTTTCGATAATGATCTGAATATCCTCTTCTTTACCAGAGCTCTCCAGGGTTTTATGTGTATAGTGAAGGATGGTACCTATTATATATATAAACGAGTAATTAATAAAGCAACGAATAAAGAATTAATGAATAAATAATGCAAAAATGAAACGAACGAAAATTTAATATATAAATTAAATAATAGATGATAATAAGAATAGGAACCACTAACAATTGAAATAATTATAGGCCTAAATTTAGATCCAGCCACGTTGCCATAAAATCGAAGTGTAATAAACAAAAAAAAAATGAAATCTGCAAAAAACATAAATTGGTCAGGGCGAAGAGTTGAACAATTTGCAAAAGACATGCAAAAATTAAACAAAATTAATAAATGAAAGATTCCAAGGTTGATTTACTACTATCATTATTAAGCGAGTCAAACAACCTCAAAAGTAAAATTAAAACTTCTGCAGACTTCTAATTTGGAGGACTAATAATTGTCAACGCTGATGGCATTAACACAATTAATGTAATTAAAGACTTTAGGGGGCCTAGACTGATAAAACAGAATGAACCTCTTAAAGAAAATGGCCCGTGTAACCGCGGAAGATTTCCAGAAAAATTAAAATAAATATTCGTTTTGGTGTTTCTAATGAAGTTCCAGGATAGTCCGGTGGAGCCGTCTGATGTTGTAAAATTTCAACAATTTAAAAGGAAAACTCAAGTAGAATTTAGAAACTTCTTAATTTTTATGCCTGCACGTGCATGTGGGTTTCCAAAGTGTTTGCGTGTGGCTGTATGCTCTGTAGGCATAAGAATTAAACAGGAAAGTAGGGACAAAAGACCGAAATCATCACTTTTACAGAACAAAGAGCCTTCGATAAGTATCACTAATAATAACCCAACTAACGATATGAAAATATTTTGCACTTAAAATATAAATTAAAATAACACTTAAACTTAAATAAGACCAGATACCTTCCTTACGGGGCCCTAGAACTTGGCCCTCTTGTCCTACAATTAAATTTAGCATTCAAGTCAGTGGAGAAGAGGAAGAATACACCTTATGCACAAAGAATGAATATGATTAGTCTGTGGGGAATCTGCAAGCTCCAAGAACTAAAAACTGTTATGCCTCCTCCCTCTCTCGACAGAGCAAAATAAACTTTTCTGTTATAATTCATCAATAAAACTTCTTATACCTAACATGAATGAAGCTGCTGAAGTTCGGTTAAAAGACCAACACTCCCTCCCGCTTAACGCATGCAAACGGACAAGGTATGTCCTCAACCATCAGGCTTTATATGTTAACATATGCTTCAACAATCGTGTCCAATGATGAATGCACATGCCATAATGCAATGGTGCTGTACAGCTGATAACTACATGGACTAAATTATTAATTATTGTGTTATTAATTCGAATTTGCGCCTATTACGATTTCATCATCGACTACCGGAATCAGCTAAGCTAGAGCTTCAATGAATATCTCTAACCGAGAAGTCCTTATCAAACCGGCTTAAAGGGAATGGCGACAAATAGTTGTCATTTCACAGACCATATGATCAAATAAATAATTCTTTATATTTTATAGGATACACAAAATGTAAAAATGGAAGTGAGTTGTTATATAAACTTTTTTATGCATTATGGTGCCATTAGCAAATTAACTACGTAGTAATGCATTAAGCGATTATACCAGATTTGAAATTTGCATAATTTTAATTGCAGTTTTCATAAAACAAACCAAATTAGTGGACGCAATATGTATCTTAATTGGGACTATACAGTAACGGAATTTTTTTAATTGCCATATAAAATAATGCGCTTGACGGTCTTAACCAACTTAAGTCCTTATCAAATATAAATAATCTTACTACAATTGATGGAAATAAATGCATTTCACAACCTTAAATTAATTTTACCATCTTTCACTAGGTTTTAAAATAAAAGCATTTCTACCTTTTTTATTTTCCATTTTCCGCAGACGGATCAAAAGAAAGCTGCATATAATGTTGTGACTTCGCAAATAATTGGATGAACAAATAGAATTAATTTGAAAAATATGCAATGATGCTTTCGTAATGAGAAATTGCTTATTATTTTCAAACAATGTATTTCAATACTTAATATATGGCGAAACTTCAAACAGTAAATAAAGCTTAAATAATTGCCTTCAGTTTTCATTGTTGCAGTGATTCTCGAATATTCTATCTCACTGGACCTTTTTCTTACCCCCATGCCTAGAAACAGACCCCCTAATAAATATTTAAGGAAAACCTATATAGCTATTATTTATCATTTATTACCTTGGTCATAAACCCGAATATAAGCAATAAATACTAGTATATCAATAATAAAACTTAAGCAATAATTTCCTATTGCTGAGTATTAGTTATAATCGGTTAACGAAGTGGTTGACACGGGGAAAATCACAGGATTTACAGATTTCTCGAAATTGCTTTGGGGTGTTCAAAATTTGCTTTCAAAACCATTGAATGGTCTTCGCGGTAACCTGGGTTTCCGCGAAATGCACTTTAAGGAACCCTGCCTTAATATAATTACTCCTAGTTATTTCGTCTCGGGGGGGAAATAAATAACCTGTCACAGAATTAAATATTGTAATATTTATATACAGTAGTTCAAGTATTCCATATTGATTTAGCTACTATATCAGCAATACCCACTTGCTAAAATGAAAGAACAATCCATTAATTAAAACAAGCGCAGGTAGAAAAATATTTACAAATGAAATTATAGTCTTATGCGTAAGTGTACCTAGGTATAGGCTAGGTAGAGTGTCCTTCAGCATAAGAAATGTAAAGAATGTTTGAGCGCACTGATATGAAGACACACTGCAAAAATAAATGGCATTTTAAAGAGCAGCAGGGTTGAACATGTGTGTGTATGTGTATGTGTGCGTGTGTAAGTATTTTACTCATGATAATACAGCAGCGTCTATCAAAATTGTGTGAAACTTATTCAATACGATTTAGATAACCATGCATTTTAGAACTTCTTTAGCTACTTTATTTTAGTTTAATCAAAAGTATTTGAACAAAGAACAGCTTAGACCACATATATTGGTTCCTTCAACTTTATCCGTACGTCTTCCCGACTGATCAAAATATGACACATTAGATGTGTCATATTTTTCTTGGAAAATAGTCGTAAACAAAGAACCACGCATTTCAGAGTTTTACAGAATCGCAGTATATATGGGTTTATATCTTTTAGGTCAGTGATGGCCAACCCATGGCCGCGTACAACTTACTAGAGAAGTGCACGAGGTGTAAGTCGTAGATTTTGATAAAAGTGCTACCGTTGGAAAGGTCTCATTACGAGTAGTAAAACAAAATCAATAGAACTACCAGTCTCAATTCCGCAGTTCAGAAGATATTGCTGAAAGAAAACAAAGGAGTCAACACTGCTGGGAAAATAAAGTGCAGGGGCACATCGTGAATGCAAAGCCTGCACGCGTTAATACGATATTTTAAATGCTTAATATACATGTCAAGGATGCTCCGTGACATTACCTGTTTTACCTATGATAGTGTTGTGTACATCTAGTAATTAATGACGTCGGTACGACAGTAGTATGTACTAGGCCATAATTTACAATGTCAGGAACTAACTGCTCGCTTGGTTCTAGGGGACAAAAAGAAAGCATGTGTAGGGCCTAAGGAGGCAGCCTGCTTAGGCGCTTAGCTATGGAAAATTTCAGCTGCGAAACAAGATAAAAGAAAAAATACAGACTATACTCCACCTTTAATACTTACTAGAGCGGTTATGTACTCTATATAAGTTCGTATCAAAAAAAAGAGCTCTCGGCATCAAAGGGTCGAAGCATGTGCCACCTGTCTCCAAAAGCCGTCAAAAAGCAATACACTCGTACACAATTCAGTCGACCATCAGTGCCGCTGAAAAGTTAGTTGCCCCGGTGTTAATAATCACTCACGAACCTCAAGGCAAATTTGGATCCGTTGTGGCTAAAAGGTTGGAAAATATGAAATACTCCAATGTTTCATCGTGTGTTCCAGGTCTGGTAAGAGCAACAAGCAATTAAATGCAAAGTACTTTGACATATTGAAGCAGAATATCACCAAACAGCATGCCCTTTTGATCATGGATCAGTGGAGTGATCAAAAAGGTAGTGAAATATTAAAAAATTGAGAGATAATGTAGAAATTGTACTACTGTCTCATAATACAACAAAATGCTCACAGATATTTTAGATGTTCAAATCTTTCACGAGTATAAACACATGGTAAAGAGTATTATGGAATATTCCCGCACTCATTGGGCAATCAGCAAAGAAATTGATTTAACAACAAGAGAAGGTATTATCAACATGCATCACTTACTTCGCAGTCAAATGTCAAACTAGATATTTGAAGACATGCGATGAGAGAGAGAGAGTTATATGCCTTCGAAAAAGCACCATTGCAATCACACATCCCAAGCTTTCAGTCTTTAAAGCTGGCGTGCTTTAGGCTAACAGAACGAACACGTAGTGAATGCGAGAGTTCACCGTTCTTGAAATGTGCCTGGTGTCCACAACATTTGTGCGTTTCACATTTCTATACTGCACAATACTATCATGGGAGAAACAGGTGATGTCACGGAGCACCCTTGATATGAATATTAAGCATTGAAAATATTGTATTAAAGGGTGTGTGCTTTGTATTCACGATATGCCCCTCCATTTTGCTTTCCCATCAGTGCTGACTCCATTGTTTTATTTTAGCGATATCTTCTCAACTATTGGATTGAGATAGGTAGTTCTATCGACTTTTTTACTACTCGTAATGATACCTTTGCAACGATATCACTTTTGTCAAAATCAAAGATATACACCTCGTGTACTTCCTTAGTTAATGGCACATTGAGGTGTATGTGTTGTGTAGCATACGGAGATCTACCCTAAATTATTTTGTTGTTTGTTTGGCTTTTTTATGGCGCAAGAGCATCTGGGCTATACTGCGCCAAACATGGTAAAATACCCCAAATTACGAGAGGAACAAAAGCTTAATATCGTTTTAAATGATCCCTTTACAGCATAAAGTTATGACTTGCACACTTTCAAACTTACAGATAACATTCAAATGAAGCATTGAAATTTTATAAATGATATTTTCATTGTGAGCGATAAGCATGAATCATGCATTAGAATGTACTTTGGAAATGAAGTAGGAAATATAAACCGTGTACCTGAATATAATGGTGTTTTTATTTAAACACGATATATGCCTAATTAGTTACGTGAAAAGATGCCTTGAGTAGCAAGCCGACGTTATGGAAGCCTAAAAGTTGTACCTGCTAAAATAAGGTAGGCTGCCATTGCTCCATATGTATGGCCCATAATTATAAACCCATACTAATACATATACAGTCGAACGCTTATTCCAAGCACTGAACTATTATTATATGAATTCGTGAAATTTATTAGATCCTGAAAGGTTGATGATTATTTGAAAGTTATTAGAAAAGCTTATTAATGCTTAAGATTGATACAGAGTCAAAATATCGACTCTTCGTGAGGTTGAGTTCTTTTGCTTCAGCTGAAGTTGCCATTCTTTGGTGCAAGGAGAGAAGAGTTACCAAAGATTTTTAACTCTATAAGAATTTTAAAATTGCAGTTCCCCCCATCATACTTGTTAAAAATGCCATCAATTAAATCCACACGCCCCTTTGATAGCGTTATTTATGGATAATGGCATATCGGTTTTAATCCAGCTGGAGCTTATTCAGCGATTTCATCGTTGGGAGTAAATTTTGGTACTTTCCCCACTTTTGCCCGACACTTCGTTAAAAATTCAACTTTTTTCTTTTGGCCCGAATAACATACCCAACTTCATTATCCTTTAGTTTAGCCTTATAAGTATGACTTTTAAATGTTAATTACTTTCTGTTTTATTAGTTCGGTCGACAGCGTCGATAGAAGTGTTAAACTTAGTGGAAAATCTCGTAATATGATTAAATCAGCTTAATAAATCTTCTTTATCTGTTAAGAGAATATTCTCTTATGAGACATAAAAAGATGAGGAAAATAAGATTGGTACTTAAATTTTACATATAAAAAGAGCAATAAAGTCCGTATAAAAAAATGGATTGCATTACTTACTCATGATTTTTATTGGATTACACAAATACAATAAATGCTCGTTTTAATATTACGATGGAGATATTCCTTTCAAATTAAGATTTCATTTTCGCATCGCATTTCCACAAAAGGGGTGACGCAAAAACGTAAATCGTTAAGTTCAGCACCAAAAATTTTTATTAATTGCAATTAATTGTAATCAATTTCTACGAAGACTATTGCATAAATATCGCAGCTGTATTGAAAGTACATGATTTGCAATCGGGTACCATATGGAAGAAGAAAAGCTTGAAAAATGGTTTTATATAGTAAATTTTAAATAAAATTTGCAAATTTCATTCATCCTTTTATTTTTTAAAATTGACTGTAATACTAGACTCATTTTTTATCAGTTTTATTTAATTAACCAATATTTCCTTAATTAACAGAGGTTCACAAATTTCAATAATTTTAAAAACTTTGTAATTAAGCCCTTTATTATTCATAAGGGAGCGCTTCTCTCTCTTAAAAAAAGAAAAAAGTCGTGAGAATAAGAAGACTGTATATGAATAGTAGAATTAGCTTACAAGGGAAGTTTCGAAGTGATAATCTCGAAACGGCAAGTGTTATATATCGTTGGAAAGGTCTCCAAAGGTAGATTTCTCGTGTTATATATTTCGTGTGAATGTCCCTTCTAAAGGGCAGTGGAGGCGGTAGAAGCCGGAATTTGTACTACGTTCTATGCACGCGTTTATTAAACAAAACGTTGATTTATATAAATCAAATTTTAGCAACTTTGATGCGCTATCCAACCATATTAGCTATTTTTTAATATATCGCCAATTTAAAAAGATTCAACTAAAAAATCTGATTTTAATGATAACATTAAAAATAATCATTTACTTTATGAAAGGGATAGAACGTGTTGCCATAGACTGATCATAATATCAATGACTTATGGCAATGTGAACACTTATAAAAGCCATTGCCTTATTATCAGAAATCCTTTTTTTTTACCCAAAGTTTTTTCATTAACCAGGTTTTTATCCAGGTTGTCATTTATCTAACCAAAATAATCATTTTAAGAAGATTTGTATAGAAAACGAATTAAACAAATAGTAACTTGTAAGACAAGAAATTAACTGTATTTGAATAATTATAGAATGCATCAAACAAGGTAAGAAATATACCTTATTTTGCCACTGTCCTCGTTTACTAACGTAATAAAGGGCTGTTTCAACGAAGTTCTTCTCTCTCTCTCTCTCTCTCTCTAATTCGGTCTCTATCTATTCTCTAATTCCAAATCTGGCAAATTGGATAAGAGACTCGTAGAGGATTTCCTCTAAAATATTTTAAGCCAATGGTTGAGCGAAACGTAGAAAAGAAAGTTGTTCTGATTGCAGATATATGGAGTAGTCAAACATCCGACGAACTTTGTAAAGTTGATGACACTGCTATTTTAGTAAAATTTTTGCCAGGAAGTTCAAAGGGTTTTATGCAATAATCCGAACTTTTTTGTTTCCATCAGTGGAAACATTTCATCAAGAGTTTTACGGAACATACATTTCTTGCAGGAAATCAAACCTTTATTCACAGGTGTGAAAATGTATTAAAAATTCGAAGTTCGATTTTAAAACAATTCCGATCTTTAAAATATCAACCGGTGTTTAGATATGCATAGTTCAAAGGCTGGTTGGATGTTCCATACGTGGAGTTTAAAGGGTTAAAAGATATAATTTTTTTATTAGAAGATCCAATTTGCCATATTTGTAACAAAAACTCTACGTGCATCAAATGTTCGTATAATTTTTGCAGCGGATTTCTTTGTTATGAATCCTTTTTTAAGCGCTACCGATTTTATTAATTTCTCATGCGTTCCATATTACATTTTTTCCTACTTTTGTCATTTTTTTTTTACTTTTCACACTTACTTTGGCTACGAACATGAAACACACAATAAAATATAAAGTAAATACAAAAACAACCAAGAAATAAATTTGGAATGTAAAAATTTCTGAGAAGTAAAAAGAAAACTAAAATAAAATAAAAATCACATGGTCCTATTTGAATTAAATTTAATACGTTCAAGTCAATTGCTACATTTTGAAATAAGTTACTTGTTTGTCTAATTCGTTTTCTATAAAAATTTTCTTAAAATTATTATTTTGATTAGATACATGGCAATCTGGACCAAAACCAGGTAATGGAAGCAGTTTTGGGTTAAAAACGGGATTTCTGATCACAAGGCAATGGTCTTTATCAAGTGTTAACATTGCCAAAAGTCATTTATATTATGAGTAGTATGTAGCAATAATTTCTTTCATAAAGCAAATCATTATTTTTAATGTTCTCGTGCAATAAAATTGCTTATCTGGTCTGCAAATGGTCATTTATACAATTAAACATGTATATATGATGCATTTCTTATGCAAAATTCAGGATTTTTACTTGAAACTTTTTAAATTGGCAATATATTAAAAAAACAGTTAATTTGGTTAGATAGTGCATTAAAGTTGCTAAAATTTGATTTATATAAATCAATGTTTTGTTTAATAAACGCGTGCGTAAAGCGTAGTACAAGTTTCGGCTTCTGCCGCCTCCCCTTCCCTGTAGAAAGGCCATCCAAACGAAATATTTTACATGTGAATTCTACTTTATGAGACCTTTCCAACGATATATACCGCTTGCCGTTTCGCGATTGTCACTTCGGGAATTTCCCTTGTTAGTGATTAGTATTCAAGTAACAATCCAAAGGTCGCTTATTCGTGTCCAAACTGAGACACAGTCACTTATTTTTTATCTCTGAAACATACGACTTAAAGATAAGCAGTCAGAACTAAAAACTTGCGTCGGCGACAAAGTAAGTGCTTTTGTGATTGATCTGCTTATGTTTAATTTGGAGAACTACTCGTCTCTGATATGCAGGCCATTGTTTAGCTTATTTTATACGTGTTTACAATTTTGATCGAATTGTTTCCTAATAAAATACACTACAGACTCTCTATGGCGTGCAACTATCGCGCTATCTATTTAATGATGGCCCTATGTAGTTATGATCCGCTCTTCAGTACATCTCTGCATTCTGAAAAATTCCGAAAAGACACCTGGTAGCAAAGATGCTTGTAAGAGGATTGCGTGCAAGTAGAATATATCATGCTTGCTTGCAAATTGGTCCCCTGCAATGGTGACATGTTGATCCAATGTGACAATAATCCGTATTTAATTTCAGAATCAGTTTCTACCACTTGTTGATTTGTTTTACGTATTCGCAATCCAGGGATTCATTTTCTGGAAGAAAAAATACCGGATAATTCTCTAGACTAGCGGTTCTTAAACTGTGGTCCGCGAGATACTCTCAGTGTTCCACAAAGATTAGGAAAAACACTAAGAAAAGAGCATTTGCTCTTTAATGCTAAGAATAAATTATGAGGGGACGAAAAATTCTTTCCTTAAATAGTGAAAATTAGTGATGAAACACTAGAAATAAATATGTGTGATGCAAATTCCGGGCTTTAAACTTTGAGTTAATTCTTGGGGGTCCGCGAGGGTGAGCGGTCTCTGAGGGGGTCCGCGGTCTAGGAAAGTTTAAGAACCGCTGCTCTAGACATGACCTTGCTGCTTAAAACGCTGTCTATTTCAATTCGTGAGCATTTAACAAACCAGCATCAAAGGGAGGGGGGGCATGTGCTAATTATCAGAAATGAGCAAATAATAAAAAAGTTATAATACTATTCTAATATGCACTATGTCTCGTAAATACATATTACATAAAAAGGTGTATAATAGCCAATGCACCCTTCTCTCCAGCTAGCCTAATGTCAGCCATCTTATTCGTTGACGATTTGAAGAAACTTTTTCTTGTGAGTAAAAAAAAAAAAAATCTTTCCCCGTATATCACAATGTCCTGGTATTTCCGTTCATTCAACCCAGGTTTGCTTTTACCTGAAAAATTCTGTATGTAAATTTCATGTTCAGAGGCTTATAATTTATGGTCTTTTTGAATTACCCTTTATTTCATGTAAAATGTATATTTTTCTGTGGAAGTTTATGTTTATTACATCATATTATTTGCATTAGGTTGTGTAGAAGAATATATAAATGATTGCGTTTGTTGCATAAGAACGGCCAAGAGTATGCTGTGCCAAGAGAATAAGACATGTAATTGATTAGTACCCGACATTCAAAGTTTTCAGTTAGCGTTTCAAATAAATTAATGTACTTTCTTTTTATGTTGTCATGACTAAATAGAATGTTATTTTTAAAGCGTTTGCTACTCTCGACCCATTTGTCACGAAGGTTTTTTTTTGAGACATAACCTCGCCTTTTTAGTGTAATTATAATTTCAGACATAGGTCTCCTTGAAAGAAAGGAACATTTCGGTGTCTTGTAAAAACTAAGAGACAGAAGGTATTAATTCTTTCCCTTTAAATCGAACCTTTCTTAAGAGACAAAGCCATGAAAATTAAAAAAATAGACGACAACAATATTTCTCAACAAACATCGCACAGAAATAACCGAAATCTCCTTGGAATAAATAACATATAGGCCTGTATTTTCAGAATCCGTATTTAATTTATTTTACAAGTCTAGGGATTGTGCAGGCTCTTGATAAAGTGAAGGATATAGAAAGTGGTGCATTGAAACACCAAGAACTAATTCTATTCTTCCAGAATTCTCGTTTATAAATATGTAATTTTAATTTAGACCACCTTGTTTCAGATGCGTAATTTAATTATCGCTTAATTATTCCCCGCATTTGCTACATATGTTTCCCAAACATTAAAAAGTTCTGTTTCAATCGAAGAGCATTTCATTATAAAAAAACCAGACTGCATGAAATACTTACTATACGACAGTCTAATTAATCACTGGAAACGTAATTACAGGAATATATTTAATTAAAATTTTCATCTTTTCCTTAATTAAAGTTGCTTACAAAGTACAAGACAATGTCTTACCTGACAAACAATTGGCAATCTTCCATTAATGAAATAAAACCAGAATATGTTATAATAAAATTTTATAAAATATAAAAATAATTAGAAGTTTACGATTGCATTTCTACAAGTTTAAAGAAAACCATGTTTCAAATCTAACATATATTTATGAAAATCAGATGATTGTACAAATCGTCAATATTTAATGAATAGTTATATAACAATAGCATATCAGAAGTAATGAAATAGCACAAATAAATGATAGAAATCTTTCTCTTTCATTCAAATATAATGCTTATAAATTTTCAAAAGATTTAAAAGAAATTTGAATTATAAAATTATGTTCCTACAAAGAGATAAACGATTATTAATTTTTATAAGAAATTGAAAATTATGTGTGCGCAAAGCGAAAGGTTTGGATATACATATGTATATCTACACACAACATTTTAAAGGGAATGTTGATTCGATAAAATCGGAATATTGATTAATGTGCATCTTCCTGTATAGTTAGTTTGGTACGAAACTGGGTGTTTGTTTCTTCATTTCAGCGAACAAAACCATCGTAATCTTTATAAACAACTTCAAAAAGATTTCGTTTTGAACGCTTCTCTAACAAACTCAGTATTGCGAGTGGTGGTAAATTTTGCAGTGAATATGTTATTCAAACTTAGAAGGTACTTTCTAATTTAACATTAATATTCCGAATGCAGCGCCTATGTTTTTATAATGGACTTACTACTAGATGAGAGTCACAAGGTGCAATTGGAACCTCTTTGCAGACCAAAGTGAAATGAATTAATTAGGCAACCATTCCTTACGGTGCAACAACTATCTTTTGTATTTGCAAACGTGTTAGGAAATACCTATTTGGAATTAACTTTTCCACTAACGAATTCGCTCAAATCTCCAAGCCAGCTCAAGGGCATCAACTAAACTCATTTGGAGAAGTTGTTTACAAAACCAGAGCTGTACCAGCTATTTCTGGCACCTAATCGGGAGTATTTCATTGAATATTAGTGAGCTTACCTATGTCCAATAACCACGGCATCTCCATATTTGGTATTCAAAAGTAACTGGAACAAGATTAATTTGCGATGATGACCATGGAATATGGAAGAGACACATTCCCTATTTCGTTTAAAAGTATACTATTGTATTTCAATTTTAATTCAGCCTGTGGCCTTATTCACGTTTTCAACTCCTCTACTCTTATATCATGATATTTCTATATTATGCTTATATGAAAGTTTTACTCTGCCCTATGTTTGGAAGCAGGTTTTCACAGAGAAAATAAATTCGTCAGAATAAAGAATAATGGGTTAGCATGGCAAAGGCATCCAATATTATTTGTTTGTGAAGTCAATATATCACATTTCGTCATAAATTTTCCAAACTTTTATGAATTCAGTAATTCTCCCCGATGAAATTGATTTTAAGGTGCTGATATATGTGTTAGGCAGAAATCAAATACCTAAAGGATATATACATGAAATGTGCGTTCTATAATAAGTTGCTTTGTTGTTTTTAAAATCATATATACAACGGAATTCCAATTATTATATGATAAATTGTTTTTATATATGAGATATTATTACCATTCACAGGGTTAGCACAATTGCCAAATGGTCGGCACATAAGAGCCACGCGGTCATATTCTTTCTAAATTACTCGTAAAGAAAAAAGTGATTTCAGGGTACCTGTTTGGAACTGAACCCACTACCTCTTGGTAGCCGGGCAAGTGCTGTTCAAATTTCAATTTCAACTAGCCGGAATAATTAGGACTTAGATACAAATAATCAGAAAACGGGATAATTTAATTTAACAAGGTTATAAAAGGCGAGTGGGCAGTGATCTCTTTTTCCATATATATAAGATCAGGTTATTCTTCTACTTGACGAATCCAGGTCTTCAATTAATTGCATGATCCGTGTAATCAGATTCTGGATAACTGGAATGCTACTATATTTCAAAGTTGATACCTTTTATGTGGGAAACGTTTTTACTGAAATTAAATCCACAAAATTCGTTGAGTTTTTCGTACATTTTCCCACTTGCTCCGTAAGTACGGTATTTTCCATGATTATACATTGTTGACAATGCATTAATTAAATTATTTCTCCTATGAATAAGTTAACCTTTTCAAAGTTAATTTATTTTCTATTTCATAAGCATTTTATTTCTTTTTAATCAACATTTTTCCTATAACACAGTTTTTTAAATGCCATAATATAAAAATTATTAGGAACAATTACATAAATCTTGTCGACAAAAGGGTAAATACGCGCATATATTTCTTAATATTTACTTTTTTAAACTATCTAAGAAAAGATACGTTTTCAGTCGAGGACACATAAGAGTAGTTTCTATCATTTCCTATATAATCCTTGAAGTTAATTTTTATATTTAACGAGAACCATAATTTTTTGCAGTTAATCTAAAAGAAAAGACGTATCGAAATTAAAGCTTCCACTAATTTTCTGATGGCTGATGTTCAGCCGTTCCTTCTCAACAACCAAAACAAAATTATCGAAGTTTTCAAGATTCCTAAAACTATCCCTTATCCGCAGACCATATGCCCCAGACAATTCAGCATTAACGTGTCACCCACAGCAACCTAATCCAGCCTTCAATGATCAATCAATTAAAGGTCTGTAGAAGAAGGCCGGGATAAAATAAATCCTTTTTTGTTCGACTGCGGATTGAAAAACTGGTCTGAATACCAGAAAGAACTCATACATAACAATTAAGTGTCTTCCTTTTCTTGTTCGGTTTGTCTTCTCGACTTGTGTCTGCGGCCTTTGTACATGCACGGGCCGTCGGCCGTTTGACCTTTTTCTAGTTAACTACGACGGAGTTTCGGAATAAAAAAAAGTGAACTAATGAGGAGAAATGGTATAGCGAGCTGCGTCTACATTCTGGTTAATAGTATGCTCACCGCCATTTTTCTCATCCTTTTACCTGAAAATTCCTTTTTTTTTTTTGACTGCTAATGACACCACCTTTAACCACGAATATTTAAATTTTTCTTTCTGAATTTTAAACGTTGAAGGTTTTGAAAGAAATATACTTCAGTTCCCAATTTAAAGTGTATGCGATTTATAAAATAGCAATTAAAGTAAACGTTGCAATACAAAGTTTCAATAAGATATTCCATAAGTGTTATTTTGACACTGGAGCAAGGTTTAAAAACACAACGTTTCGAAAGCCAACTTCCCCTTTGTCATATGAAGGCAGAATGCTCCTTCACTTGTTGCCTTCATAATTCATATATTGTCTTCATGTAATGCCTTTATACGATATCTCGCCAATACCTTAAATAAATAAAAAATAAAATAAAATACGGCCATGGGGAAATTTTGCTTGCACTTGACAAAGGGAGCAGTTGGCTCCCGAAACGTCGTGTTTTTAAACCTTACGCCAGTGTCGAAATAACTGTTTGTTATGGAATCTCCTGGTGAAACTCTGTATTGTTTCGTAAGAAATAGAATTCCAAATTTTAGAGTCAGTACAGCTACATTTTTTATCTCTCGAAGAGAAATTACAGAAGGGTAGATGGAAGTCAGGACATTTCCTCAAATTTTAAGTTGAAGCATGAATTGTTCAATTGATAGTGGCATTCCTAAAGTTTCATTAAACAGTGTTTAGGCTTCTGCTTTGTATATTTTTAGCCTCTTTGTTAATGTGGGTATATAAATGTTTGGTATTAAACTACACATAAAAAGCTAGGATTTATCTTACCTTATGTTAGTGTATAAGTTATTGAGGGAAACTGTGTTATAGTAGTCCGGTGCTCACCACTTTTGAACTTACTGGCCAGGGTTCAGTTCCTAGTAGTAAGTTTGATGGGCTGTAAACGTATCGGTGTTCAAGACTCACACTGAGTCGGCACTCCCGTTTTAGATGAGCCATAGCGCCGCCTTGGAATATAAAGTAAGCACATAATTAATCAAATGGAATTAATATTTGTGCGTTGTGATAGTAGCACTTTAGAGATGTAACGCTTTGGATGTTTCTAAGTCTATTTGGTTTTCTTGTCCATTTGCTGCTCTTCCGTTGAAAATGTATAAACCGTTTGCTGAAATGTTCTAACTTGGAGTCCAATGAAAGTGCAGTTTATAAAATAAATTCAAAGAAATGTGAAGAGACAATCATTTTACATTAAAACTGCACACGAGAAAGAACTATAGAAAGACATCCCCTTATTTGTGTTTAAACTTGGTTTCAGCGTATATCATAATTAATTTGTCATCATCAATATCATCATTTAATTTGTCATCTTCAATATCATCATTTAATTTGTCATCTTCAATATCATCATTTAATTACAATAACACGTATTAATTACAATAACACGTATTAATTACAATAACACGTATTAATTACAATAACACCTCTTAATTATAATAACATATATTAATTAAAAATCATATATATCGTTTAGATATATAAATCTTTCTATAAACATGAATAAAGCACATCTCTGTAAATTTTAATTTTAGATGTTTGCTTTACATAATTCAATGCGCAGCTCTGGACCAATGTATTCTAGTAAGATATAGATTTATGATTTTCTATATCTCTTTATGGCTGATATATTTACATATTTGATATATACACTGAAGTGCCAGAAAAACTGGTACACTTACCTAATATTTTGTAGTCATTCCCCACGCACGCAGAAGTGTCGCAACACGATGTGGCATGGACTCGACTAATGTCTGAAGGTATCCTGGAGACAATTCACACCAGGAATCCTGCAGGGCAGTCCACAAATCCATAGGAGTGCAAGGTGGTAGAGATCTCTTCTGAACAGCACGTTGCAAGGCATCCCAGATATGCTCGATAATGTTTATGTCTGGCGATTTAGGTGGCCAATGGAAGTGTCTAAAGTCAGAAGAGTGTTCCTGGAGCCACTCGGTAGCAACTCTCGATGTGTGGGGTGTCGCATTATCATGCTGAAATTGTCCAAGTCCGTCGGAATGCACAATGGACATGAATGGGTGTAGGTGATCGGACATGATGCTTACGTATGTGTCACCTGTCAGAGTTGTCTCTAGACGTATCAGGGGTCCCATATCACGCCCATCCGCCTGATGGCGGATGACGAAACGAGACTCGTCAGACCAGGCAACGTGTTTCCAGTCATCAACAGTCCAATGGCGGTGTTGGCGGACCCAGACGAGGCATAAAGCTTTGTGCCGTGCAGTCAACAATGGTACACGAGTGGACCTTCGGCTCCGAAAGCCCATATCAATGATGGTTCGTTGAACAGTTCGCACGCTGACACTTGTTGATGCCCCAGCATTGAAATCCGCGGCAATTTGAGGAAGTGTTGCACGTCTATCTCGTTTAACGATTCTCGTCAGTCGTCGAAGGTCCCGTTCTTTCAAGGTCTTTTTCCGGCCGCACCGCTGTCGGAGATTTGATGTTTTACCGGATTCCTGATATTCACGGTATATCCGTGAAATGGTCGTACGCGAAAATCCAAATTTTGTCGCTATCTCGGAGATGCTATGTCCCATCTCTCTTGTGCCGACTATAACGCCACGTTCAAAATCACTTAAATCTTGATAACCTGCCATTGTAGCGGCAAGAACCGATCTAACACTTGTAAACTATACATATAAATTGATCTAACATGTAAAACTTTTGAACGGTCACTTCTAAACAACGGTATCCTCCAAATACCAGCCACATACCGATGGAACCGAACGCATTCCATAGGATTAACATTAGTGCCTCCAAACAACAAATCCTGAACAGCGGTCACACGCCAGTAATCACGAAAATAAAGTTATTCAATTTTTTCAAATATATCTGCAAACCACATTGTCAAGAATGTGAAGTAAAATTTATTTGACGTTACTTTCTTTCAAGATATTCCATTGCAACATATGTTTATTTGTAGCTTTATAGGTACATCCTTTTCTATGAACACTGTCGCTATTTATGACCTACCATCCTAGTATTTCTTATGTGCAAACCACCAAACCAGAAAAATAAATCTCCACCAGAAATGGTTTTTGACAGCTCTGGTTTTTTATACATTGTTACCACTGAGTTGTGTTGTATACCTAACTTTACCTAATAATAACCTAACTATACCTAACGTCATTTGAACGCCAGTTTTTAATCATGATCAGGAAAATTTTTGTATATATACGTAAAAATATACGTGTATATGTATTTGGTATATTAAGATGCATTTAACATATTTAAATGTATTTAGAAACTTTATGATAGTTCAATTGTTTATCAGAAATTTTATAAAATTTTATAAGAACAAAATTAACTGCGCAGATGCAAGATTTTAATCCATGTGAATTCGCCAGATTGTGTTGAATTCCAGAAGTTCCAAAAGCAGCTAGTATAGAAAGCGAGATAACCTAGTAAATGATGGATACTACACATGCAAGCTGATTAGAAAAGCCAAGCAATCCAACAGAATATTCTTTCTGCATCTTGCAAAGGATATTACTCTTCTAACCGGAATATCCCCTCCATCGGTATCCCCATCTTCTGAATAAAAAGCGGTTTTAGTCAGAGGGCCATTTTCCCCGAACCCAGTTCTGCAAAATAAATCGCATTAAGACACCCCATTTAGGAAATAGAACTTTCCCCTCCCCATTGGCTTCAATAAAACTGCCATTGTTTTAAAAGATAAATTGAAGGGAGAGGTGCAATAAAATTGACCCTCCTTCCCCATAAAATGCATCTGCAAGTCTTTTGTCTTCACAGCTGATCGGCGTAAGAAAACTATACTGTTCTTAAATTGGTTTTGATAATTTTACACCTCAGGGGGTTTGAGTTAAAATCCGCGAGTTTCCGAACTTCAATCGGACAGATAAACATTTATTTTAACCCAAGGCCTTTAACATTAACTTCGATTAATTCCAGTTCATAGGTTTAATCACTCGTGGGGATGGGGCAAGGCGAACCCCGCGTCTGATCCTTAGGGGGCGTTGAAAAATGTCGTTCGCCACCTCAAATTAGACAAGGAGGGGCCGCTTGAGAAGCAATAGCCCAAAATTGGTTTCCTCTGATAGTCGATCCATAGCGGCGCAATGTTAGAAGATAGGTCGCGACATCAAGGCTGAAGCTGATTGATAGGATTTGCGTCGCGAAATTTGACTGCGTGCGCGCACTATCTTGGCTCTGCACTCGTACTCCATCAGAGGTTGGCTTCTATTCTGCTACTTTTAATTATCATCACTAAAGGGATTTACGTCATTGTTTGTCTGTGTGATTTATGGTGAAAGGTTACCTAAGGTCATACTGCGCTAGTTTTCAAGCGATCGGAGGCATTTTTGTCCATGAATTCAAGTCCCGCGCTAAGGATCAGTAGGTAAACTGAAAGCGTTGTACACCATTTGGGTTTAACTCGAGTTTTGTACCCCGTGAAAATGCGCGTTATCAATAGGCAGGCCACCGCAGGGCGAAACTAAATAAATTAATTTTAAAATTTTCTTTATCTTACGAGATAAGCATTTACAGCATAAATTTGGGATTAATAAATATATTTAGATATAAAAGTTGTTTTGGCTTATAATATTTTGATTTACTAAGCATAGACCATATTTGGTAGCGGTGTAATATCTTATTTCAAAATAAGCATGGTAATGCACGATTTACATTGCTAGCAAAGCATATTCGTTATTTTCAGAGGGTTTTGTTCTACTTTCCAACTTCACGGTTAGCTAAACAGCGGGCGTTTAGTTTTTAAACTTTTAAATTGGCATTAGAGAAATCTAAGAGAGAAATTTTTTTGAAAGAATTGATTAAAGATGTCAGGAAATCAATCGATATACTGAGTAGCCAGTAAAAATCAATCTGAATAAATAATCTCGTCATATCTCCAAAGACCTTCAAGCACGTCGGATTCACCCGATATTCGGTTCATATTTATTTTTGACTTGCTGTGCTAAGTTAGTTTCGATATACTTCAAAATATCGTTTTCGTAAAGAGGAATCGCAGATCTTGGCTAATGAAGGAACGGAAATTATTGTGTATTGGAAAACAGCATATTTTGCTGCCTTCTGAAAAGTTAGGAAACCATAAGAAAATTTAAAAAAAGATACATATGCAATACTTGATTTTATAATCGCATTTTTGTTCTAACCATTGCTTTCATTGCCCAGCAGATTAGCTTCAGAATTTTGAGTTCAGTCTCAAGGTATTACATGTGCTACAATATTACCGATTATGGGATCATATTTCTGAAGTTAATTTTATATCTACGTACATTTAACTTATATGCGCATAGTAGTTATATGATCGAAATTTGTAACTAATTAGAATGGGCAATTTAAAAATAGTATGCTTTTATCTTCGTTTCCGTATGATTTGATACGTTTGATTGCTGATGTTATGATCACTTTCTTTCAAATATGTCTTTGTTGATAAAGTGTTGAACACAATAACTTTCTTTTAAACAGTCATTCATCTTCTGCAAATAAAACTTACCTTTTCTTGGAAGCAAGACGATTTCTTCTATTACTACTATTTACGCTAAAAATATAGTTTTAGGAACAGAAAAATAATAAAGAACCCAAATTTTAACTCTCAAAACCTATAGTGACCACAAAATAATTTAAAAAATTTTCGTATTTTCAGAGCTTTGGATTAAATATTTATTAAAAAATAATTATAATGCTTAATTGAAATATATTATGACAAGGTTCTTTTATTTACAATAACAAATCTTACATAATGACAAAGGTAAATATTGTATAAAGAATAATGTAGTAAACTATAAAGTAAAATTTTGAAAAGATGAATTAGTGCACACGTTTTTAAATATTTATGCTTTTATGGGTAAATATTGAATTAACAGAATAAAATTTAATTTGTTCTCATACGACACGTCCCAGATATCAAACAACAGGAACGAATTGTAAAAAAAAGGATTAAGTCCATAACTTTATCACACTTGTGTTCTATTTCAGTGAAATGTATAATTTTTATCTGCTCGTGTATCACGGGTTTCTCAAAGGAAACCGAACAAATTTTCATATACAGTACACTGTTTTGCAAAACGACCGAAGTACCATGAAGAAATTATCTGTTTTTATTGAAATTAAATATATATCCAGCACATACGCAGGTAAGGAAATGATAAAAAATTCAAGGACGATGGACCATCAATGGCTAGGAATTGTACATTGAATGTTCAAATTAATAGTTGGTGAACCCTCCCCACACCGGGGGCAGCGATGCATGCTTCTATACGTCTAGGTAAGGAGTGATAAAGGTTCCTAATGTCATCCTGCGACATATTCTTCCGGGCAGTCCTCACTTGTTGCACCAGCTCTGCGACATTTTGCGGTGCCCAAATCCAGCAGCCTACCATGTCCCATACATGTTCGATTGGCGAAAGGTCTGGTGATCTTGCTGGTCAAGGAAGAGTATCAACAGCACTGGGGCAGCTCACAGATATGCGAACCATATGGGGCCTGGCATTATCTTGTTGGAAAATGACTCCAAACTGTCGTGTCATGAAGGGTAACGTAAACGGCCACAGGATGTCATCAACATATCATTGAGCTGTTAAAGTTGTATGCAGGATGACTAGGGGTGTCCTGCTGTCGTATGAAATAGCACCTCACACCATCACACTAGGGGTAATGGCTGTGTGCCTTTGTAAAACAAAGGGTGGTTGGGACCGCTGGCCCTGGCGCCTACACACATGGATCCGATGATCATCTGCTCCAAGACTGAAGCGGGATTCATCGCTGAACACTATGCGATACTAATCTGCTGGCAGCCACGATGATCGGCTACGACACCACTCCAGACGACTCTGTCGATGGTGTGGGGTTAAAAACAGATATCTTAAAGGCAGTTGTGAGCGTAACCCCACCTCAGCCAAGCGTCGTGAGATGGTGGAAGGTGCCACGGGTGGTATGGAAGAAATTGTAGCACGTTGGATGGCGGACAATGATGCTGTTGTGTCAGCTCGAACCTCTCGCACAACCAACCGACCTTGCCTCGAATTCGTGCACCTTGGCCTTCCAGAGCCTTTGTTCAGCCGATAAGTTCCTCGCAGAAACCATTGCTGCCAACACATTTGCACAATAGTGTCCGTACGGTGCAGGTGGCGGCCTATTGCTCTGTAGGACCAGCCAGTTTCACACATCCCGACTATGCGACCACGTTCGAAGTCATCCAATTGGTTATAAGGTCCTCGTCAACGTCGTAACGGCATTACTGGTTGCGTCTCCAGAGAACTGCAACGCCGAAAACGAGAAAAAATAAACCGTTCGCAATTTTTACCACTTTTATACGATGCCAGTTGCGCAGTAGAAATGCGGGCTATGATCGAAGTTAACACTCATTGGCTTTGAAAATTTAATCATTTGCATACTTGGTTTAAAGGAATTTGCATGCGAAATTTTGAGATGATCGGATTATTATTTAAGGATGTTTCTTTTTTTTTTACAAAAGAGTGTGTTAACAAATATTACTCGTTGGTTCATGGAAGAGCTGTTCAATCAGTTAATGAATTAAAAATATTCTATATCTCAAGTATGTAAGAAAGTAATACGAGTAAACCTTAACAGAAAGGTAATTAAAACTATATAAAGAGTCTACCTTTCTTATGTAACATCCTCTTAATTCTGAAAGAGAATCTCGTAAAAAGCTTCGGCATTATATTCTCTTCCAATCCTAACCGAAATCTGAACGCATAAAATCTAATACATTTCCTTTCCTGTATTTATATCTTGTACCGCTTACAACATATACCATACAAAATGTATCAAATTGGGTTGAATGAATATGAATATTATTCTCTTACGCTTAATTTACAAGGGGCGTCACCAAACGTTGTTTGCTGGCGACCCCTTCAAGAATTTCTTGACTCATTATCGATCTCTTGTACTATCTCCTAATTAAAACATAAAAATAAGTTTATGTTATTTTTTATATCGTTTGTTTTACAGTGCTTATTATTTATATTATATATGTCTAACGTAATTACGTATATCTAAGCTGATGCATTTCAATAAGATTTTTTATTAAATAAGAAAAACTGACTGACAGTGTCAATATCACAGGTATGATTGGTGGCTCTTGGAAAGATTAGCAAATGCTAGAATAATATTAAATAGCGATGTTCGATAATATTAAAATAGGTAGATGTGACACCAAATTGGACAGAATTGAAAAGGGAAAATAAAAAAATAGGTTCAGTTTACAAATATATTTTTATTAACTGCTTTTACAATCTCATAAAAATGCAAACTTTTATATGAAAATTTCTTTTGGCTTAATGCTTTATATGAATATCTTTAAAGATTTAAAATGCTTACATATAATTAAGAAACCATCATTGTAGCGACTTTTAATTAACTTTTCTCTATCGACCCTCGAGCCCAATGTCATATCGACCACTTTGAGGACACCTGATGTACAAGAAAATCCCTGTCTTCTATATGAACACAAACTCATGACAATGTTGGCTGTGAATGTTTATGTTTGCTTTATCATGTCGTAACTTATTCGAGGTGGTGCATGTGCCCTCGGAGATCGTTCATACTTGAGAAACTTAGATGGGTATGGAATAAAACAGACATAACTGGCCACGTATTTCCAAACATATACGTTATGTAGTGTGCTATTCATTGTGTTCGGTTTTAAAAAGTGTATGTATATTCCTATATTTTATATATACAGGATGATTCCATAAGTCCTTATGGGCTGAAATAACTGTTGAATTGAGTCAGGTAGACCCATGAATGTGGTGTCTAGGTATAGTGAAATGGCTATGCGTTACACGATGAGATAACTTTCAGCGCCCTCTAGTGATAAATTCTGGAGTTAAAGTTTGTATCTAGGAAACTGTAATAGATACGACCACAAGTTCAATTACAAAGCTGTAGAACATCATCGATTTATTAAGAAAAGCCATATTTTATACATAGATATGATAAATACTCGCCCGTAATCAGAGGCGGGCGAGAATTGTATTGAGTGTATGCAAATGAAATTTCATGAAATCAGAAAACGACCGTGTGCAAATATGACGTCAAAACTTTGGCGTAGTACAAGTAAGGAAAATAAAAGGAACCCGAGTGTAAGTAATCATCTGGTACTATAAACAATAAAATACGTGCATACAGTAAAAAGCAAAATAAATTGAGAAGAAATTTTTTTTTGACAGTCGATATTTATGATTCGTTTGTGGTTTTGTTCGTCGATTGTAATTCGGTTTAAATTTAGTAATGCCGCAATTGAAATGTGTTAATGGCGACAGTTCATTTCTATTGCTATTAATCGAAAAGCATAGTATGTTCTAACATTTTTGTTTAGTTCTCCTTCTGTATGAACTTTAAAATTGATTCTACGTGTCAATACTGTATTTTTGTGGAGAAATGGCAACTTTCTCTCTTGATTAATATTGTGAGATAGTGCTCGTGTATGGTAAATGCAAACGAAACGCGGTGCAAGTTGCACGTGAGTATTCTGTTCGATTTCCAGCAGGCCCTTATCCAACAGCCCAAACATTCAGTAATGTAATTCGACGACTCAAGAGCACGGGAAGTACTGGAAGCCGTCCATGTTCGGGCAGACCAGGAAACGTGGGTATACGTATACAAGCAGAGGAAGTTTTGGCGTATGCCTAAGCCTATCCAGAAATTAGTACAAGGGAAATCAGCAGGGCCTGTAACCTATCACAATCGCGTGTATGGAAAATACTGCATGAGCATGGTGCCCATCCTTATCATGCCATACCACAGCAAGAACTGTGGCCGGGTGACAATGAGCGCCGATTTGACTGGCGCAATTGGGCCATGAACCAATTCGAGGATGACCAGACTCTTCCTCCAACATTCTTTGGACGGCCGAGGCGGTATTTCAAGGCGGCGGGTGCCTGAACCCACATAACACACATTATTGGGGTTTGGAAAATCCCTCCTACGCACAAGTTACCCAGCATCAGATGCGCTGGTCCACTAACGTGTGGTGAGTCATATGGAAGAACAAAATATTGGGATCTGTGTTCTTCGCGGACTCACTAACTGGACAGAGATACCTACAGTTGTTACTGAACAACTTACCACATGTTTTGAATGACATTTCTCTATCCAATTTACGTTCTTTGTGTTTCAGCATAACGGCGCCCCAGCACACAAACCACTGCCAGTGAGAAGCTTTCTGGAAGATACGTTTGGAGATCAGATTATCGGCTATGGTGGAACTATTGATTGGATTCCGTGCGTCTCTCCAGACCTCACTCCACTGGATTTCTTCTTCTGGGGGTACATTAAAGATCACGTATACGCAACACCGCCTACCAGTTTCCTGGATTTACGCCGTCGTATCACCATCGCATGCAGTAACGTAACACCTTCAATATTGACGAATGTGCACGAAAGCATTATGTCTAGAATACAAATGTGCATTGCGGCCAATGGCAACCTTCTCGAACACACTCGACAATAACTTTTCATAAATGCGACTTCATTCGCATGTTTTTATTTGTTGATGTCATGAAGATGTATTGACATGATACGTATTGTTTATCCGTTAAATGATTGTACTTGTACTTTTGTAATATTATGTACGTAGTAATTTTTTTCTCATATCCTTGCCTTAATTTTTCAAATATTAAAACCCGTCATTATGGTCGGTCACCTTACACTTTGTCCGCCTCTGATTACAGGAGACTATTTATCATATCGGTGTACACAATATGGCTTGTCTTAATAAATCGATCATTCTCTATAACTTTATAATTCAACTTTTAGTCATATTTCCTACAGTTTTCGAGATACGAACTCTAACTCTGGAATTTATCACTAGAGGGCGCTAAAAGGTATCTCATCGTGTAGCGCATAGCCATTTCACTATACCTAGACACCACATTCATGGGTCTACCTAATTCGGTTCAACATTTATTTCAGCCCATAAGGACTTATAGAACCACCCTGTATATAATATTTAATATAAATTATACTATCATATTTTCAATTCAAAAGTTTAGTTTATTCAAATGTAGGATATATTTCAGTGGATATTTATTTTAATCTATTTTATTGTTGGAATACAAAAAATGCGAAATACGCGATATTTTGATGAATGGTATAATTCTCGAATGCTTGTAAAATAATTGCGTCGTTACAATCTTCACAAAGGGACACGTTATTTCCAATGATTCGCCACAAATATTGCATCCTAACTAAATAACGATAAATCAGAAATACAGCATGAATAATTAATGTTCCTTACATAGAAAATCTTTTCGGCAAACCACGTCCAAAATGTAGATACAAACTCTTTGAAGACTATTGCTAACGCTCCCCCGTTCTTCGGCGTATTTCCACTACGTCTCTGATGACGAGTACCAAACAAGTGTTATTTATGATTGTTTGCAGCGTATTTTTTCCAGCGATATAAATCTCATACCCACTCCTATTCTCATTATTTCTTGCAATTGTAAACATAGAGTTCTCGGAGCTCTTTAAGAAAAGCGGTTAGCGATTAAATACCCATCAGAAAAGTAGATCGGGGTATGCGAATGCAATAAATTCAAATAGCGTATTACAATATGTGGTTTTTTGTTTTTGCATCAAAATTCTTGGTTTGGGGAATGAAACACACTGTTTTGCCCCATTAGTTAATTGTAACCAACGTCTAGCTGGACATAACTTCCGAAATAATTGCGGGTTAATGATTCGCTTCCCCAATAACCATAAAATAAAACCCCACTCAGTAATACATTAGTGGAATCATTTGTCAAGCCATTTCCAATATCTCCTCTTCTCCTCTTTCTTGAAGATGAATTAAAGAATCTAAATACTTCTCTCTTTTTCACTCCCACAACTGCGTCCTTTCATCAAACTCTCGTTAATGAGAGCCTACGCACTCCCCCGCTCTCAGATAAAGGTGATGGGGTTTTGACATTTTTATCAATAATGCGTTAACTCCCTCCAAACGGGAAGTCCACATTAGCAGCTCAGAGTTGTCAGATATGGGCCTATACGTTGGAAATTGGGGTCGTAATGCCGTTTATTCCAGCTTTAAAGCGTAGCTCTCAAAGATATGTTCAGAAT
The DNA here is from genome assembly GCA_006491805.2 of Dysdera silvatica. Taxonomy (NCBI): domain Eukaryota; kingdom Metazoa; phylum Arthropoda; class Arachnida; order Araneae; family Dysderidae; genus Dysdera; species Dysdera silvatica. The sequence goes on from QLNU02015360.1 coordinate 71,075,730, forward strand.
TTCGTAGTTTTTTTCATCTCAAAATTAGATTCCTTTTAACTTCAACCATAGTTAGCTTTCGTAATGAGGTAGGCTTTAGTAGAATAATAGGCACATACGACGGTTTTTAAAGATATAAAAAGAACGACCCAAGAGTATAAATATTTAGCTCGGTACTAATCATCGCAAAAGAGAAATTTAAAAAAAAAAAAACATGTAATTTTTTAAACTTAACAGCGAATTGTTTACGGCTAGTTGTTCTTAATAGGGAAGCAAAAATTGTGCAAAAATTACTCTACCGGGAAAAACTTATTCAGTTGAAATGCGCGAAGTTCCAATTTTTATAAGCAGGTTACCAAAGAGCAAAAAAAGAGTGTGTGCTTTGGTAATTAGTAAACCACAACATAGTTAAATTCAGATGAGAATTTTCTCGACGCACGATTAACAAAACAAAGCTTCCTTGAATTCTGTTTACATTTTTCTTGAATTTCTAACCCGATTCTTTACCGTTTACGAAATTTCCTTACTCGAGTCGGACATTTTGAATTGTTGTAAACTATTTATTTTTGCTAATCAAGGCTTGAAAACTCTTTTCATCATTTCTAACGATTTCAATTGGTGAGAAAAGTTTTATTTAAAGGACTAGAACTCAGAATAGTCGTTTGGGGGAATCGCTACCTTCACAAAACTTTTCTCTATGCGGTTCCTTTGCGGCTTTCATTATAGCAGCTCTGAAACTGTAGAAATCCCTTCCACATCAGAAACAAAGCCTTTAGAATAATATGCTAATTTAAGTAATCACCCAGTAGTAAAATCGTAGAAAAGCAAGGAGGTGAGTATATTTTTCTTTCGTTCAATAACAAAACTGAGAAAACAGTTATTTAACCTTAATACATTCAAATTAGGTTACAGAGAGCTCGGTTATAACTAGAGAAATGAAACGTTTGTTTGGTTGCATTCAAAATACATAGGACTATAAGCCTTCACTGCGAGGAAAACCTGTTATAGCGAATAACAATCTAATAAATTTTAAACTTCACTTGCGTATGTCGACTACCAAAGTAGATTTATCAGCTTTTTACGAAGAAAAATGAAAAAGTTTTTCTCTGAAGTTAGGACACTCTATATCTCTATTCCTAAAATTACTGTCGCTTAAACAAAAGATACAAACAATCCTGACTCTGATAATGAGAATGAGGACATACCCCTCAACCTATCACCAACTTACATAATGCCATTAGAATGTATTGAAAATATGTAAAATTGTGATATTTACATATAATACACGTAAATTATGATATTCACTTTTCTTTTCCGTTGGGACTTTTTTTAACTCGTTTTACTGATAATTCAGTTTTATCGAGCATCCGAATATCATGAGCAAAAATGTAGGCCCCTCCATACCAGTTATAATCGGTTTCGAAACCCTCATTTATAAAATCTCTTAATTTCAATCAATTTTTACTTTCCATGTTTATTCCTTTAAAGTCCAGGTAGATACGTTAGAGAGTACTATCATTATTAGTTTATGTTGTTATGTGACCATAATGCATGCGCGCGCATGCGCCGAAACGGCACCATCTACATCTATTACTCTACTAACATATATGACGATGGTACATAAAATATTTATTGGCTTCATGGTCAATATTCAGTGTGGTTTATTATTCAGGTGTATCAAAATTACAAATTAGAATAAACTGGTAGAGTATACCTGAGGGATTACCGGAAAAAAATGCTGGTGAATACCAGTTTAACGACATCGTGTCACCCAATGTGGTTCGTTTTAACGTTTGGAAGCTAATATTAACTACTGCACAAAACTAGCAATATATTGTATATAAGGGATAGTCCTTATTGTCCCTTATACCCCATGTTTACAGTATATTATTCTTTGACAAACATGTCAATCGCATATTTACATATGAAGAGTTTAGAGATAATCAGCTCCAATTCACGTTTTACCCATTGTAAAGTATATGTGAAATTACCTAGCTAAAACTATATGCTGTCTTTGCAATGATGTGCCAATTTCATTGTCCTTTATATGCTACTCTATAGCAGTTATCCTCAGTTATCCGAAGAAATATTAAGATCGTATTGATTTTAATTGGATTTTCTATAAATACGATCTAATGGACTTCGTGCAACTGAACATTGAAATCTATATAGGTCACAGATTAATCAATATATAAGTCTATATCAACACTTTTAATCTTATTTATTTATTTACTATTCTCTATCTGAATATTATATATAGAATTAACACGTTATACTCCTATCGTAAGTATTAAAATTATATTACAGAATTATTTACTATACCTTTATATAAATATAATCTAGTTAAATTTATATTTATATATTAATTACGTTTAATCTATACACTTATATTATGATTTTCGAAACTAAGATAGATTTTTAGTTAAAAATTCATGAATGAATAAGTAATAATTTCGCATACGAATTATTAAAAAATTATATAAATTTTTTTAACAAAATATACAGATAACCGTAAAAAATGCGTAGCGTTTATACATGCCTTGTGGTTTTCATACAGCTGGTCTGACCTTTTTTGTTCTTACGTTAGGCAAATGTAGCCAACCATGGTGTATAATCTTCACAACGCTAAGTAAAATAATATATTTTAATTTCTATTATTTCCATAATAATACCTTTAATTCAGGCGTGATATGAATTTTTGTTGTAAATATGTTACAATCATAGGCCCATTATAATTTATCGCATTACATCAATTATTTGCAAATGAGATTTTAAAGTTGAGGCAGGTCGGCTTGTAAAACAATGCTTTATTTTCAGACACAAAATGTCTAACCATACACTTTAGAATTATTAAAAACTATTCCATAATGAAGGATTGTCTGACGAATACGCATATCTAATAAGTAATAAAATTATATGAATATAATGAATTGCCGCTTTTCGATTTTGTATTTCATTCCAATGTGACCGAAAAAAAAAAAGAGAGAAATTAAAAGTGAAAAATTATTTCGAAACCGTATTAAAATTATCTTCAAGGTAATAGGGAGTCTTGTTTTAAATTAAATAATTCGCTAAATAACTAAACTAAAATTGGCGAAAAAAAATAGAAAAATTACGTTAACAAGCTATCAAAAAAAACCCAAAAAACATTTGGATAATATGGTCTTTTGTTTGGAAGACATGGAGGTATGGAGAAAAGAGTGGAGTATGCATATCATCATTTGATTTCACGTTAGAATGGTTTAAGAATGCATGACAGCACACTCTCTATAACAATATTTTTATTAAAAGTAAAGAGAAATACAAAAACTTGAGAAAAGCATAGAAAATCGTGTAAAAGAAATAGAACCGTAATTAGACTAATTGCTTTCAAATATAATTATCGTGACGAATAATTATTTTTTGCTTCTGTATATCTTCAGTTGAGACTCTTCTCTTTTTACGATACTTTGGGTCCAAGTTCCACTACCCTTGATGGAGAAGTGGAGGCCATCAAAATAGCCTCAATGCAACTGATACATTGAACTCAACGGTTTAATAACGTTTTTATCCTTTAAGACTCAATGGTCACGTTAGAAGCGGTTACCTCACCAGTGATGTAGCGTGGGTGGTGCCACCTGAGCTAAAGCTCCTTGCGCAAAATTTCCATATGGGGCTGGTGGAAGAGGAGCTATCTGGTTTCAGCGGTTGCAATATTTAACTTCTCCCGTGTGCTGGCAAACCATGCTATGTCGCTGTAGCTTACTATAATACCAGGAATCTGAAAAAATAGAGAAATGTCAAAGAGATATTCAATTTCTGGAGAAAAAGGGGAGGAGAGTTGTGTTACAGAGAATTCTCTTCTACTGAGAATTTCCTCGAAACAAGAAAGACAACTCTCTAGCGAATAAGTCAAGAAGATAACTCAATAGGCGAAAAGACAGAACCCTCTTAATTAAATGGCAAGGATAATCAAAAGCACTTTGAGAGAAATATATAATTTGAAAATAAAGAAAATCAAAGGAAAAAAATGAAGGGATAATATCTATCTTATCCCTCCTCCCCACGCGTACTTGCAGTTTCAGCTTTGAGATTAAAGACTGGACACGACTGCTCTAGCGAATCACCTTTTACGATCCCATGTCTACTCAGTACCAGACTGCAAACTATGTAGACGAGATGTATTAATCTATGAACAACATGTTATTGGATGTGCGGTCTTCACACGGAAATATCTAATGACAGATAATTGGAGGCCAGGAAACAGCTCCAAATTTTTAAATGAACTTGGATAAATCGAAAATTCTGTTCTTTCTTAATTTTTTTGTATTTCTGCATATTTTCCTTATTTTTATACACAATTGTACAACTGTGGCTTCGTGTAAATTAGTCAATCGCCTTTCACTAAGATCACCAAATAGTCTTATTTTTAACTTGTATCCAATGTATTTCATTTTTATAGATGTTATGCATAAATAAATTCTGATTGATTGATTGATTGATTATATTTAAAAAATATATATGACAAATAATATGCACATACATATAAGAATAATACATTTTTGGAATTCTATACCACAATTACCCATTATTATCTTGTTGATTATGTTTAATAATATGCAGATTTTCAACGGTACGAATATTTATTATGAAGATTACGGAATTGCAATTGGAAATGACCGAATTTGAGAAAAAATGACATTTAGATCACTGATATTTTTGCGTTTTATATATATTATAGATACACTTCCATTTTCGTTAAAGCAAAGTTTACAAACCATCCATTTACTAATCAAAGACTGTTACAGTTAAAAAGAATGTGATTTTAAAATTTTAAATTTCGCATGATCTCGCCTTCACCATTTTTCATTTTTTTAAACAAACCTGGTCAAAAATAAATAAACGCTAACATTTAAGGAAGGCACTAAACCTAAAGAAGGCATGCACTGAGTTTGTATTCGACATTTCTGCAAAAACAAAGCTATTAGTTTTGAGATTAAACAGCTGTTCGGAAAATTCGTTTACAAAAATTTAAGTTCACTGAAAAATGATCTGCGAAGAAATTTTATATTTTATTTAAGCCATAAAAGATATTGCTTTAAAAGGAAGATATATATAAACTTCATAGTGTTGTAACGAAACGATTTCTTAAAGGCGAATATTTTCCTTATTTTCTTTACCCATATGCTCGAATTATTTCTTGAAATTTTCTGAAACTCTTAAACTTGTGACCATACATTACTAATGCTGCCATTTAGAAATTTATCAAGATTAATTTCTAACTTGTGTAGAATCAATTTTCGCAACTGGAGCGATGGATTCTACACATACAATTCTGGCGAATTTAACTGATTTTAAAAAATCGCTGGAGAGAGCCCGATGTCTGTTGACATTAAATAATTTTAAAACTTTGTGAAATGGTGCATTGTAGCCATTTGTGGAAACCTTGAATGTGGTGGATGCAAACACTAAATTCACTGTAGTGCCCGAACGGCTAAATTTTGGAAAAAAATTCACTGAACAAAAAATGTTTATTTTAATGTTCTTCACCTGTTACACATACTTGGCAGTTCCCAACTCTTTTCCAGTGTGTTAAAAAAGGCATTTTTAGGCTTATTTTCACTAAACAGTAACACAGATCAAAATCAGAAAACGGAATTCCGGATTTCTTTGTCTCTGCTGTATTATTAGCTCATTCACTTAAATTATGTATCAAAAATTGCATTTAATTCATGCAATTGGCTACGTAGCAACGTGATGGGCATAAACAGTAGTTACGCTCTACAGCCAAACCGTCCCCTTTGCGGACACGGGGATATGGACAAACATGCCTTATTTGGTGTCCCCAACAACCCCTCTTATTTTGTCGGTAGAGTTCAGGACCACCCTGTGTATTTCACACTCCAATCAGACTGACTGGTGCACGGGTTAGCCTGCTCCTTTGGCTTCTGCTTACAATTGAAATATGAAAGCAACTTTTATGAATTAAAAAAGTCTACTCTCACTAACGGAGGCTCGTAATAAGAGACGATAAGCCAGTATGTATGTGTGTAGCCACGCTAGTTCCATACGTTTTTACTAACGTTTTCCCGTGGAATATATCCAACTAATATAAAAGCATCGCTATAACAAGCACATATAGGTGGGTGGGTTCTAAAAATTTTTTCTGATTAATAGCCGAAATTATAAACGCATCTATCATCTTTCCAATTACTGTGCCTAGGAATATGAGAAAAGAAAATTAAATTCTTCTGGTTAAAGGTAAGTACTGTCTGGTTGGATGAGCTTTGGAAGCGAGGAAGAAACCTCAAAGAAACTAGAAATGTTTAGTCTAGCTTTTGCATAATCCATTTTATTATATAGCATAAAAATGACACAATTCCACAGTTTCAATTTTCCAATTACGCAGTCAGTTTGTAGAAAATATTTTATATTTTAGAAGGTGAAGGAACAGAAAAAGTTTCACAAATGTAATTTAAAAATTGCTCGCTGGATAGTGCCACATATAACTACGTATATCAAAGGCCTCTACGGCATGTCAAAACTTTCATTCGTCATTCTAAAATTTATGTTTTTAGAGCTTTTTCAATTTCGTCGCGGATGCTCAGTATGTTGAATAAAAATCGTGTTTCCAATACCTATACAAAGACAAGCTTTATAGGAAAATTTGCATATTTTTGTCTTGAACCTTTTCTCCCATAAAACAAATGCGACGAAACAGAAATTCTAAAAACGAAAAGAATATGACTATTTTTTTTAGAAACCCAATATAAGTATAGACTTTAATTATTTACATAACGATATCCAATGATCAAGCAATCGTGTATTAAATCAGGAGAGGATACAGATTTTCATTTTGGGGGGAGTCAAGGACAGAATTTGCAATGGTCTTGGAATAACACCCTTCATTTTTCATGAAAGTTGGAATTTTTACAGTGAAAAAATATATTTTTGGGGGCTATGACCCCTGTGACCCCCCTTATATCCGAGCTTGTATTAAACACTAGACTCGCATATACGAGAAAGAGCAAGTGGACCATTGTGACTAAAGTTTACTGAGGCAGTTTCAGATTCAAAAATGTTTGTTGACGCTGAAATTACAGTAGAAGTATTTACAGCCCATAAGAATTGTCCTTGCATCTAGCATAGGGATATAGTTCCGGGTCCAAACGGTATGTCAATGCTGTGCTTAAACATGGATCAACGGTCCTCCTCCAACAGGATCCCGATTGCTAAGATAGTCCTTACGTAAACCAGAAAGATTGAACACACTTTAATTTCTATTGTTAAGCCAACTAGCAGTACATGCAATTAACAACAAGTAATTACATGGAGATTTTCTAAACTGGGCACTATCCGGCCCAGAGCCCCAAACTATGCTAGACTCGTACTTCCGGTTTTCCTTTCCTTGTATTCAACACTTCCGTCGCAGTTGGAAAATATTCAATTAGCACACCCACAGTTGCTTATAAAACATCCAAGACACTAATAACACTACAGGGCTTAAGCAGCTTGGAGTTATGCAAAAAGTCCAAATTTTATTGTACAGCACAACAATGAATTTTCAACAACAGTTACTTCTAACATGGGGATTAATCGGCCCCCAAAATTCCATATTTAGGTTAATACAGACAATAACAAATACTACTATAATAGTGCCAATTACGATAACAACTACAGGCTTCGAAGAGCCACGCCGGACGTCGCACCAGCTAAACGGGACTTTTTAACTAGATGTACAAATATCCCAATAAGAATTAAGTTACAATAACCAACATATCGTGTATATCAACTAAACACAATGCAACATGTATAATAACTAAGCAGCCAACACTTGATTAAAGTAATCTATAATTTAACACAATATAATTAGTTTAAAGATAAAAGTATTAAGCTTGTAAAGTGCTTATTCAGAATGGAGCAGCACTGTCTCTAGAGTGCTTTCAAGATAGTCCATTAGCAGCTCAACAACCCCGGGCTAACAAGCGGCAAAGACATTCTAGGCGGTCCTCCGGAATCAAGCACAACGTTCACTATGAATTACTTGTTCAGATATCTGTAAGCCAGTTAATCGTGGTGAACTTTGTTCCGTATTTAGCATGGTATAGATTATTCCCACAACGCACAGTGTGATATTTTAGCAATCTAGATGGAAAAAAATTATTAAACCAAATAAAGCATTTTAATTTTTGGAGGCTGTTACGTGTAAAATACATTAAAAGGTATATATTCTTCATATATTAAGGCATTTAAAAAATAATTATAATAGCAATTTCAAATCATTTTCTGGCTCCATGTTACAGAAAAATCAAATTATTGGACTAATAATATATTAGTACTTTATACTCAGTTTTATAATAAACGTTGATAATTATTACTTGAATATCAAATATGCTCTATTTTTC
>QLNU02015360.1:71084192-71102859 GCA_006491805.2 Dysdera silvatica
CTTAAAAATAGGTTTCCGGGTAAACAAAATGGTATTTTGAAAAATTAAAACACTTAATATTATGTTCATAAACTGAGATTAATAATGTAAGGACACAAATATCACTGGAGACCGATGAGGTAACACACTCGATGAGAGAACTTGGACAAATGATTTCAACGGGTTACTACCATGCATTTCTGGTTCAAGTAGGGTCATCTTTCGACTCATGTTGGGAAAACTTCGCCTATTTCTTTAGAAAAATATCCACGGGGTATGCAAAAAGGTATATTTTGTTATTCAGATAAAAATATTTTTAACCATTGAGTTAGTTTCCAAATTCAATTTTTTCCACCTAGATTGATAAAATATTACACTGTGCAACGGCTCGATGTTAGCGTAATATTTACTGTCTTTGTTCAGTGCGTACCATATCTGAATTCAGCTAAGAACCCCTGCAAGCTAAGCACAGTTAACTATATACATCCAGTCACGTACGACTGCTGCCCACAACAGCACCGTACAACTGTTATGTACATCTGTTATCTACATTCGCTCTCTGAAACCTCCCTTGAACATACTGCCTGCCATCTTACAGTCACACATTGTCATTTCACGTTGACAAGGCCCCCTTAGGACATATCTACTTAATCAGCAGAAGATGGTACGAAAGGCTTTGTTGGTTCGGTTCAACGTTGCAACTAGCCAATACCTCAGTTACATATATTATGTACATTATTTAAAGGAGTGTGTGTCTCTATAATGGTAGCTCAATTTTAATCCGCAGTTGAATTAAACTTCTTCAGTTTAACGATTTCGAACACGTTTTCATTAAATTAGAAAATACATATTTGACATAAGGTATAAGGATATATGCATCATTAACAAGTCCATTCTTTTCCTTTTCTCATGCCGCAAAAGTTTTCGTAGTTTGTAGAATCTTGTGGATAATGCTGATTTCTGACACTGATGAGAATATAAGCCATCTTCTTAGCTCAAGTCAAAATCAAAAATATCAGGTTGTTCATACGATCTTTAAAATTCATTGGACCTAAATTCAGTTGCGTAGAAGAAAGCTACGGAAAATCGCCGAATACTGCCAATCGAGAAGTTTGGTCAACGAATTCCGATAGTTTTTTGATCAAGAATCCAACGTAGGCTATGCTCCAATTTACAGATGTTGGCTGAAAGGAAAATTTCAAACGGCTTCTCTCTCTCTCTCTGACTAGATCGACATCGGTAGTCTAGAAGTCCCTATAGGTTTAGGGACGTTGGTGAACTGCATAAAATCTTTGCCACGCAGTTCATCGGAATGCGAAAGAGGCTTTATCGCGATGAATAATAACATCTCACCAGCGGGAAATCGGCTTTTTATTTCGAACGTTTCCGCTTTGGTGTTTATTTTTCTAAACTATTCACGTCCGGAAGGCTGAAATCTTCCCCTTTATGTTAAAATGTGGATATGGAGTGGATGTTGCAGAGCAAAAGACGCAAGTTAAGCGGAGAAAACAAAGCTGAGAGCGACACTGGAAAATCATGAGCTTTATGCCGTCCTTTAAAGAAAAATCCTTATAATTTATCATACCCAAAACAGCATCCTCATCATCATTATCAGAAAAAAGCTCGTCGTTAATATTCATGATAACGGAAATTCAAAAGAAGCGTGGAGAAATTGTTTATAATAATAATTTATAAAAATGGCTAATTAAAACTAATTTGAATGATTTAATTTCGTACTTGTAGTCGCGCCATAATTAGAAAACACACTGACAAGCTACGTATAAGGAAATTGCGTATAGCGAAGATTAAATTTCTGTCGCAGGCATTGCGATTACGATTGGATCCAAACTTCTCTTCCTTTTTCTTTTTACTTTCACTTTATTTACTTTCACTTCATTCACTTTGCCATTTTCCCATGTTTTATATGGGGTTGGTGTTATGCTCTTTTAACCTTCCTTTCCACAATCTTCTATCCAATGCCTTTTCTCTACTCCATCCATACTCTTCCAGATCTTAGGCCACCCTATCCTTCCATTTCAGCCGTGGTCTGTCTCACTTCCTCCTTCCCGTTACCACTAGTCTATCCATTGTCTTTCTCACATATTCCTCGTTTCTCCACTCCATATGTCCAAGCTATCTTAACTTGCGTTCCTGTAATTTTCTTCCCATGGGTAAGAATTCAAACACAAACTATGATATGAAAATGAATGATACATACACGTGGGGAAAATATTTGTTAACAATTTAGCGAAAATCTATTTAGTGTAACTTCCCAACAAAAAATTAAATGCAATATGGGTTGGATGTACGCAAAATATGCGATGTCCTTCGAAATTTCAGCTATTTTGACAAATATAAGTAAAAGTCTGTAGTCAGTAAAAAAAAAGTGTGATGGTCTAATTATGCCCTAAAAGTGAAATAAATATAAAATATAATGAATATTATTAGAATAAAATATATGCAAATTACAAGGGGAAAAATTTAGATGGGGAACGTTAAACACTGGTAAACTGGCAAATTAACTAGATCATTCAAACTTTCGGAAACGTCAGCAGATGTCCCTCATCAGAAGTACTGCAATACTCCTAACCAAGGAGTGCTGTTGAGTTGTTTGAAAGCTTAAATGATTTATGTAATTTGTAATTTTACCCGTGTTTAACCTTTTGTACATAACACAACACAAATTTATTTAGACAGAATCATGTTACATTATGGTATTTTACACATAGTTTATAACATAGATATACATTTGGCAAATTGCAGTTTGATATCCGGCTGCGCAGCATTGGGTAAAGACTATCGAGCCTGATGGAGTCCATGGCGCCAGATGGAAGAAAAATTGTCATAGTATTTAGCTGAAACGGTATAATAACACAATAGTAGAATAATACCTTAATATTATCGCAATGAAACTACAATCTATGAAAATAAAGGCCGTTACAATTCTAATATAGGGTGAGGCAGAAAGGACGGACGTTTTTTAAAAATTCACAAAATCATTAATTTTTTCTTAAAAAAAAAATTATCGACATACCTGACTTCGTATTGAAAGAGCATTTGACAAAATCAAGTGTCGAACAAATATTTCCCATGTGGTGTCCGTTATGCGTCTGCTGCATTTCTGAAAGTGTTTTTGGAAGTTGCAAAGCTTGTCTGACGCTTTCCACATTTTCAGGGGTAACTACCGTTCGTGTAGCCCCCGACGGTCTTTTGTTTATTAGTGCACTTCATGTATGAAGTGCTGAAACTCAACGTAGGATAGTGTTACGAGCGGGAGAAACTTGATTTCTATGGACATTGAAATGGCGACGAAACTCACGCTGAATTACCGTGACAGACTCGTTATTCTTGATGAAAGAGTCGTACTCAAAAGCGCGGTGTACTATCGTCACGGCTTTGTGGCTTCAATTGAAAAAAAAAAAAAATGCCCAGACTTCACGAACCCAACACCGCCTACCGCGCATCTCTCACTTCACTTGGTGGTGAGTTCTAGCCATTTCAAAAACGTCCGTCGTTTCTGCTTCATTCTATATATGTTTACGACCTGGTTTTTTTTTTAATGTAATAGAATTAAGCTCATGCAATCTGTTAGGGAGTAAATTCCAAGACTTAAGCCACCACTGGTGACGAGTTTTATTCAGGTCACTTTTCGTCAGAGCATATATTTGGTTATCAATGGTGTGACGAGGTTACTACCGCTAATTGTTTGTAGGTCTCTACATCCGCGGACTCCGAACGCGAATGCAGAAATGGCACACTTATTAAAATATAACAGGGGTTTATTGGCTGGATTAAAACGTAAGTTATTCAGACTTGTATACAAGTCGATCGTTAAATTTACGGCTCTAGGAAGATCAGTCGATGGACGTTCTCGGCTCGGAAGACCCGAGCTGAGACGTGCGGTAATTTCTAGGTCTCGACTATCGGGCGCACGTAGGAGAGACTAACGTCAAGTCTTGAGCGCGTTCTCGTCTGGAGTGTCGAATACCAAGTGAGGCGCGAGTTCTAAGAACTGGTTTTCTCTTAAGGAGAGTGACTTGTGGGAACTGGTTTGGCTACTTGCAGTTAGCTAGCTAGCGATGCGCGTTTAGTTATATTTGCTATCATTTCTAGCTCATGCCTGCTTTGCATTACGTTATTTATTTATGTGGGGCTACACGCCCCAAATTTTAGCCATTTCAAAAACATTCGTCCTTTCTTCCTCACCCTATATATATTTGCGACCTGCCTTTTTAAAAAGTGTAATAGAATTAAGTGCATGCAATTTGTTAGGGAGGAACTACCAAATTCTAGGACCCATAGAAGCAATATATGTCATTCGGAGATTTTTTCTTGAAAGATCAGGTATTAACTTTCTTACATTTCTGGTAAGGTAACTATGATTAGGAAGTTACGGGTATATGAGATCAGCATGCAAGTTGGTTTTTATACTAATGAACATAAAAATTGAAATTTTACATTGGAAAAGCTTTTCTAAAGGTAATATTAGGAGATGACGGTCAATATCAGCAGTTGGAATATAGGATATTGAAAATGATAAGAGGCGAAAGAATAAAGTAAATAATGAATATTGGGTATGAAGTCTAAAATTATAAAAAGTGAATAAAATGTTTAAATAAAACGACAACTACAGAAATAAAAGTCCTTACTCACTTTCCACATTTCCACCTGACCTATATTCTTAAGTTAAACAAAGATACATTAAAAACGGAGATTCTCATTGCAATAGTCTCAAAATTCAACTGTTACAGGGGCCTAATTTTGTTCTAGAAGCCATAGTGAAACATCATTTGTGTGGGATCGCTTATTTTGATTCCTGTAACCGCATAAATGTTTCATTGGTTCAAGTTTTGGTTCAAATTTCGCATTTTTTTGTGTTACAGGTGATGAAGATTTTTAGCTGTAGGCAGTTACGTCATGTAAAAGAACGTAGTCGAGAACCTAGTGGAAAGTAAAGGTGTTTTATAACGCTTTTGCTGGAGTTCTCATAGAGAAATATTCTACCATCCATATTCAGCTGGGGGTTTGCAGTTCATAAAGAAAATGTTATATTTAGTAAAATAGGTACAAAAAATAGAGAATTCGTAGGATAAGGGTCGGAATATGACCTCCACTTTCGACAGCAAAAACTATTTTCGTAGCATCCGGCCCATAAGTTTTCAAGAGGAATAAAATAATGTTCAATATAGACTTTCCCATGTTGTGGAGAGCAGGTACAGTAGCGTCGTTAAACTAGTACTTCTTCCAAGAGTATGCCTAAAGTATAACGCCTTCGGATAATGAATATTATTACTCGCTTTCCATCTAAACATGCGAATATATTTGACTACATGGTGAATAAAACTGATCACTAATTCTAGTTATTCTGTTCTTTCATATTGGCTGACCTAATGACACTACATACTCATTTAAATCATCAGTGTTTGACATAGTTTATGTATGGATTTGGTTTAAATGTCATCTATCGTAAGCAGGCACATTAATAAAGTTGGTCTCTTCTGGTACGTTCAAAACAGTGTATGGAAAACAAACTAAAATAGGGAGGGAGAGGAAGAGAGAACAGAAAGAACGAAGAGACAGAAAAGGGGATGTTTCTGGTAATTTGAAAAAACAACAAATATTTAAAATAGTTAAATGGAAAAATTAAAGTAAAGATATGGAAACAATTAAATATAGAAACTCTGTAATTAGGACTGCAGGTTTCGCAAGGTTTAGAAAAGAACTGTCATTTTTAGACGCCCTTTTTCTGTTATATTTTCCTTTTTTCTTTCTGCTTTCGGTTTTTTTTTCTATATGGAATATGAACAATCGTTATGACTGTTGATAAACCCCACTCGCCTTTTACTCTTTCACTTAGTTCTTAGTTACCATTTCCTGAAATTATACTAACATCTCTTTTTTTAATAAATTAATCCTAAAAGAGCAATGATTGGGAAATAGTAAAATCATTGTATATATAATAAACGTTTTAATTAATAATTCAATATGTGCGCTGTTTTCGGCTAAATAACCCCAGTTCCAATTTTAATTACGTCGTAATATTTGTTTCAAGGCACAGTTGTGTGATGCCTTTTCTAATATATCTGAAATTCGATTAATTAATTCTGATATTTGGGCTAGATTCAATTAATTGCTACATTTCGAGCTCCTGTCGCATTGAGGACAACCAATTAAAAAACGGTACATACTCGGGGATTTTATTTTTCACATAATCATTATTTTAATAAACACAGATGGATGTTGTGTTCATTCTGAATTTATTTCGTAAGCCTAAAATTCTGCGAATGTAAATAAAAAAAGATTTTGCTGAAACACAATTACAGGTTAATAATTTTCTTTGCCGAGTTACTTTCAAATGTAAATTTCAATTTATGAATAAAGCGTGCAATTAATTTATTGCTGAAGTAATTTCCTCTAATTCGGCTCAATTGCATCCCTGTGTTATTTTTCGGAAATTATTCAATTAACAAACGCCTAATTTGCTAATACCAATTAGCCTTGGTAAAAATTCTAATTTAATAATATAAAAATTAATTTTCGTAAAGCTCTTTGTTTTTTATTTTTCCGAAATGTGTTTTTTAACTTTGATACCCAGAAAACTAAATTAACTAATTTTGTTTTTCTAGATTGCAGTGGCAGTTCGTCGGATGACGCGAGTGAAGTCGCACTTCACCTAAAGAAATTGGGCGGTTGAACAGTTTTTTTAATTTAATCTCCAAATTATTTTTATTTTTTTGTCGAATTTAAAATTTGATTAGAAAAATAAAATTTAGAATTTTATTTTGAGCCCACTATTTGTTTTTAATTTAATTCTTTTAATATAATGAAATTACATAGAAACACTGAAAATAGCAATGAAATCACTCAAGCTTTCGGACGCATCAGCAGCAGTAATTACTCCTGATGAAGGACTGCTGCTGATGCGTCCGAAAGCTTGAGTGATCTTTTTCATTGCTATTTTACCAGTGTTTAACCTTTTTATGTAATTTCCTCCCTGGTACCCTGTATTTTATTTCTATAATTGGAATTACATTCAGGAACAGAAGACTACGTTTTTAAGTCAGCGCTTTAAACGCGTTAAACGCATCAACGAAATGTTGCCAGCCGAGAAAAAGGGCCGAATGAAGCGACAATAGAAATTCAGAGCTTCGCTTCAAAACGGAAATGCTTTGCGAACATGGTTACCATGGCGATGGAATATTTACGGCGAAAGCAAGTACTGTCAGAAGAGAAATTTTTATCGCATCATCATGTCAGCTAGTATTGCCAGATCAGAGGTTTTACCTCTGAATCTAGAGGTTTTGCATGGGGAAAAAGGTAATTGTATCAAATGAATGATACATATGCTGTTAACTTTTGTAAAGCTATCAATGTTATCTATCTTGTAACGTGGAAGGTATGTGGATTGAGATATGTTGAACAGACTTCTAATAAACTAAATTTGAGAATTAATAATCACAGATCTCTGATCAAAAGAGTAGGTGAGATATCTGAAAACCAATATGAATTACACCATTGCCATATTTATGATTTTAAAAATGTTCAAATTTCTATATTGAACCTAGCTATAGGTTTGAAAAAAAGATTGCGGCTGGAGTAATGTTATATGCAGATTTAAAATTCGCTGTTTCCTTTTGGTCTCAATGTCCAGTATTTTGGAAGAGAGGAAATCTACGAAAAAATTGTTTTCAAACATAGAAACATTTTAAAATATTTTGACAAAACAACAGTTTTCACTACGAAAAGGCATGCACTTTTATACTTTTATTTAAGAAATCTCAACAATTGTCTACAGAGGAACTAAGCAGTAGAATTATTCAAATATCTTCTGATTTTAAAACTACCTTCAATTTGTTAAGTCCTAAAAAATTTATTTTTACACTTAACAAACCCACTTGTAAAAAAATTATATCATTTGCTATTCGATGGTAAGTCAGATATTGATTTGTTTACATATTATCTTTTGATTGATTATTTAAATCATAGAATTTCTAAATTAAATTGGAATCCATATATTGTGGCCAAGGCTATGAATTCTTCAAAAAAAAAAAAAAAAAAGAAAATTTATTTCGGGTTTTGCTTTACCAAAATTGAATTTAAAAAAATAAATTTAAAAAATATCAATAACTCTAAAAAGTTTTCCCCCTAAAAACACTGAGATCGAAGCGAGCTATAAATACAATGTTACTATAGGTCGACAACTTTTCAACTATAACTCTGTTTCTAAAAACACTAATGAGGATGTTGATACACCCTGCATATGTGAAAGATACATTGAATTTGTTGACAGTAGTCATCAACATGTCATTACAGGTGATATAAATTTCTTCAGTAATAGTGATTTAAAAAACTTTCGTCAAAAAGAACTAAGTTTAGATTATAAAAATATATGCAAAAAAACACAGAAGAATATCATCAGAGAAAATGAAGATTTTATATACAATATAACTCTTAAACATACAATACCAATCAAATCATTTGACATTTGAAGCAATAAATGCATTTGTGAAATTTTCTTACACGCTGTCTGGTATAAAAAATGGGATAGAACACATAAAAATTTCAAGAGCGTTGCAGAATACAAAAGAGATTTGAAGGATTTTTTTAGAAACTTTGTGTTATTGTAGATATGTAAAAGTTTTTCAACATTTGCCATCATGTGCAAGAGGTTCTATGCTTCAAACATACAGAAATTTCTTGATAATACAGAGCAATATATAAATCTGGGTACAAGCACTACCCCTATCTTCAAACACATACAGGGTGCTTTTGAGAAACTCAAAGCTATCCAATCTCCAATCAACTTCCCATACATGACGCTTACTGTTAAATTTTATAAAGATCCAATTGGTTTTCGCACTGTTAGATGTGCTACTAGCTCTTATAGTGTTAGAGCTGTTAAACTGCTTCTTCGAACATTTAAAGAGATTTATGTTAAAATTTCCTTAAATACCTTTATTTTAAAAAATAGTTTTCAACTTTTAAAGACTTCGAACTCCAGTGATAGGAATCCCACTTTCATTAAGTGCTTTGATTTTGAGGATCTATTTAACCAAATCAATTTAGGAGACTTATATCGTGTATTATTAGAATTATTTACAGAGTATGATATAAAATCAATTGACAAAATTTCGTTTGTAAAACTACTAAACTTCTGTCTTAAATATAAGGTGGTGTATAATGGCACTGGTTATTATAAACAGGTAAGAGGGCTTTCTCAAGGGGGAGTGTATTCTTTTTTAGCTGCAGATTTATACTTACATAAATATGAAAGTTTGTCTTCACCAAGAACGGATTTATTTTTTGGCAGATATATAGATGATATAATCTGTATAGGCTATGGTATGGAGCATCAATTGGACCTTGATTTTTATCCCTCAGGATTAACACTGAAAGATACCTCTGTATCTAGAACTTAAGTTCACTTTTTAGATCTACTTATTACTATCAATGAAAATAATAGATTTGTCTTTCAAATATGCGATAAAAGAAAACAATTTTCATTTGCTTTTGTTCAGTACTTGCAATATGACACATGTCTCAGAAAACATGTTATAAAAAATTTGATTTTAGGTGAACTCTCCAGACAGAAAGTGCTTTCAAATAGAGTTGAAGCCATTTCTGAAGGCTTAAGATCTTTTAAAAAATGTTTGGTTTTAAATGGTTTTCCAATGAACTATATAAATAGAACATTTGCAAATTTCATCTCTAGAAAGAAATCTTAAATGTTTCATATAAAGAATAATCATTGCAATTAAATACATCTAATCGCAGTTCTCAAATATAGATGGAAGCACCTGTTCATTACTCCTTTTGGATATCTGGTATTGCTTAGTTTATAAGATGTGGAAACACTTTCAAAACTGCCTTCAACTGATCATGTGCTATCTTTTTAGTTACGAGTTTGAATTTAATTTCTACATTACTGCTATTACAAGGTAATTTAACCACTTCCTATTTTATTATTAATAAAATATGTTTGCAAAAACTCGGCTAAAAATGTTTAAACATAAAAATTTCTGACACTGAATAAATTCATCTATATTTTTTTTACATTTGTGGTATTACTTGAACTGAGTTTGTTGAATTACTACTTGTAAGTTATTCAACATTGTTACTTTGATGTGAGATGTATCGACGACTTTCTATTTCTTTCTATTTCTTCTCTTTCAAACAAAAAATTTGTTTTAATCTCTGCCACATGGATGGTTATAAACAAACAGGTCTTCCTGTATAATGTCTGCATTGAATGGGGAATGTTGGATCTTTAAAACATTGTTTAACCCATGATTATTGGCTCATAACGCCAATGAATATTTGTACATTGCAGATCCAATTCTTCTTTCTTATTCAGACCAGCTACGACCCGTCTAGATTTATTGATTCTTCATGATTTTGATGATGATTCTTGATGATTGGTGTATATATATATATCACTCATAATAAATACAATTATTTTGCTGGAAAACGGAAATTTATTGAACACTTTTCCGGTTACTTTTGAGGGTGGAGGAGGGGCTCCCCGTTCTTGAAGTCACGAACCGCCACTGCTAGATTGTTAAAAAATCTAACTGAATGACTTGTCTACTCGTAACGAGAAAGGAAATTGACAAATAGTAAATAAAATACAAAACGTAAATGTATTATTTTTCAGCATATCAATACTAACAACGATAATCATAAACGTTTGGATAGTTTTGTTTTATTAAATAATATTAATTACGTATTTTAATTCAGTTGAAAATACATTACAGTTGAACTCGTTTATAGTGACATTGGTTATATCAGTCAACGGCATGCAGTGACGGAATTACTATAAAACGTTGGCTCCCTATTTTTTTTATATGTTAAACATGTTATTTATAAGGAATTTGCATACCGAATATGACATCCATACCTTTTATAGCCATGCTATTACTTTCTATAAAGGATTGATTAATCGGCTGTAGTTATTTAACAGCCCATTAAAACCATGGAAAACCAGCCTTTCGGCTCTTATTCGAACTATATTGTTCAACTAAAAAATATTTAGATGTTCAGAAATAAGTTAAGAATATAAGCAAGTATAGAAAGATGTTCTCTTAGTACGATTTAAGAATTACTTGGAACGTCTATTTGTTATGATTACAGAATTTGCGTGTTCCCATTTATTGTTGTCATGAATGATTTCCGCTGTACATATATGTGTTCTAAAAAGCAAGGGTAATAATTTAACATACATGTGTCATATAAATGAAAAAGTTATAAAGTTGGAAATAACTTAGTTAATACACGTTTCTTTTTACAGTTTGAATGATATTTAACATATAAATAGAATACCCACAGCTTCAGATCAACATTTTAAAAGAAAATCAACATTATGATGACGTATATAAAATAATTTGAATGTCATATATATATTGTATTTACTAACGATAGTAGGGAAAGCGTATTGTGTTATACTTTCTAAAGCAACTAAACGTAAATACCGAAAGAGAAAATATACTTAAAAAATATGTCTTTTGTTTTGGGATAAAAACTACAAGGAATAAATTTATATACAAAATGTTAAACATTGATTAAATAACAAATTAAATATATCATCCTCTTGTTTTTGCTAATTATAAATAATTAATTGATATCTTGTGATAAATCCCGATCTCACATTTTTTCTACAAGCCAGTTATGGCAGGTCAGTAATAAACCGAGTTCAAAGGTCACTCCTCTCAGACTTCATTTTAAAGAATGTGTGCGATTCTGTTAGAAGTTTCGTTACTTTGTCTCTATTCCATGAAGTGTATGTATTCTAGTACTCAGATAGTGAAGATCGTCCTAAAGATGTCCTGAGGATGTCCAGAACTTCCTCAGGACGTCTCAAGAAGGAAATTCTCCTATTTGGGTATTACTAATTTGCAGTCTATAACTGGCAATTCATTACACACTTCCTATAATGTCATCGTTACTTTACATAAACATTTCTCTAAGGTAAATTTCGAAAGTTTTCGCCTATTTTCGCAGCTTAATTTAAATATTACATCAACAAAAGAAATCATTAATTTGTTTGCCATGTTCTATTTAAATTCAGCTTTACCATGTTCTCCTTGATTCGTTTTGACGAACCATGGCCGGGATTTATAAATGAGATCTCTGCTATAATATGCTAGACTTTAATTGCAATTAATTTAAGAACGTAGATTTCAGGGAATTTTCCTTTGACCATTCATGCACATATTTTTCGTGGAGGAATAGCGTTATATGTTTTTCTTTTGATCATAAACAAACATACTGTATACATATCAATCCATTAAATGTTCGTGCGTTTGGGTTTGTTGAAATCTTATAGCATTTGGGAATAAATTTCAGTAAAATTATTTTAGAACGAAATCTATTCAACTGAATAGAAATCTTAGTATTGATAAAATTTTTTTAGCCTTTTTTTTATTTGGGAAATATGCACTAAATAAAAAGCACTATAGAATGTAGTGTAAAGTGATATCTATATTTTATTTACAGTGAAAAATTTATTTAAAAGTGAAAACTTTCAAGGAAATATTACTAGATGCACTAAACATAATAAATGTTCTAATATAAAAAAAATGTTAGCAGAAGCTATCCCAGATTTATTATAGCATATTTTTCTTTTTTTACTTAAAACAGATTCAGTATTATATTTTACAGCTATCATATTTATCATATTTACGGATATTATATTTTATTGATAGTAAAATAATACAGATAATTACAGATTAATATTTTGAAAGCTCAGCAAACCGGTCATTGAAATTCGAACACCCCACTACTGCATACTCGTATATCGACTGTATACTATTTTGTTGTTGTCTCAAATTTATTTTATTTATGAAGAGTTGAATCACACAAAAGCTCTTCCGTTGTCAGCTCCTTTTTCTTTTAATTCTGTCGCGAAACCTACGACTTGACGGTACTGAAAGTGACAAAACGGTACACTGACTGACTCAATGAGCAATTTTGCCTATATCATACAGTATAGTATAATATAATGCAATTCAATACAGTATAGTACAATATAATTCAATACAATATAATATAGCACAACATAATATAATACAATATAATATAATACAATACAATATGCATAATACAATTTAATACAATATAATACATCATGTATAATACAATATATTACGATATAATATAATGTAATATAATAATATTTCTACACAATCGGATAGGTATAACTGTAATTAATAAAGCTAACAAACCGCATGCATTATAGATATAGCAATTCCGAACACAAACAAAATACAGACCACATATACAACAGAAATCACCAAATAACAAGACCTCAAATACGAAATCAAAGACCTGCGGCATATGGAAAGGGTCCGCATTGCATCTATAATTCAATCATCCAGTTACCTCACCCGTAGTTCTATTCAGGGCTAATAACAACCACACTGCACAAAAGTCTGAAAATACATGAGTTTGACCCCCTACACCTACAGCATTGAGCTACAGAAGGCCACAATTTTAAACACATGTCAAACAGTCAAGAAGATCCTAGACACAAAGCCTGAATAACTTACAAAATTAAGTCTTGATTGCTTACCCTCCCGTCTTAAGACCATACCGTCAAGAGGGAGAACATATGAACATATATAATAATAACAATGATCATTAACTTACGATCTCAAGTCCTTGGGAAGAACTTGATGTTAGAGAATAACCACAGTCGTAAAAATTAAGGGTGATTGTGCATAGATAATAATTATTAATAATTAATAAATATGGTATTATATAATAATCAATTATTTAAATATTTTAATTGCTAATGTAATAATAAATTTTTACTATGCAATAGTACTTAATGCAAAGCATTCAGCATGTTGTAAGCGAGTGGTTGAATGATTCAACAACTGATATATTATTCCATAAATTTCATCGAATGCATTAACAAAAATTGCTCATCATAAATAAAGTTGCGCAATATAGCTGAATTAAACTAATTATAACCAATATTATTAATTATCAATACTAAACAGCACAACTCTTCATAATTAAATTGTCTCCTATGGAAAATTTCTATTTTTCATTAGATGAAGAAAAATTATCATTTGATGTTTAATGATAATTTGAAAAATAATTTCCCTCTACTGAATAAACCCACAGCTGGCGAACGAATGACTCACGTATACTGCTTTTTATTTTCATTTTTGAAATAAAATTACATTTCATTAACCGCTCTTAATATCTCCCGAAAATCAAAACACCACAACTTGGAAAGAACGAGCTTCGAAAGTAAAAATGTAATAGCTTGGAATTCACTTTATACCCTAATTTGGAACCCCCCCTCTATAGCCTTAAACTATCTGTCGATCAATCTTTCTACCCAAAAATATAAACAAGCAATATCTACTTCAACTTATTTATATAAAATCTATTTATTTTAGTTTTTAAAAACACAAAGGTGTATCTTAATTAAAATGACGTATAGAAACTAAGTATGTCGATTTTCATCGATATCAACAGAAATATAATATTTGGGTTAATGCTATATGTTTGAAATGACGATTCAGTAGATGTGACGGTAAGGGGATCGTTATCGATAAATATTTCACCAAAGGCGAACTTAAGCCAGTATATGTCAAACAGTAGCTTGGAAATGGCAGAGTATTAGCGCCATCTAGAAAATATGACAGCCATCCATTCCTGCTTACTTGGTTTTTAAAGGTGGAGTACATGTTTTTAGAAATATTCTCAGAAGTAATACTGAGATTTCGCTGGGAAACATCCTGTTCTAAGGTATTAAAAATCATATGGTCGATTGTATTGACAGGTGATTGGTTTGTTTTGTAATACCTTAACTGTACTCGTAGGAATGGGTAGTCGTTACGTCACCTGGACGTATGAGTATTTCGGAAAGTGATAAAATATCATTATTCTTATATTTGCAACCATTTTATACTACGCATTTAACTACATAAACTTAGACGTTTGACTACAAATGTATAGGTAAACATTTAATTACACAAGATAAATGACTAGTTTACTCCATAGATATAAGTAAACATTTAGTTAAACATAGTGTATAAATAAGTAGAAATTAATATATACCAATTAAATGCTGAGAAAATGAAGTCGGGCGAAATGTACTCTTGCTCTTTATACAAAGGTTAAACTAAAAATAGTTGCCTGTTAATTAAACACTTATATTTAAAAAACTGTGAATTTTCATGTTATTTCCAAGTAGTCGTTTTGCAGAATTTGCTACATTTCATCGTCATTTCATCGAATTTTTCCGTTTACTAAATATTTAATAATTGTTAAAAAATGATTAGTAAAAGCGCAATGAGCTTCCCAATGTCTATAAAAATTGTAGTAAATAAGCATGAAACTTATTATTTGTAGCATTTATGTTAAATATATTTATGGATTCAAAGGATTTAAGTAAGTTTTTCTCTATAAAACTAATTAGTTCCATATAACTTTGGCCAATTCTAACACTGTAAAGCGTGGTTCTCTAGAAGGATGGAATACATTTTACTTATTCGTTATCGCTTAACTACATTTTTAAAACTCCTAATTCATTATCCAAATATGTTTACCGAGTGTACATACACTCAAAATTTCAGAATTACATTATGTGCTAATATTTTAATTTAAAGAAAAATAATTTTAAAGTACAGTTATATATAAATTGTAAAATACATAATAAAAGTAATGAAAAATCTATTGCAAATGTTTGTTCTTTCATTTCACACCGAAAGGTCAATATAAACCGGAATAAGAGGTCTAGCAACTGATATTTAATACAAAAAGTGCATCACAGAACAAGGGAAAAGCATAGGAAAATAGTTTGAAAAAAACAACGGTGGGACACTGAGTGACCTGAAAAAATTAGAGGAGAAATTAATGTGAGAATAAAAAGGTGAAATTTAGATGCTCTATTTAGACTTTTGTGGACTTTTCAAATGAAACAAAATTGTAAAATTTCTTGAAAGTGCTCATTTGTATAAAGGGGCCTTCATATGGTAAATATTATATTGTCTGGTATTAAATGGAGAATTGATTCAACAAGGTTAGTTTAACCTACATTTAACATCGAAATATTTCATCTACAAATTTCTATGCGACCCCAAAAAAATAATTTTCTACAAGATAAAATGTGTTAGCTATTGTTGTGCATTGTAGACCGTTGGAAATAATATCAAAGGAAAAAAAATAACACGATTAAATGACACGTATATATAAAGATTGAATTCAAAAGAAACAAAGTTTTTTTATCGTAGAAAAAAACTTTCCAAAATATCGCATTTTCATGATGCACAGTTTTGTAGAGAAACATTGAAAGTTGTACCATAGCTGTCCATAGTACGTTAGCAAAACGGCTATGACAAATCCGGTTTAAGGATTTGCGGACCCCAATGTAGTATGTATCGTACGAACAGTCACAGAAAATGTCCCCCCCCCCCCCACATGAATAACGACAGGTTTGGATATTTCAGTAGGGAAATACCTTCCATGGAATGTGCTATAATGTACGTTTTGCATCTCTTTGGCATGCTTTCTCCTATGCAATTGAAGAGAGTTGTGGAGGATATGAATTTCAATCGTTCTTCAAGGCAATTTTAAGACCCTGTAGATTTCAAAGAGGAAGGTTTCTTTGCGCCACACGTCTACCGAGAGCATTCCAGGTATGTTCTATGGGATTTGAGTCTGGAGAGTAAGCAGGCCGTGCCATAAGCTCAATAATTTCACTTTCCTCTCAGATACTCGAACTGCTATGCGTGGATGAGGATTGCGCTTCATGGATGAAAATACTGGACCCATTGCAGTGGCGTAGTAAAGGAGGCTCAGAGGCTCAATTCCACTATAGGTTATCAAATCACATCCTCTATAAATCTGTATCATATAATCTTCTTTAAAACCAAATGAATTTTGAACTGCTACGCTACAGACTCATTGCTCCACGGAGAAGACGAATATGGCCCAGAAGAATCTCGGTACAATAATGTACTGCCGTAATGAAACATCTGGCAAAGATGGTTTTGACACCCACGTACTTAAGCTCAAACTATGGCTATGCGGAAAAAAAAGAGACACTGCCCTGGCCAAGTGTCGAACAGGAGACGCTCCATTTTAACCAGGAGTACCTTAACCATTCGGCCACCATGGTACAGGAAAGATACTTTCTTTCTTCGTATATGAGGTTTCATAAGATATTATTACCCTTCTCAGGGTTAACACAATTTGCCAAATGGTCGACACACAAAGCCACTGGGCATGCGTTTTGTATTATTTTTGTGGAGAATTGAGATGGGTAACGTTTTTGACACCCTGAGAAGAATCATGGATGCTCTAAAAGGACTCTGTGGCTTTGTGTCTTGATAATCTTCCAATTGTATTAATCATGAGAGAAGTAATAGTATCTTATAAAATTTGTAATAGTAATCTTGTACAGTAATATATTTTAGCGCAAATCGAAAACTTTTTATTTCAATATGTGGAACAGATTTATTTCGAAATTCTTGATCATCTAATCAAATGTAAGGAAGTTGGCGAAATTTGCAGTTCCGCAAACGTAGAATGAAACGTGGAGATCAATTCATAAACAACGTCTTTAAATGTGAAAAATGTAAAACAAATCACTTTTTGTCAAGCTCCATGCAATTTGTAGACTGAAACTATCGCACTTGATTCCCAGTGTTCAGAAGAAAAACTCATAGCCATTAATTCCTATGCGATTTGGCCCCATTCCATAGCTTCTTCATTATTTATTTTATCCCAATTTGTTCTTCGTTTCCCATGGCACTTCCTGCCCTTATATCCAACTATTTCCTCGCTAACACGTGAAGGCACAAAGAATTAATTCCTTACGTTTTCCTCTTCGTCTTCGAAAGCAACAGTGTTTTTTTGTTACTATGGGGAATAAGAAGAAGTTAGGGATATATTATGGGAGCCCGCTTTTTCTGATTGTATGTAATATCAATACTCATTTATGAATGGGACAAAATTAAGCTACAAATACAGGGATAGCAACGCCGTATATAGCAAGTTTTATTTCTTCAATCGCGACTTCCATCTAAACAACACCCGAATTTTCTCTCAACAGGATTTCCAGTTTTATGTAATCATTACAGTATCTAATTTATATGGCCACTAGGTTAGATATCTACGCATGTAGTCGAACTCGTTTACCATGAGTTCCACGAGATCACAACAATTTTGATGCTATAATCGATAAATAGTTAGATAAATATAATCCGCGACGAGATTTAAAATTTTGACACATTAACCCAGTTTATTTCTTATCGAGTTCCACTATATAAATCCGTGTTTATGAAAATTGTAACACTAGAAAGGAATTATTCGATTCATCTGAAATTTAAGGGAAATGTAACTCCGAGTATGACATGCAAATGATCAGAAATTCAGCGTGAATATGCATATCTCTACTCAGCAAAGGCCCTATGAACCTTTGTGCAGGAGTATAAATAAACAGGTGTGTAAGTATCAGACATGCATTGTATCGTTGTCAGAGAGCTGCTAAATGTTTTATTGGAGTCGCTATGTGTTGCCAATGTCAGACAGCTCCATACAAGCAAACTATAAAGTTCGAATGGTGATGCATCATTGGCTTGCCGAAAAGAAAGGTTTTTGAGCCAATATATTGCTGCTCATGCGGAGCATAATGCAACGATAGCAATGCCAATGTGGAAGCAGTGAGTCA
>QLNU02015360.1:71112358-71127932 GCA_006491805.2 Dysdera silvatica
TGAATTTTCTTATGTCTTCTTTCATGCTTTTGCGCAGAGTTTTACAAAGTTCTATGTACTCAATCCTGGAACTGGTATTTCGATTGTCCACCTTCATATCTCTTCGCCTTTTCATGAGCTGTTTCGTCTTCTCAGATAATTTGCTATTGTGCTTTTTACAGGTTACACCACCAATTTCCCCAGCAGTTTCAACTATTGTCTTAACAATGTTTTCATTTGCTTCTGAGATATCAACTTCTTCAATAAGTCCTTCCAGTGCAGAAAAGCGATTTTTTAATTCCAACTTGAATGCCTCGGTATTTACTTTCAGTTTCATTAGATCCACCCTCTTACTTACTTGTTTCCTAATGAGCTTCTGTCGTTCTAATTTAGTATTTAAGTGCACTTTACATCTCACCATTCGATGATCACTTCCAGTATTAAATCTGTTCAGTACACTGCAATCTTCAATAATTGATTTCTTGTTTGCCAGGATATAGTCAATTTCACTAGTTCCCCCATTTGGGTGTTTCCATGTCCATTTTCTTTGCGGTTTCTTCACAGGTACAGGAGCTCTCAACTAGAAGTGAAGAAGTTGGACTCAAGATGAACCTACAAAAAACTAAGATCATGTTCAATAATTTTGTAGAGGAAACAAAAATACAAGTTGACAACATTGAGCTAGAAATTGCTGATTCATATATTTACCTTGGCCAGCTGATTTCAATGGATGGCAACATTATGAAAGAACTCAACAGACGTATTAAACTTGGCTGGAGTGCATTTGGAAGAAACAGTTTTATCCTGAAGGGGAAATTGCCTTTGTGTCTAAAAAGAAAGGTCTTCAACCAGTGTGTATTGCCAGTCCTCTCTTATGGATCAGAGACATGGAGTCTAACAGTTGGAGCAATACGAAAGTTACAGACAACGCAAAGGAGCATGGAGAGGTGCATGCTTGGAATAACTAGGAGAGATCGAAAAAGAAACACTCGAGTGAGAAAGCAAACAGGAGTAGGGGATATCATTGTTAAAGTAAAAAGGCTGAAATGGCGATGGGCTGGGCATATCGCAAGAAGAACCGGTCAACGACGGGAAACAGAAATTCTGAACTGGATTCCAAGAGACCACCGAAGACCTAGAAAACGTCCTCAAACTAGATGGGTGGATGAAATAAGAAAACAGGTTGGGGTGACGTGGAAACGAATGGCCCAGGATAGACTTGTGTGGAAAGCATTTGGAGAGACCTTCATCCAGCAGTGGATAGATAATGGTTGAATATGATGATGATGATATATATATATAACTACTTGTAACCATTTAAAAAATTTTATAAATTACCAACGTTATGCTAAATGACTTTAAATGACGTTAATGATGATGCTAAACGACCTTACTACTAAATGACTTAATTAAGCGTCATACTAAATGAAATGTTTTTCCTGCACGAAATTATTGTCTGGGTCTTGTCAAAAAAGGGGAGGAATTATTTCAATTAAAACAATTTACATATGCCATTTTGCTTCGACATCTTTAAGACTTAATTTTCTAGAGTTTTGTCTGTTTATACTTCAATGAAATTCAATTTTGATGGAGGAAATGAAATAGACTGAATTAGTTTTACTTTACAAATACATTTCATTGAAGCAATTCAGGTGCAAAAGAAGATTTATCATCAATTTAACTGATATATAATTCAAGAAATAGTCTGTATGATGAGGTTTTGTTTATGATATACAACTTTTGTATTATTGTCAAAGTTCTGAAAGCGATATTTTTTTGTAAAATATATAGACACGCATATAAAATATAATTGAATTGAAAATATAATTAAAAGTCCATTGGAACGTTGAATTTTCTAAATTTTATAGTAAGTAACCATCCCGTAAAAAGATGCATATATCGCATATATAATGATATATGATGCATATATAAAAGAGATATATATATATATATATATATATATATATAAAATATTAATTTATATATTATTTTTATATATACAGAAGTTAGGACATTATGTCTGCAAACTATAGCACGACAAAAAGGAAATGTTTTTAGCTCTTGTACCGAAATCGAAGGTTTGAATTCTGTTGGTATCAAGCGCTTACTATTTTTATTTATCAATCCAGTGTTCGCTTCTTTGCGAATAGATCCCCATTCTTCGGGAAACTGAAGGTCTAGACGCAGCATAACTGCAGCTATCTTCGCACTATGAAACACAAATATTATAGCTACATTTATGTGATTTTGATTGTGTATCTGCATTTTAATACAAGACATAAATTTGGGAGCAGGAAGAGTTTGTCATTGATTTATGTGTGCATTCCCCAAAATGGCTTCTTAACGGTTTTCCGAAACACATCCAACTCTTCCTCTCAGGCAACTTATTGCGACCCTGGGCAATTTGACATTTTCTGTTTTCTACTGGTCTGGTACCGATTAGTGATTTGGCACTTCAGATGTGCCAAAGCATTCATTAAACGAACTAATGAATGAATTTGCCCATCTATCATGTACGAAAATATTCGTTCAATGATTTGGTTATCGAACGACACGGTTATTTGGAACCGATCGCACAGCTCTTAATTAAATATAAATCTTTTCATTTTCAATTCAAGCCCATACTGTTGAAAATAATAGACGTATACGAGTACAAAAATTAGCACTGAAATATAATACGTTCTGCCATCATCCGTTACTCATAAACACACCCTTAATTTCTTTCACTAGATATTAGAAGTTTTTATCATTTAATATTGCTTACCTTGCGTTAATAGTCGAAAATAATATTAAAAGTGAAATAATACGGTTTTTTAATTCATCTTAATGAAGCATGAAATATTCGCGTAATAATTATTATTAGTTTATAGCAGTGATTTTCAACCTTTTTCATCTCGCGATACACAAAAACTAGTTACTAAAATTCTGCGATACACCAAAATATATATATTTGTCACCGATCAGATAAAAAAAATGAAATAGATAAATAATAATAAATAAAAAATAGGTATGATTTTGATTGAGCTACAAAATATTAATAATAAGTAGTATCCCTAAGCAGCATATAATCAGCACATCTCGATCTTCTCAAATGTGCCAGCGGACAATCTGTAGGAATACCAGCTTAGTTGGTTGGCTAATTTATTTTCTTCGGAATAGTTGACCATGATTCCATTATACGCTATGTCTGTGCTGGCTGTTTCTATTTTTTTTTTAATCGAGAATCGTATGGAAACTAGGTTAGTGCTCATGACTAAATAGTAAGGTATTGCATGTTTTAAAAATTCCCGCGGCATACTAGTGTACCACGACATCCATGTGGAAAGTCGTTGCTTTAAGTCATTATTTATAGTTCAATTATACACCGAAAAAACATACAACATATCCATAAAATGCGTGGCAGGACGTATGCTTAATGAAAATTGCGAAAAGGAAGCGTTAATTTGAAATTTCCGTACCATAATCATGATTATATTTTGTTGTCTTTGTAACCAAAATATTACCTATGAATAAATTAGCAAAAATAAAAAATTTGTTTGGAGCTTTGTTTCGCAGCTTTATATTATTCATTCTGCATCTAGGATGCAACCGTGATTGCGTTTTAGAGACGTTTCACGTAAGAAGACAACCACTAATTAATCATAAAATGAGATGCTTTTTTAATATTTCATGGGATTCAAAGGGAATCCTCTCCCGCCATTGCTTCCATGGATGATTGATTACCTGATCGTCTAAAATGCCGTAGTCTTAAGTACCTCCAAAAGTTCATGCCCATCCAATTGGTAAACCCTTACTACATTCTTTGTCATAAGTACTTACCATCACTGCACTAGGCCAAGCAAATTACGCGTTCCTGCAACAAATTTTTCTTATTTCCCTAGCATTGCCAAACACTGGATGCCTAATATCGAAATGCTACACAGAATTAAAATTTGTTTCTCCAATAAGTTTCTTCAAAACCGTATGTCTATTTGTTTGCTTCTACTATTGTCTGTCCATTGTTCCCTCCTTCCTAAAAGAGCTGTTATTTAATTCCCAGTATCCTGGACTTGAAATTCGGTTCACGTACCCTCCCCCACCATACGTTATGCGGCGTTTTTGCCCACAGATGCTCCACTGGTGTTGCACTAGTGTTCTTCGGAAGACTCGAATCGATTTCTCAATACATGTCTGCGTACCATTCGTTCCTATCTTACAAAGATTTTCGGTATTCTCTGCATTTCGATTTTTTGCCGAATAAAACTTCTTTATGTAAATTTATCTGGCACATTTCTACGGAGATCCGGGCCCCAAATTTAAATATTTTGCAATTTTCGCCAATATTTTGCACTGTTCTTCCAAGTCAACAATTAAATTTTGTTTCGCAGTCGAAAAGTCGCATTTTCAATCCAAGTTTCCCCTCTTTTGCGCGAATAAAAACCAGCGTTCCTTATACGCATACAAAATTATGTCAGAAGTTAAAGAAACAAAAATAAAACGATGCTCAAAAAGAATATCTAGGTATTTTCTGTACATCTTTTGATATCCCACTCTTACGCAATACAGTACATTTAATTTTTCTTCAGCAATTTAGTTACAATAAGTAGTTACCAAAACATTTTTTAATTTTATATATATATAAAATTAAAACAATATATATTATATCTAATATTGTTGAAAGCAACATTTAAATGTTCCCTGTTCTTCAAAATTAACCGTAAATTAGATATATGGTAAGTTCATGCTTATAGTTATTTGCAGTTCGATTTTTTAAATTCAACGAAACATCGACTTCTTACGTTATTCCATTTCAGTAACGTATCAGAAAAACCTCGCTTTACAAAACCATTGGATTAATTATTCGCATAAAGCATGAAATACAACGAACATGTAATGTGGCGTTTATGTCTTCTTCTTCTATTGCTTTAAATATCAATCCACTTCTTATTATATTTTTTATACCGATTAACGTTTGAGAAAGTATGTTTCACGATACTGAAATTCTTAAATTGCTCATCCATTAATTATCTGCTTCTATCGATATTATAGCGCAAAAAGGTAAATACAAAGATGTTTTACTGAAAATAAGCTTATCGATGTCGTTTTGGCCACCTGACGCGTTATACAAAATAACGGCTTAACAACTTCAGAATAACCATCTCGAAAATTTATTCGCTTGTTTGTTTAATAAAATTGGGGCAAATTTATCATAGTCGGGATTATACAAAAAAAAATCGAAGTTCCCGTGAACCGTGTTGCAGAGTTGGATTAGGAAGGACAACATATTACTAATTCTATTATTTTATGTTTTCGTTATTTTTATTCCGTAACTTTTCTTTATTAAAATATCTAGCTGTCTTTAAACCCGCCTTAAGGGACACCATATTTTAAATATACAAATAAAATATGAAGTAAGTCATATGACTCAAATTTATATTTTAATATACAACTAAAATACATTCTTTTTCTTACCCCGTAGTGGTATATATATATATACATATAATTTTGTGGCTGGGATGCGAAGAAGCCATCAACTGCACGGTGAACCTCCGTATTTTGGGTGAGCTGTTTTCCAGACAGAAAGCGATCCAAGTGACGAAACAGATGATAATCTATAGAAGACAAGTCAGGGGAGTAGTGGGAGACGAGGCAATGATTCATAGCCAAACACACGCAGTGCCAGCATTGTCCGTTTTGCGACATGAGGACGGGCATTATATTGCAAGAGGAGAACGCCATGCGTATTTACCAAAGCTGGTTGTTTCACCATCAATTTCCAATGCATCTGTTGTAATTCATCACAATAACCTTCTGAAGTGATGGTTTGTCCATTTGGCAGGAAACTGCCATGAATCATTCCAGCTGTAGACCACCATATAAGAAGCATAAACTTCCTGGGATGTAAGGGTGGCTTGGGATTACATCCAGGAGGGACGACAATTGTAGTGTAGTGGACACCTAGCTCGGCCGCTCTCTCACGATATGTTTTCCGCAGTTCAGCTACAACCACACTTAGCAGAACATTGTCAGAAACTTCAACTTCTCGGTGACCACGTGGTTCATGTCTCAGGCTCATATCTCCACTTCGAAACTTAGCAAATTATCGCCGAATCTTTCGTTCATGGGCTGTATTATCCCCGACTGCTTTGTTAATGTTTTGAGCAGCAGAATGTCCCAGCTTAAATTCATAAAAGAAAGTGACTTCCAAATCTGAGTTTTCCATGTCAAATTTAGAAGCACCTTACCGCCAAAGAAATTCAAACTCGAACTTGTTCTTCACCCGTGTGATAGCTATCTATAGTACTTCTGTGACGTAAGATGCAGGAAGCTTGTACGTAAATTCTTTTAACTGTATGGGGCTCAGTCCCAAACCTATTTCTTATCGGACATTTCATTCGCACCAACCTAATATCTCCTATGATCTTCTCCAGTTTTTCTTCTAATTCCTGATATCTTGCTTCCAATGCGCAAGAAAAAAAAAAATATATTGCAAAGTTTAATATGATTTCCCTTCCTTCCTCCCATTTATTTAACCATAACTTTTCTTCTGTGCTTTTTTGCGGGAAATAATTCTTTTCTAAACTAGTCCAATAAAAAGTTGGGAGGGTTGCAGTGTTCCCTTTTCTTCTTTTAAAATAACCAAGTTCCGTATTAAAATATGCAGATCGAATTGATCCCATCTCCCTTTTTTCAGAACAACGGCAAAGCTAAAAGATTTTTAAACTGTTTCTTTAAGTTTAAAATTCCAAAGTTGTTTGTTTTCCCCTCTCACTCCCCAAGTTGAAGGGAGAATTGTTTTTGTTTGTTCTTTTAGTTAGGTCGAATTGTTTTTACGATGGGAATGGCAGTCTGTTTAAAGATATTTGTTTTGGGTTGGGACGGCGATGATTGAAGCCACAGAATTTCTCTTCTAGTCGTAGCCTTCTTTCAATGCTTTTAAGTTTTCCATTTGATAAATTTAAGATGTTTGCCTCTTGGTTTCTTGATCATCAACCCATAATGAATGAACCCCAAATTAACTTCTGGTTCCTTTCAGTTTGTAATGGTATGCCCAAACAGCGAATAATTTTACATGCAATTTGTTTTAAAAGACTAAAGGTTAAACACTAGTAGATCAGCAAAGGAAAAGGTAGTTGAAGCTTTCGTATGCGCCAGCAACAGCCCTTCATCAGGAGATTTATTATTGTATGGTTACTGTATTAATTAATGCAGTTGTAGTAAATGACTATTTATGTAATTATTATATTAATTAATAGGTATCATAGATCGTATTGTCATTACATATATTTCAATTGTCATAATGAAATGCAAGATTGTAATAATTGTGGTCAGTTTGATTTTGCCTCTTCATTTTTCCTTTAACAGATTCTTTCATTATGGATATGACAATTATCTTATTTTTGCCCTAAAGTGTGATTAATTTTATTTTAAAAGAGAATAACCCTCTTCCCGGAAGTAATTTGATTATTTTTTCCACATTTTTCCACATGAGCTTTGGTTATAATTTTAAATCCCATTTTGTGTTACTAATTTCTTTAATTTTCAATTTAATATCTCATTTAGTATCCGGAAACAGTTATTTTAGTAGCTAGTTCTTAGCTATTAATACTGATAAATTGTTTACCGTTTTATTTAATTAAATAGATATTATTATTATAAATTTCACAAAATTACTCCCGTTTTGGTTTTTTGTCTTTATGTTACCAATAGTGATAAATTATATATTGATTTTTGCTACTTATAGTAATAAATTTCTTATCGTCTTTTGATATTAAGAGTAGTACGTTGTTTATTGACGTTCTTTCAAATGGTAATATTCCATCTTCTGTGTCATCACCTGATCACATAATTATCTATAACAGAAAGTCATCAGAACCTTATTTTTTTTCCCAACGTGTAATTGTCCATTCATGCTTACAACTAGTAAGGTTTAAATTCTTTCCAGACGAATTTTTATTTAATCCCGGATATATAAATTACGCTTTATGAACAAAAGTTTGTTAAAATTAAATGATTTGCGCAATAAAGTCTCATAAAGACGAAAATTTCTGTTCACAAATTCCTATGTGAAAGAAATTTGCCTTCACTTAAATTTTGTTTTCTAATGATGAAAATAAATAGCTGATGACAGTTTCTTGGAATTTATATAAGAAATTATAGTGGGTTAATTAATGACAAATTTTTGTTCGAAAAATATTTAATTACCACACTAAAGTATATTAATATAGTGTGTGTGTGTGTTTGTCTCAAAATAAAAGATAAAATAATAATTGTAGGTGTATGTACGAAATACTTTGAATTTTGCATTTATTTAGAAAATGAACTAGCTTTCAGAAAATGAACTAGCCATATGCCCATTTTCCAGGAATGTAAAATAAAACTTTGAAGCCTAAAATGAATTTATAAACGGCATTTAGAAAAAAAATATATGTATAAATTTTCATTCTCCCAAAATCGTGGAGATTTTAAATCCATATGAAGTTATAAGAAAATCTATTAACTAAACACAATAGAAAATTTGCTTATCTTAAACCGTTTAGGGGCTGCGTAGTTTATAGTTTAAATTGGTAGTGGAAATGGCACGTGCGAAAATAATCCGTTTGAGCGAAGCCGGCCAAATCTGTAACCAAAGCTCTGAAGGGCTAAGTGTAAAAGCAATTGCAAATACACTACGTAGATCTGTGTTTGGAATTTATAAAACCTTGCGAAAAGGTGGAGGTTTAAAAGGTTCTGGCAAAATTCTGGGAGACCGAAACATTCGGTGACACGGATTACATCAGCATATAGCAATTAGTGACGATAAATTTGTTGTCAGTTCACAAAATTCAAAGATATTCCGGACTTAACATTTTTAAGTACACTGTGTATAAAAAACTTTCGACTCTGCAAAACTCTGCTTTTAACCAAAAGCCATCGAGTTGCAACATAAAATTGAGTCAGAAAATACAGGAAATAAGTCGCTGAACGGATTACAGCTCAGTTTTCTAAAACAGCTCAGTTTTCAAAAAAGGTTTAATTGAGAAGGACATGTTAGTTCTAAGCATTTCTGTGTCTATGTTACGGTTTCCTTCATGAGTTCAGAGAAATATTTAGCAGAAATTAACGAAGATGATCGATACTTGCCTGAGCCTCTGTTGTTTTCGATGATATCTCTCAAATTGCATTTATTTCGGGTAAAATTAACGAGAAAGACAATCAGAGAATAACCTAACAATATTATTTGCCAGTAACACACATTCTGTCAAACCAGAATGGTAGTTTCAAGAAAATGAAAAATTCATTCGTACCGTTTAATCGACGGCATGATGGTTAGAACAAAATTATATGCAAGTTATGGAATGGCAAGCTAAACAAATATCGGATTGAGAATGCTTAAAGTGAAAATTAGCCAGAAAAGTACATGAAGAAGACTAACAATTACAAAGTAGTTTGTAATTTAAAGATACGGATCCTGGAATGCTAAAGTAATTTGTATGCATAGAACTTCCATAAATGAATTTGGAAATACAGAATCGTAATTTTAAACTTACAACACGAAACGTACAAATAACAAAATATTAAAATCTATATTTTTTCCATGACCTACATAAATGTATAATTGCCTATGATTTGGGGAAAGCATAGGTAGTAATTTACAGTTGTTGTTTTTTGTATAAATACTAAATTCTGGATCAACGAAGTTTACCCTACTACATGTTTTATATCTTTACACATTGAAAGGTACTGCGAATTCGTTTTTTAGAATTATTAATTTTTTTAATTTTTAAGCAAGGAATAAAAAATTGTTTACAGTTTTATGATACAGTGCAACTCACACTTTTCTTAAATGGTTGGTTGGTTATACCATAGGAGAGGGAGAATTTTCACTGTATTTTTAAACCTCGAAACACGCCTTTGTACTGTATTATAATCTTGAATAGCATTACCTAATGCACCGACTAAAATATAAATAAAATCTTCACATTCAGTAGAGGTATGTTTGGTTCAAGACCGTAGCAATTAAAAAGTATGGGGTGTTCAAGTAGCTGTAGAAAAATGCAATCATTCGGCGTTGAGAAAAACAATGTAGTTTTTTATTCAATAGGGGCTTGAGCCCCTTGGACGCCCCTTTTGCTACGCCACTGGTTTAGTTGACATTAACTAACGAAAGTCACTTCTTTCGCAAAAATTTGCCGTAGTATATGTTCCTCGCAGATTGCGTTTGAAGAACAAATGGGAAAACAAAACACAGTCTGAAGCAGTGCAGTGTAAAAACGTTCACCAAGTATCACAATATCAGCTGCGATGAATTTTTATATTATTTATATTTTTATGCTACTCCGTTTTTACATATATACAGTACATATGTTCCAAGAGATACAACAAACAGTATGCCAAATAGCAGAGCAGAATTAGCAGGTATGGTGAAAACCAAATTAAGGATGTTATCTCTATGCAAGTAAAATTACTTTATATGTCCAATTCAATACCTTGAAAATTGATTTTCATATTTAATCATTGTACCAAAAGTTAAATTCTAGCTTCAAGTGAAAATGCGCCAATTTTGATTTTGCTGTTGGGTAACTAATCACAGCTGACGATTTCAAAAAAACATGTGAAGGCCACATACCGTAGGAAGTGACAGTTTTTTTTTGTTTGCGCGCAGGACTCTGGGTAGTTCTGACTAATTATATATGTACATTTCACCTGTCTTTAATGAGATAAAAATTCAAAACTTTTACAAAGCTTGGATCAAGCGCTTCTTAACTGTACTTATAAATTTGCTTAAATATTCCTTACCAAAATTTCTTGCGAATTTTAAAACAAAAATGCAGTATTCACAACTGAACTGTCAGAGGGGAAAAACTCATCTCTCATATTATTCAAGACTGGAGGCGAATCGTTAACGTATTTAAATTTGTTAGAATGAAAAATTTCTTCTTCGCTAATAAAATCTAAGTTTTCTTTTATCCTCCGATTTTAACTAAGTTTACACATAAAGGAAATCATGGTTCTAAGCTGCAAATTTGTTTATTTTAGCCTTGGTTGCATTTTATCTTTTAATCATTTTTTTTCAACGTGAAATAAAAATTTTATTACCTAGCAGAAAAATCTTGTCGAATACTCGCTTCAATTTCTCCCGAGACTGTAGATAAAAGAAAATCAATGGCAGAGACCTTCTTAAAAAAAAAAGCTCTAATTACTTGGAATTCTAGTAATAGATGAGAAAAATTAATTATTTACGTTAACAAAATATCCTTTATACGGCTGTTGTTTTTGTTTGCATGGAAGAAAATCCCGTTTGAACATTTTTACAGAATCTGCTTCCCCATATTTTCTTAATAAAATCATCGCAAGTTTAATTAAACGAATTTCCTGAGGAAATTTACAATTATTTTTTTAAATTTTGAACTTGTGAAAACGATTTGAAACTGTGATGAGAAAGATGCGGAAGGGGAACACATGCTCCTCGAGAAGCACCCTTTGAATTTTTGAATTAAATATGCTGTAAAATTTTCATTCCAACCCATACTACCTGAGCCACTACTTTAGAACGGACAAAATTGTCCCAAATAAAAAAAATAAAAGGCTGTAAAAATTAAATAAATTTATTTTTCCGTCTCCTAATTTAAAGCCAATAATATCCGGAAACAACCGTTCCCCATAAAGGTAAGAACTTATTTAACATAGAACAACTCTAAAAGGAATTTTAGGGAGAAAATTGATTTTCTTGGTGGAAATACATCCGTAATAACAAAGAAAAAAAGCGGCATTCTGTTATTTTAACTAAAGGAGAGCTTAACATCAAGCTCTGTCTTTGCTCTCTCTTAAACTTTGAACATTTTCAAAATTCATATAATCTTATGTAAAAACCTGTAATTAAAAA
Source organism: Dysdera silvatica (assembly GCA_006491805.2). Taxonomy (NCBI): domain Eukaryota; kingdom Metazoa; phylum Arthropoda; class Arachnida; order Araneae; family Dysderidae; genus Dysdera; species Dysdera silvatica. The sequence continues at coordinate 71,124,183 of QLNU02015360.1, forward strand.
ATTTACCCATCTTTAAATTATACTGGTTGAATAAATTATTTCCTATTCCTAAAAGAATTTTTGTGTACATTTTTTTAACTATGTCATATTACGTAAATAATATATATTCATAAGTTTAATTTATAATGCATTGTGGTTCAGAAATCGTCAAATTGTTCGCAAAGAACGGTTCTAGGACTTGAAATTATAAGCAAATTAATCTTACCTTGTTAGAATATAAGAAATGCCCCTTATACAGAAAAAACGGAAACAATCAAATATATTTGTCAAAAAAATCCCCCGAACTAAATTAAAATTACACCAAAATAAGCCTTCTTCTTAACTATTTCTCGGTAACATTAATATGAAAATAATCCTTGAAGCGACAAGGAAAAGATCATGGAAATATGTATTATAAAATATATCTAATGAGCTCAATAAGTGATCTCCTTCATTTATTCAGACATAGTGATTGTAATAGTCGTATTCTAAAACGTTGGTATTGTGAAATAGACGAGCGTTATTTTATTTCTGTTTCTCATGGAAGCTGGAAATTGATACCAATCGTTTACTCCTGCAGTGGGGCGTTTTACACATGTTAAAGATATTCACAGTGGAGTTGCGCGAGGAAAGAGAGAATTGCATGAAAGAGTTGACTTATTGCAGTGAGTCACATTTACAAATGATTCACACAAAAGGGTTACGACTCGGTGACACCCACTAAATCTTTCTAGGCATAGCTTTATATATCTAGCAAATTTTGACTTTATCTCATGAAAATAGATATTTGGCTGAATATTAGTGGTGTTACAGTTATACGAATTGTGTTAATAAATGTTCATTCATATACGTATTATTTAACTATATATATTATTAAAGCTATTTTTGCTAAGTTTTGTACACACAATTGAGAGAAACCTTTTACAATTCTAAACATATTTGAAGCATTTATAAATATTAATTTGAAAAATTTGCAGCCCAATCTTTATTTTTGATTTTGAAACTAAAAATGTGAATTTGCTTTAAATCCGGATTTAGGGAATATATAAAAACATGGTTCAATAGACTTCATTGATAAGTACGAGTAATATTTACACATGCAAAATTCAGAAAACATCTTTTTAAATAAAAATTTATGCAATAACCACCATTCCTTATTATCATTTTAGTTAACCTGGAATCTAATTATGTGAAAAACATTTTTATATCAGTTAAGGGTTAAAATGTAAATGAATTTTATTGGATTCTTTTTAAATAGACTCTTTAGTCATTTGCAGCGTTTTCGTCATTTTAAGGTTATAAATCTTAAAATATCTTCTAATTCAACTCAATTACCACTGACAAGAATCATTGAAAATAAGATTTGAAGAAGCATTATACACCTATAACAAAAAAATCGATGCACCAAGAAGGAGTTGTCCGATTGTAATGAAATTTCGTATGCAAAGACATTTTGACCGAACATGCAAATGATTAAAATTTGGTGTCCAATGAATGAATAGCGGGAACTCCAGCGCATCGGAACTGCGCATTCAGCAGGTGTATATAAGGAGCGATTCTCAATATGTGGTCAAAATTTCTGTTGCATTTTGACTGCGGATATCTTACGTCGACTGTAACAATGCCTCGCCGAAAGATTCGTGCTCATTACGAGCATATGTCAGAGTTTGAAAGAGGTCGTGCTATCGGATTGAAAGAGGCTGGTTGGACGAATCGAAGAATCGCTGGACATGTGGGTCGAAGCGATGCGGCGATTGGACGGTGCTGGCAAGAGTGGATCCACAACGGCAGATGTCAGCGTCGGGACGGCAGCGGTCGACCTAGGGCCACAACAGAACGGGAAGACAGAGCGATTGTCAGAGCAGCTGTCACAGCACCGGATTCGTCGTTATCAACTATCCAACGTGTGGCCCGCACACATGTGTCCAACATGACCCTCTGCAGACGACTGAGAGAGCGGAATTTACGCTCGCGCCGACCGTTACGCCGCTTACCTCTCACGCCTTTACACCGTCAAGTCCGATTACAGTGGTGCCGGGCTCGATCAACTTGGAACTGCGCTGACTGGGGACGTATAGTCTTTAGTGACGAGTCCCGTTTCCAACTGTGTCCTGACGACAACCGCAGACGTGTCTGGAGACGTCCAGGGCAGCGTGGGGATCCTGCCCTTACTATCGCACGCCACACATGCCCACAACAGGGCGTTATGGTCTGGGGTGCCATCTCCTTTGATAGCCGGACCCCTTTGGTGGTCATTTCTGGCACACTTACAGCACAGCGGTACGTAGACGACATTCTACGACCGGTTGTGTTACCGTTCCTTTTGCGACACCCTGGACTTACGTTTCAACAAGACAATGCCCGGCCGCACACGGCACGTGTTGCTATGAATTGTCTTCAAGCTTGCCCAACACTTCCTTGGCAAGCTAGGTCTCCTGATCTCTCTCCCATAGAGCACATTTGGGACGCTATGGGAAGGCGATTGCAACCATCCCGGAATGTTGACGATTTAGCCCGACAGTTGGAGACAATTTGGCAAGAAATTCCGCAGGACACCATCCGGGATCTTTATCAGTCTATGCCACGCCGGGTGACAGCTTGCATCCAGGCCAGAGGTGGACCAACGCCTTATTGACTTCCTCCCTTTGTAACGGTCAAACTCTGCAATAAATCATTCAATTGTTCTGAAATTTTAATCGTTTCTTTTTCTATGTATGTTCTTCACATCCACCAATTTTTATCGCAATCGGACAACTCCTCCTTGGTGCGTCGATTTTTTGTTATAGAGTGTAATAAAGTCTAACGTTTACTCTACACTTTCAATACAATAGCTTGTTAACGGAACAATAGGGAAATTATAAAGGTAACTTTCGCAAGCTATTCCTTATCGAAATTTCCTAATTATAATATATTGAAAGGGGTTATTTTTGCTCTATTTATGATTTAAATATGAACTACAAATTAAAGGTGTGGAGAGTTTCCCCAAAAGAACGGATGCCGTATGTCCAACCCCCCCCTCTTAAAATAGTTTTCCTACCCATGTGGCAGGTAAAGGGTCAGCTCGTTCGTGAGTAAACCTTAAAAATAGGTTTAGCACCACGTAAAATGCATTAGTGGTTAGTAATAACTTATGAAGTGGTTTTTATTAGGTTGGATAGAGCATATAAAAGCGTTTCAAGTAGATGTTGCTTCCCGTCATCAGGAATGGGCTGTGGTAAATTTCAAATGAACGTAGAGTGCTGCCATTTCATGCTACTGTTGGATGGCTGAAGGGAAGGCTTGCCACGCCTGTCCCCCTTTTTTTAATTTCTAAGCTTTCAAACATTTTTCGCCAATAGACGGAGTTACTGCCAAGCCACCACCTGTGAAATAAAATGTTATCAGTCTGTGTTTACTTGAATTTCACACTAATCGATTTCTGTCGAAGGACAGCGACGTTTGTCAGAAATGTACCGGTACGTTCTACCCAACATCAAAAACTACGCATCATAACGGTGTTACTAACCTTAAAAGTTACTGAGCTACTCAAGGTTGAGTTTATTCACAAAAGTGTAAGCTAAAATTGGTGAGCCCTGCGGTGGCGCAGTGTGGTAACGCGTTCTCCTATTGCGCGGCTAATCCGGGTTCGACTCCCAGCAGTGCAAAAAGAACGCTTACTCAGAGATCTCATAAAAGATCGCACTGCTCACTGTAGTCCGGGGTTTGGTTCCCCAGGCCTTAAGAGGTTCGGATTCCTCGGAAAACTGTAGGTCCCGGCGCAGCATGACCACT
>QLNU02015360.1:71131830-71145347 GCA_006491805.2 Dysdera silvatica
ATACTCCTGTTCGACTTAACTTGACAGTGGAGGGACGGCTAGAGCTGACCGCATTGCAGAAAGGAAACCCTGTTTTTCAAGTATTCAAGCGCGCTTTCTTATTTTTCCCCTTACAGTCTTTGACCAAAAACCCGATTTGACAATTTCTCGGAGTGTTTTTGTTTTGTTTTTTTTTTGGACAATTCTCACAAGTAAACTTTTCCAAAGGTTTAGGCCGTTTTTAACTGAAAATTAAAACATTATTCACGGTTGTTTTTTTTTGATTAAATTCAAAATTTTAAAATGCATACTAGAGGATTTTTTTGAAAAAATTGATTTGAAGGGAAGTGGGGAGGGGGAGGGGGCCTTCCATAGATAAATTTAAACTGGAGGGAGGGGCGGACATTGAATTATGAGAATTGCTGATGGGAGTAGTCTTCTGTAAGATGCCTGCAATTGGAGTGGGGGTCATTAAAAGCAGACAATTGTGGATGGGAGGGGGGTGATAAAAATGTGTAAAATTTTACGGACGTATTTTGTGGACGAATCCTAAGTGGAAGTTGTCTCTAACTCTATAAGCTACGCCATAGAAAACGGCCCTAGGAGTTGTGTATGTGGAGAAGCGGGGGGGGGGGGTAATGGTTATTGCTTTTTTTTATGTTATCGCCCTGAAATGGGCCTTTTTGTATTTTTATAATCAAAATTATTCTATCCCGCTAAGGTTATCGTCTGAATAATCTGAAGTGTCGGAGCCGCCAATTGCAAAAATTACAGGTTCGACAATATTTTCCGTAAGGGCATCCAATTCCCACATTTGAGTTTTAGTTTTCGTCACGTGATCGACGAAATTCCTCCAAGCATGATGTGTGACTCTATCGATGCCTTCGAGTGTCAGTTTCGAAACTTGATTCTTTTTAAACGTTTGGTTTTGACCAGCAACGTAGCCCTTCACTTGACTACAAACCAATTCAATAGGATTAAGCTTACAGTGATAGGGGAGTATGCGGAGGACAGTGTGCCCACTTTCAGCAGCTATTTCGTCAATGCGATAACTTGCGTAATTCTTATGGACGTTGTTTACTAAATGTAAAAGTTCGGCCTTCAACATATCGCAACTCCATGGAATGTTTTTGGTTGTCAACCAAGCTTGAATATCGGCTTTCTGTGTAGATGTCGATGGAATAGTTTCAACAATATGCTATGATATGAGGCGTTATCGAATACAATGACGCTATTCGACTTCACGTTGGCGAGAAATTTCTTCCTAAACCAATCCACATAATATTCCCCATTCATCTTCCCATGGTAATTGCCTTTTTTCTTGCAAGCTAAACAAATATCACAACACCATCTATAAAACCTTCCTCGTTTCCAGCATGAACCAAGATATTTCTGAACCCTTTTCCGGGATATTTTAAGCCCGGTAGCGCAAAACGCCTGTTTCGACTTGGATAATGAATCGACCTGCCATCTCATTTTGGTATGGCCAAAATTTACCCAAGTTTCATCGGTATAAACGGTGGGTCGACCTGCAGAACGAAAACGTTTGATGTCTCGTAGAACAGCGATAACAACACTGAATGTCATCGGGTTCTATCAGCGCAAACTCCCGTTTTCGTTTAGTAAAACTGAAACCCAAATCTATCAGTAGACGTCTTGCTATACTAATACTGACGTTTGGCGAGTCACAATTTTCATTAATGGCAGCCATAACTTTTAGGTTTGTAGGAATTTCGTTCCTGAAAAAGAAAGCGTGAACTTTTCTCCGTACTGCCGATAATATAAATTCATCGTAAATTTTTATCCTCGTATGCGTTGCTGCTTTTAGTGGGCGTTTTTTCCCCTGAGTTGAAGACTTCACTTTATCTTCTAATTCAGCTTTCATTCTGTGTATGCTGGAAGGAGAAACCAGTTAAGCTGGAAACGATCGCTATGACATCATTGTCAGATTTTTTTGGGTAATATTGGTATATTTTGCAAAAAACATTCATAACAACCTTATCGGAACTTCCAAGTGGTTTTCCAGCCTTATGCGGTTAAATGTAAAAGAATCATTATTCGATACAGGAGCAGTAGCCATTATTACGTTCATGCGAAAATGCGAAGTCCGTAAGAAAGAACAGAGAATGAATAGTCCTCCAGTTCTGGGGTGGGGGAAGGTTTGCTGCAACATTCACTTTCTCCAAATTGTGCCAAAACATGCTTTGACCCTATTGGATATCAAAGCGATGACGTAATAAACACATCTTTCCCTAAATAAAGACGAAATGTAATATTACTGGGTACACATTATATATAAAATTCTAGATTAATTATATAAATATGTTGTTTGCATTTGACGATGAATTTAACACAAAAATGCAGTACTTAACTGACGAATTATTTTGTAAGGGCGGAAGGTTACAAGGCATAGCCTTTCCTCCACTGTCAGGTTAAGTTGAACAGGAGTATAGATCGCGATGTGACTTAAATAGGAACATGTAATGTGCATTGAGAGATATTTCTCTCATTTGAGAGTCCTTGTGAAATATGTTTTGAGAAATGAACATCACTGTTAGATTATGATGATGATGACTTCCTCTTGTAAATAAATTCATAATCCACGTATCATATCCACATTCAACCATCAAATCGTCGATAACGAATAGAGTAGGACCATGTTAATAATCTTTAAAATCTGAAGGTAATTCGTAAACAAACGTGACGTCAGCAATTTCATCGTAAAGAGTTTGATGTATCCCATAGAACCATACAACTTTAGTTGGCGTCATATTAAAAATTTCTTTTTTATGTTTAAGAAAATCACGTACAAAAGCGCTTTTTCCACTCCCCGTGGGTCCACAAATTAAAATAGTGGACGGATGGTGCAGTTTAATGGGCTCCATAACTAGAAATTATTAAGATCGATACGTTTAATCAGTTTTATAAGAAAAAATTTTTTTTTCAAAAAGTATGAAATTTTACAATTATACCATATTTATGTTCTGCAAAATTGTATACTCGCATGTCATTGGCTGAGTATTTTGCCTGAAACGTGTTTACAATAGTCTCGAGGCTTTGCCCGCGACATCTAGAATAAATATAAAAAATACAATATTGTCCGCATACCGATGAATTACTGTATTGTAGGGGCACAATATTATATTTTCTATGTATATATTTTGTAAACATTTGTAATATTTGTCCTCCATAAAAATGCGGTGAGTTTCCGTAGGAATCGAAAAATTTTGCGGATGCTTGATTTTCCACATAGATAGCCAGACAATGGCTGCCTTCCATTGATTGTGGGGCCACGTTCACAATCAGTGAAGCTGGGAAGGAGGCTATTTTTCTAGGTAACTGGTCGCTGGCGTAAACACATAAAAATGTGCGTCGAGTAAAATTTTCCTGTTGTAATATCCTATTTATTTGTGTAGTATCAATTTCAAATAGAAAAGTCACATATGATAGTCCTGGATTGCGTGATTTCAATAATGTTTTGAAATTCTGAATATACTAGAATCGATGCGGTGCTGGGTAGAGCAGTGGCGAATTTTATTTCAATTCGTAAATTAACTTGCTGCATGAGAGGCAAGTATCCTTCGTCGCATAAATCTGGCAATAAATTAAATGCATACAGCGTATATCCTTTAGAGTATCATCTCTATCGATGCGTATTATCCGGTCTTGATTCAATTTCTCGGTGCCCGCAAATAGACTGTGGTAAGAATAATGGTCAAATTTCGCTCAAAGTCGGGTTCTAACACGTTGAATGCCACGTCAGCCATCGGTGACCGACACTGAACTTTGCGTTCAGGCCGCGTCAGTCACCGGTGACTGACAGTGTAAAATATGATATCAAAACTAAAAAATTTACATCGTTTTAAGTAATTACCTAAAATTTATTCAACATTCACTTAATTTTTATGTATTACAGGATTGGATCGTTAATATATTTCAATATTTCTTTTCAAAAAATCTTAATGGATTTTATTGAAACACGGTAAACATAAAAACGGTTGTCCTTCGCAGGTATCGCAAAATGTGGCAACAAGTTTAGTCAATTTTCTGGCCATATCTCAACCAGATTGTATCGCATTTTCTTCATATCATAATTTACAATATCTTCGCATTGTAGAGCCTTTTCCAGGTTTTTTTTGGAGTTTGTGTCGTGATTTTTTAGAAGTTATTGCAAAACTACAAGATAGAATGTCTTCTTCCCAAAAACGATAAACAAGACAAAACAGACTTGGCGCATAACGATGAATGTCCATAAGCATTTCGTTCTTAACGTAAATATCTTCTACTATGATAAGAAACAATGGCCCTAATATGTTTACACACCTGCATCGAGTATGTTTCAATTTGTTAGTAGTGCATTTATTTACATTTGTTTGTTTTACTGGTTGGTTACAGTCAAAACGTGCAGAAATTTTAACAAGCAGCCCTGCTAGGAACATTTCTCGAGCACAACAAGAAAACAAAAGCCGGTGTGTACAAAGAACCAGCAAGCCTAAGAATACCATCGAGCATCTTGGCACAGAGACAGAATCTACGTCGCAGTCTTAATTTACTTAATATGTAATAAACCATATGCTGATCCACCAATCCACCAACACAGGATTGGATAAAGTGTTAATTGTCTAACGGATGGGCTTATGAGAACTCCATCCCTTATGAAGGCATAGGAGACTTTACATGTCTTAAATGCACTATGTGAAAACGTTTCTGGTAATTTTTTTCTGCCGGAAGCATGTTATGTGTACGTTATAATTTTTTACCACATAGTTTTCTATTTCAAAAACAATCTATCCACTTTGCATCGGGGTTGGGGCAAAGTGGATAATTTGACCTTTCTCCTTCAAACATTTTTGTTTTAAATTCAGTAATAAATAATGTCGTTAATGATACGTACTATGTTTCTTTGATGTCCACAGCAGTAAACAATGAAGTTTCAACCTTCATATATTTATTTATCACACTTTATTATTAAGATGAAATTAAGTGATCCGCTTTGCCTTACTTTCTCCTGCACGTAGTCACCAAAACAGAAAGAAAACTGAAGAAAAAATTTAGTACGAACGGAACGGAACGCCTACGGAGAAGCACAAATATCTAACCCTTATAACTGGATGTTTCACGGATAACAAATGCGGCAAAATAAGAAATATAAATATGTATCTATATTAAAATATTCGCCTTCTTTCTCATCATCAATGCTAATATCATGTAATCTAGATTAATGATCCCCAAATTATGGCTTGTAAACCGATTTTTGGCGAAAAGCTTCTGAAATGTGAATATTTTCTATTCGTCCGGAAATGAATAAAAAATCGTGGAACAGCGTGAATGTGAAAAGCATTAGAAAAAAGGAGGGAGATTAAGCACACATTATACTTATATTAAATGTATAATATATATGGATACGTACTTTGTTTGTCTGAATATGTTTTTTTTTTCTTTTATATTTGCATCGACGTGAGTATTACTGCAGACATCAAAAGAAACCAGCCAGCAAAACAACCGCAGCCTTCGCACACCAATCTTAAACAATAAATCATTTTTTGTAACATTATATTTAATATTATAAATAAAATTTAGAGTTATAATGAAATTTAAATTATGGATATTGATTTGAAATACCTCTCCCCTCTGTTTCCATGACAATTAAACAAGGTGGGTGGTAGAATGTCTCTAATTTCACTATGTCCGTTTGCAAAACTACATATATACATGCTTTATTTTTATTAAAATGATATTTCCTGATTACATACATGCTTAGATTATTTAAAGTTTTAGATGAAAATAATTTTTAAACAAATCTCTGAATTTCAGTAATTTTTGACAGACAAAATGATGTCTTCCTTCAAATTTGTTTGCGATTATTTTTTATAATAAATTATATGCAATAAATAATATTTACATTGAAAAAGAAACTAAAAAACGAAGAATAAAATTATCAAAGCACGAAAGTACGGCTTAATGTGCCTATAAGCATAGTATTTCACTTAAACCTGCTTCTTATTCGTGTGATTAAAGCTGTACGGTAGTATACAGGTAAAGAAATATTTGCCACTCATGCAGAAGACTAGACTAAATTGCATTGGTACGAAACGCTTTCCGGTGTTTATACCAAGCTCTGCTATGGATCTCAATTTTCCAGGTGAGAAAGAATTTTGGATACTTTGGAAAAATATAGTCCTCGGTCAGCTTGACCTTATCTGTCCCTGTATCATACAAACACATAATTAATCCAGTAACGACCAGTATTCCACTTTGTGGGACAATGATTTATAAAGAAACACAATATATGGTGCTGAGAAATTAATTTTGATTTTTGTGGTCTTAATAAAAGCAGTTAAAGAATGAATAATGTAGTTTGTCCAGCTTTTAAAAAACACTAAATTTCGGTTTTTTTTTTCTTTTTCCTTAGAAACATCTCAGACATGCAAACAGTCCGAATTTAAATATACAAGTTATAATGCGTTCGCGTAAATTACTCTCAATACACGTTACTTTTAATACTGTCTTTGAAGCTTTTATTGTCATTTCTATATATGTTACGTTCAGTGTTGTATTATTGGTTAAGGAAACCTTGACTGAATTTCAGTAAATTATCGCTCAGGATAAAAATATGAAAGTACTATTTATTGCAAAATGCCTTTCTTCACAACAATCCACGTCAAGCAAAGTTTGCTCATCAATTATTAAAACATTCCTATGCTTCAGAATTATGTTGACAAGCTCTGTTTCTTTTCATGTAGCATGTCCGACTCTAGCGAAGGATCCGAAAAATTTTGTTGTACTGGGATGGCAATAAAACTCAAGTAAACAACTTTTTTTTGAAGAACTTCGTATTCAAGAAAGCACAAGTGAGGGAACCATAATTTCAGCAAGTCACTGTATCACGGAGACGAAAATTTGCCCTGATATTGTTATATGGAAACAGGAACAAGTAATCGTATCAATCAATTTCCCTCTGTTTTTCCTTTTCATCCTATTCACTTGTTAGGCACAGGGCGATATTTTCGTCCTACTTTATTGGTATTAGGGCTTGAATGGGTGTTTCTTTGAGATCTCACGTAATCACGGTTTCCAATAACTTGTAACTGGATGGAAGATATGAATAGAGTTTAGTTTCGCGGGTGCTTTGAGAAATAGATTCAAGATACCTCTTAACTGTGCAAACAAAATCGCATAGCGGTATTCCTTGAAGAACCCATATATCAAACTTATATTAAAAATGGCACCAAAACAATGCTTTTTGCGCTAATTACAAATAAATCTAAGTCGGAATTTTCGTTTCATTACATGTTTTTAATATTATTTTAAGTTTGTACTTTATTATCCTTTCGGTAATTAGTAAAAACATGTAGGTGAAAAATTTGTGTTCTAAGGTATGGAATTTTGCACTAGACACTAATTCATTTGGTCTCAATCGGTTAATATAAATTTGACATGAATGCCGTAAATTATATTTTATTATAGTATTAGAAGGAAGATTGCAAAAAAATGCTGAATATTTAAGAAATTTAGACGTATTATATAATATTTTACCAGTAGAACATATTAGTGAATTATATATGTTAAAACTAATTCATGGGAGACTAAATGTAAACAAGCATAAAGAAATATTTTCAGTAGCGTATTTTAAAAATAAAAAATACCTAAGAAAAAAAGGCTTAAATTGCCAAAAGTAATGACGGAAATATATTTAAAAGGTCTAGAATATCGGGTAGTCGAACTACAAAATAAATTACTAGGAATAAATAAGAGATAAATGGCAAGAATTTATTTAAAAAGGAAGTTTAAACATCAATAATATTATTGATTGAGAAGTTCGAGCGAAAATAATGTAGAAATGCCGGGAGCCAGTTAGACTAATATATTTTGCTTTGATTTGTCATACGGATCAATTACATACAAAATTTAGGCAAATAAAAATGAATACATCGTAAAGAAATAGGAAGTATGAAAATTAAGGAATTTTTTGTAAGAATAAAATAAAAACCAGGAAATAAAATATATTGTTGGGAGAAATCACATGAAAAAATGAAAACACTGGTTATGGAAGTACATTGAATTGTATTGTATAATAATACTGTTTTGTATAACAACGTACTGTAATGAGCACGGATTGATAATGTATATAAGTTTGTCATGTATTGTGAGATTTTGATTCTTTTTTGCAAATAAAATAAAAATTATTAATATATTATTTTGTAATTTTTTCATTTGGAAAGAGGTAAAAATCTTCTTCGGTGAAGGAAAACGTTTTGTATTGAATTAATAACAGTTTAAGTATAGAAACTACTCTACATGATACAGAAAAAAAAACGATCTTACGCTAATTGGAGGAAATAACAACGGAAATCTCGAAGAAATCAATTATATACTAACGAAATTGTTAGACTATCATAAATCAGAGTTTGGAATAGTATAAAAGTTCGTTAAAATATTACTTCTCTGCATTGTAGACCTTTCTTGGTTGTGCAAATTAGAAAAGTTGATTGCAGTCATGCGTAAAAAAATTTGAGGATTTAAATTTAGCTTTGGAAAACATGCTTTTCAAAGGCTCTTTACTTTTTAATTTAAGTCATTTAAACGGAAACAGCCGAACGAGCGTTTACGATTTAGAAACCACTCCTATTAACATACAACCGCAGATAACATTTTATGAAGCGTTCCATTCGGCGTTAGTATTAAATTTTATTCAGGATATAGCGCTCAGCGAAAATAAATTCATACATAAAATGTAAAATTAAAAATACTATGAATTTTGTAAACATATATTACGGAATATGAAAAGATGTTTATGTGTTATACAAAGAAGTTTGCATATAACGATAATGCCTATAGCGATAAATTTGTCTATATTCATATTTCCAGTGGTTTCGACAAATATGGTGTAACAAGTTTCAACTTCGTATATAATGATAAACTGTCTATAACGATGTCTGTTTACGCGGTCCCTAGAGTATATTTATACTTATAGATATATTTTACTGTAGTTGTTATTAGGCGCTATATTTATTATTTGTCTCATTTGTTAATATGTGTTAATATTACGTGCTATATTGTTATCATGCGTTAATACTGAGTGATTTATTGTTGTTATATGTTAATATTATGTGCTATAATTTTATCATACGTCAATGTTACGTGCTATGTTATTATTATGTGTTAATATTACGTGCTATATTGTTATTTTGTGTTATATGTTAATATGTGCTATAATTTTATCATGCGTTAACGTTACGTGCTATGTTATTATTATGTGTTAATATTACGTGTTATATTGTTATGATGTGTTATATGTTAATATTATGTGCCAAATTGTTATTGTGTGTTATATGTTAATATTACGTGCTAAATTGTTATTGTGTGTTAATATTACGTACTATATTGTTATTATGTATTACTATCGTTTGCTATATTACTATTATGTGTTACTATTTTTCGTTCTATATTGTTATTGCGTGTTATTGTTAAGTGTTATATTATTATACAAAATTTTTTAAGAATTATTTATTACAATTTAGCACAATTGTTTTCCAAACTGAAGGAAATGTTTAATTAAAACTATAAATAATTTTTGCTTTTATTTGACAGTGGAGAGAAAGCGCATATAATATGAAGGACACAAAAAAAATTGTAAAATTACTTTGCTCATCTAATGACAAGGAATACTGCAGGTGGATGGCTCTCGCTTTCATGATGTTCCTATACATGCATTTTAAATAACTTCTGGTAAGCAATGCGACGACACAGTTAGAAATCTGCGCGTCGTTGCGGAAATGAATCAAGACGGTTTTCAGGCGTTTTTCAGAAAATTGAATTCCCATTTTTTGGTGACACAAATTGAATTCAACGTATAAGTTAGGTTCTCCTTCGTTATACACTACTCCAGAAAATTGGTAACTTTAGTGCGGCAGAAAATTACTAACGCTATATCGATTCCTGCCTGTAACATTCGATGGTTGAATCATAAACTGTTAGAAGTTACAGATACTTTCAAAAAAAGGCAAATTCTTTAAGAGAGCATTTGCCGTTTCTGAATAACAAATGTTCGTTTTGCTTTTTGAAGTTTTACGTTGCCGCGTCGATATAATGGCAATACAGCATATACGGACAAGTGTAGTTACTTGAAAATAACCATTACATGCCTTTAGTTAAATTATCAGCCAGGTTTAGAAACTTTTTCCAACTGTGCAGAACCATTGGAAACCATGAACTGAGTGGTTTTGGTTGAGAGAAGCAATCAAGCATCTGACTGCTCGTAGCACTGCTTGTGCACTGCTAGCCATTAAAACTGCTGTATCACGAAGGCCGCAAGCAACAAACGTAAAACATTTGCATGAAAGGTATATCATGCAGGGATATGGCAATGATTGGCATTTCAACGCTTGCTCGCAAAGCAGGTAGGAGTAACGTCATCGAGAGGTTGTATAAAATTGAAGATTGTAAAGCGGGTTTCTCATACAGAAATCGCATTCGTAAGGTGGTTGCTGGTGTAAAGGTCTTGTTGTGCCACGTGTAAGAAGAAAGAACGCCTATCAGCACGTGTCAGATTTTGATCGCGGTAAAATCGAAGCCTACAGGGACTGCGATTTATCGTTCCCGGATATTGTTGTTCGCGTTTGTTGAGGTCCATGAGTGTCTTGGGAATATGGAATCGATGGATCCAGGAGGGCCATACAAAACGCCGTAAGGGATCTTAGTGGACACCGATCACTAACATCCCAAAGGACAGACATGATATTCGCACGGCCTTGCGAGATTCTACAGCCACGTCACTTACAATGACGAAGAAACTATCCTATGTGTTCCCCTCCGATTTTGATGAAATTTGGTGTATTTCTAAAAGGGGCCAAATTATTGGATACGTATTTTTTATCAGATAAAAAATATGCCCCTCGAAAATTGGCCATATTTTTTTTTGCGGCTACAAAGTTTGAACAAATCACGATAGCGTAATTTCGAAAATGTAAAAGATTTCACAGCCTGTACACTAGTTTAAAAAATATTGTATAAAAATATAATGAGTTATAAAATTAAATTTTCGTTTTTTGCTTTTTTTTCCGCACGGGAAGTAGCGCTTACAAGAAAAGCAACCCATGTGTTCCCCTCCGATTTTAATGAGATTTGGTGGTTTGTAGAGGGGGCCCAAAACAGTGGGTACGTATTTTTTGTGGCTAAAAAATAATTTTAAGGGGTGATCTCGCTCCTCAAAAATTTCATGTCCATTTTCTTTCACTCTTTTGTAGTGTCGATTATACACTTTTGCTTCATAATTTATAGTAACTCAACCAGATTCAACGTTGACAGAGTTTCCCGATTGTAGTCGAGAGTCATTAGGATATTTTTTCCGCAATCTTTTGATTCACGAACTCAGGATTATCTTTTTTCCAGCTTTGGCATTATCCCTATCGGCAGACTTTACTCATATCTTATGAGCGTTTTAGTATACTCAGGTTTATACAAAATTGCAACACCATGAAGGAATCACTTGATTGAGCTGAAACTTTCAGGAAATGCAAATTAGGGTATGCTATTCAAATGATTAGAATTTCAGAGTCATCGCGCATGCGTGGGCTGAGCAGCGCCCTCTGAACTGCTGATGGATCCGTATAAATAGAGGGCTGTAGCGGGGCGTGTATGGTTATCTTCTAGTGGTAAACGTTACATGAGACGTCACTATGCCTCTACGACGAAAGAGGGCGACATTTCAGCAAGTTACGGAGTTTGAACGGGGACGAATGATCGGCTTTCGTGAAGGAGGGTTTTCTTATCGTGCAATAGCAGCTCGTATGGGGCGTAACAGCAGCACAGTGATGCGAGTGTGGAAGCAGTGGGTTCAAGAGAACCAGACAACTCGGAAATCCGGGAGTGGACGCCGAAAGGTGACGTCAGCACGGGATGATAGACACCTGGTCCGCATGGCGGTGACGGACCGTTTTGCTTCATCTGGACAGTTGGCAGAACGTTGGTGCACTGCTACAGGTGTATCATTGTGTGCTTCATCAATTCGTCGGCGTCTACTGCACCGTGGACTGCGTGCAAGAGTTCCTTTATACAGGATCCTCCTGACGCAAAACCATCGGCGCCTGCGGCTACAATGGGCTCATGGACATAGAGACTGGCGTGCTGATTGGCAACAAGTGGTGTTTTCTGATGAATCCCGCTTTAATTTGGGGTACAGTGATGGCCGCATCCGTGTTAGACGCTATACCGGTGAACGCCACCTTCCGGAGTGCGTTATCCAACGTCATAGTGGACGAACCCCCAGCGTTATGGTCTGGGGTTCGATTGCGTATCATGGACGATCTCAGCTGCTACGAATTGTGGGTAATCTTAACAGCAACCGGTACATCAATGAAGTTCTGGAGCCCGAAGTTGTTCCCTTCCTTCAAGGCATTCCCGGAGCTGTATTTCAACAGGACAATGCCCGCCCACATATTGCCAGGAATGTTCAAGACTTCTTTTCATCACAACAGATACAGCTTCTTCCTTGGCCTGCCTATTCGCCGGATATGTCGCCGATTGAACATGTGTGGGATTTCGTTGGTCGGCGTCTCGCTCGTGATCCTCGTCCCATAGCTACTACAGATGAACTTTGGGGTCGCATACAAGCAATCTGGAATGCTCTTCCTCAGGCACACATTCAACATCTGTTTGATTCCATGCCACGTCGTATAGCATCACTTATTGCAGCGCGTGGTGGCTTCACCAAATACTGATTTTCGACATGTAATATTGTTTTTTGCTTTGTAATTTTAATCGTTTATTTGTATCAACACAGGTCGTTTGTACATTAAATTTCATTCAATTCGGACGAGTCCTTCATGGTGTTGCAATTTTTACAAACATTAGTTTATTTAAAAGAATAAACTCCCGTTATTTATCGGATCTGATTATTCTCATTCCTTAGAATCTTGAACATGATCTGGGCAATAGAAACTTCTTCATGTTGCCATATTTTCTTACTCACGTTGTTGACGACAATTTCAATTTCACCGGACCCAAAATTTGGAATTCGATTCTTGATGACATTATTTCATCGTTTTCTTTTGCCATATTTAGGAATCGGATTCGTGGCTTACTCTTTCGGCTGATTTACACGTCTGTTCTATGATTATATTTGTCCTACCTTTTGTATAATTTTAAGGCCAGTAATTTTTAGGTGCTTTAGACTCGGCAGACCAGTCCCTAGCCCTTTTCTAATGTTTCCTGCATCGACCGATGATTGTTAGGGACTGTTATGTACAAATTGTTTTTAATTTTAATTATTATAGCTCGATTTACATAATTCATGATATTATATAGTGTAATATCGTACCAATGCAAAATAAAATGCTGTATTCCAGAAATTCAGTTGTTAAGTATATCGAGGTTAATTGAACAGTGGCGGCTCATCACGTGATGGCAGTGAAGCGGCACTTTACCTAAAGAAATTGGGCGGTTGAACAGTTTTTTTAATTTAAATTCCAAATTATTTTTATTTTTTTGTCAAATTTAAAATTTGATTAGAAAAATAAAATTCGAAATTTTATTTTGAG